>OZ023330.1:14623031-14690531 GCA_964007535.1 Brachyptera risi | reverse complement strand
TTTGAACTTTCAATTTTTTGTAAATATACTTTATTTCATTACTCTGAAAGTTATAGAACGACAAATATTTGCCATAATTTCGGGGATTCATCTGTGAAGTTTTAGTCACTATTTCCACGATTGTTAGTAACCCTATCATTGTTTTTGTCAGGGAGAGTCGAGTCTGACGTCAGAGACATGTGCGGTCACATAAAATAGACTTTTCCAAAATCTAAATTTAAGTGTGAATGAATTCTGCTCATACTTTACCACTAATTTTTCAATACATTGTACATTGAATGCGTATAAATATTGTGTGCTAGTGCTAGTGCGTATTATGCTGATACGTTTTCTTCAAGATGCATTTGAATATGTCTTAATCGACAACTTTATGTGACCGCGAAGGTACAGCTAAATATAGCCTTGAAGGTTTTGCCCGGCAATGGAATTTTACCATATTTTTAAGGGTTGTGGGGGTAGGGGAGGGTATAATCTCTTCGGAGAAACCAACTAACAGGAAACATGATTCGATGTTGACAAAATTTGGTCGGGTCAAGGGGAAATGCCATCTTACACAGTAATGCAGTATAAGCCTAATAATATTATGCATGGTAATTGTAGGTGATGTTATTCCTCATGTAGGCCTTGAGCCTATATTATTATTATTTTTATATTGGATTTTAGAGGCATACCATGAGGATAACTGAGATCTATTGGCGTCGGATGAGTGGTTAATGAGATGATAGGATGATGAGATGAGGGTTTCTTAGGTATTGGGAAGGGAAGCAGTTCTAGTAGCATACGCTAATCTTTATTTGTGTTACCGGCGCACAACCTCTTTACTTATAGGCCTAATTCAACTATTCTATTATTCAAATGTGTTCAGAAAAGTATGTATTCGCTGTAAGAGTTCGAATTGTATCCCGTATAGACCTGATTATGACGGAGCCGATAGTTTCAACTAAGTACAGTAACAATGTTTTCAAAAATAAAAACTCAATTCAAATTACCCATATTTGCTTATGATGTTTAAAAGTAATCATGCCGCGCTGCAGAAATTTGATTGAACAATTATAGACCTATAAGGTATAAGCTTGATTGTTTATTCTGAAACAGGCTGTCACACTCTTTTGTGAATATTAAAAAATAATTGTGTTTCAAAATTCAATTGTCTGACGCTGTTTGTTCACTCCTATTCATTGTGGATTATATTATCTCATCATTTCATCTATCAAGAATTAATATCAGCACAACAGTTACCGGTATATGGATCTTATTCATCAATTTATTATACAATGGATAATTAGGTATATAGGCCTATACGGTACGAGTACCCTGATTATTGTTCAATTTGCTCGATTGCTGGGTCAGAAAAAGTTTCACATATACACATGTTTATCAGCAACCATACTGAGACGTGTGGCCGAGTGGTTAATACACTGAACCGTCATTCAGGAGACCGGGGTTCGATTCCCACCATGGTCGACCATCCTGACGTGTTTTTCGTGGTTGTCCTCTGTCTTTATCTTTCAGGTTGATACTGGGATGGTTCCTTAACAACAGGCCACGACCGACTTCTTTCCACCATCCAAAAACATGTAATGAATAACCTTTCATCTCATCATTCCATCATCTCATATATCATTCACTGACGCCAATAGATCGTACTGATCAGTAGAGTGCGTCGTTGAATCTAATATAAGAAATACAAAAAAAATCAGCAACTGTTTTCTTCCATTAAACTAATCTTAAATGGTATACATCTTATTATGAAGAAAAATGAAAAAAAAAAACGCATGAATGTAATATCATGGTGTCAGCTATGAAATATTCCATTTAATGTGATGATTGTCATGCAGAAAGAATAATTGAAATTGTTCATAAATGGTTCAGTAACATAACATGACTCGATAATATAATCATGGTATAATTAAGCATGCGATATAATATGCTATTATATATCACCAATTTTTGACCTGTGGATCAATACAGTAGCCCTCATATCACAATTTAGTTTAGTATAATTGGATGAGCGTAGCGAAGACTCAATTTCACTGTACTTGAAAAATCGAATGTTTTTTTTTTTTTTTTTTTTTTTTTCGCGCTCTACAGGTCAAACAGAAATTCACATCATGATGAAACTTGGCACACACATGAACCTCTATCTGACTTGATGCTGTATAGTTTTGAGGCAGAATCGGTTCAATAATTTTTGAGATAAATCATTTTGAAGTTTTCAAAAAACCCATATGAATAAGCCAGGCGGAAAAAATGTCAAAGTGAATGTTCTCCGAAATTTTTGAAATTTCCACAGAACTCGAACAACATAATAATACACATTATTACGGACTTTTACAATAATCGAATGTGACGTTTCGGAGTAAAAAATTAAAAAATGCGATTTTTATTATGTTCAATTTCATTCATTAGAATAGCCTACGAATACTATCAATCAGATCTATATACAGAAGGCTGGGATTTGATCTTCAAAATACAAGGTTCTTATATTTCGATTAGGCCTATATTCCATAATAACCACTCATCCAAAGCCTTCCATTCGTAGGAATAATCAGCCGGATGTCTACGAGTTTTGGAAAAAACCACTGCACACAAATCTTTCTCAAGTTATAAAAACTTCATGGAGCCTATTAATAAAAATTTGAAAAAATAATAATTACTTCATTTTTTTCATTCGCTCTCTAGGGTCTTTCACACGGTTTCACATGTTTATTCTATTTCGATATTTTTAAAATATCAATTTAAAAAAATAATAATTACTACATTTTTTTTATTCGCTCATCCATCAACGCGGAAACACATAACGCGTTTTCCTAGTTACTATAACTTGGTATTGGTGAAAAACTTCAACGTGCATGGTATAAAGAATAATAATTTTATGATTGTTCCCGTAAACGGTATAAATAATTTGTTTCAAAATCTGAAACTATGCCCTCCTCGTGATCAATAGGTTTATTGTGTTTTATTATATTACTTTCATCATTCATTTTTTGATTAATACTTTTTATACAGTATTGTGATTTTTTTAAACACATTTTTTATTCCCTCCAATGGTAGTACATTACATAATGATTATAACAAGTTAATGGTACATTATAAAACGATGGTGAAATTATTCCGTCGCAAATACACCAGATGTGATAAAAAAAATAGGAAATAGGATACTGATGAGATATTTGACAATTGCTGCCTATGGAAAGTATTGTTTTCTATTGGTTGCTAGTTGTAATAGTAATATTATGAAGTATATGGCTCTTCATAATAAGGTACAATATTTGAGAAAAGTACGTGGCTGTGAAGTTATATTCATCTTCTACAGCCTCTATACGAGGTGATTGGAAAAACAAGGCAATATGCCCCTATTAGTCTCTAGCGGGGCTCAGTTTAAGCATAGAGTGGTGAAGTTCTTCAATACTCTATGCCATGGTTTAAGTTTGTTACGACTCGGGCTCGTTGACTCGGGCTGTGATACCTGAGAGAACAATATGCGTCGCTCGTTACGAGCATTCACTAACAAAAGAGCGGTAATACCCAACTTACTCGGATACATTCGGGTTTCAGCTTTCGGAACTTTTCGGTTTGTTTACACTTCAAGTGAAGCTTTCGATGGAGCAGAAGCATTTGCTACATTTTGTGAAGCAGGAAAAGGAGAGAGGAGAAATTCATCCGTCAACGAACACAACTGAGGTAAGCAATATGAATATTGGTATGAATTTGCTGTTTTCTGATTTTCTAGGCCTAGCTGGGATTTCTAGCTTGTAGTCTCATGCACATGTGGAGTGGAGTAGGCATAGACTAGGCGTAGGGCCTAGCCTAGACACACGGCTAAGAATAGGCCTAGAGCTAGCCTAGTCATAGCCTAGAGTAAAGAATATCGAAATAGCTATTCGCCCATCTAGATATAGGCCTAGGCCCTACCCAAGAAATACCCCCAAAATACCCAATCTACATTATAGTCCTCGTTCAGGTTGTTAGTTCTGTTGGGTTGGTTCATGTTGGGTCAGTTTGGATAGGTTTGGTTGATCAAGTTGGTTATATTGGGTTGATTATGGGGTAGGTTTATATACTAATGTCTTTGATTATGGGTAATTCAGGGTGCACGCATAAACAACGACAACAACGTAGCACGATGTAGTGACACCAACCTATCATATCACATTATAAAATATGATGGAATATGATAAAATGAGTTGGTATCACTACATCGTGAACGTATGCTAGGCATGTTGTGAATCACTTGTGATCATAGGCATCTATGGTTCCGATCATCTGGTCATGGTCTGGTTAATAGAGGCTAGGCCTACCAAAGACTGCAATAGGCCTAGTGCTTGAGATTAGACGGGAACATACAAGGCGATTTCAGCCCCCCTCCTCCCCTACCTGTATCCGCCATTGAACCCAATCATGCAAGCTCAACCCAGACAGTTGGGTTGAACCACGTTAGATGAGGTCAGGCCCGAGTCGGTACTAACCTGACCTTAATAACCCTAACCATGAAAGCCCAACCCAGACAGTTAGGTTGGACCACGTTGGATGAGGTCAGGCCCAAGTCGGTACTAACCTGACCTTAATAACCCTAACCATGAAAGCCCAACCCAGACAGTTGGGTTGGACCACGTCAGATGAGGTCAGGTAAAATGAGGAGCATGTAAAATTTCACATCGTAAAATCATATCAAAATCGTGACAATCGTAGTCATATCAAAATATTTTTTGGATTTTCATTTCTCTTGTCGTTTTTTCAATAGTTTTAATGACACAAACTGCAGCTAGGCTATCTGGGGGTACGAATGAGCTTATAAAATACCGTAATGAAGTGATGATAAATGGAAGGTGATGATAGGTGAATCCCATGCCTACAGCGGGACTCAAACTCGCACGGCTCCAGAATTCAAAGCCGCTTGTCTGAATTATCTTTAATAAACGGTCGACCGTTTTTCATAATATAAAACACTATACCAGTACTAACCTCTGGCGCATGCTTGACTAGACGAACGATTGAGTTTGACTCAGAACGCCTGCTTGATCTTCAGTATTATCAAATTTGATCTATTGAATAAATATAATAAGGTATTGCATGCAGAACTTTTCAATATAAATTGACTTATAGAAAATTAATTCAAATGAAGGAAGCAGAGTTTGAACTTTTGGAGTGAATTATTCTCAAGTAATCCCTCTATCTCTATGCTTTATCTGGAGCGATAACAGAAAGGAGCGACCACCAGCTTACCTCGACACATTAAGTTTGAGTTCTACCGATACAATTGGAATTGGTAATCTATTCTTGATGTACGAATGAGCAGATGATAATGAACCAATGAGGTGATGATAGGTGAAGGGACGTTTTCAAAAACCCACGTCTTATGCGGGACTCGAACCCACGACCAACCTGACTTCAGTTTCTATACCGTAGTACGATGGTTGACGGAGCCACGGGGGCGGCTATGGGCATTGTCTTTATAATTTCATTCAATTATCAATGTCTCAGTTCAAAATAGCTCAATCGAATAATATCATAGCATCATATAACTATTTTAAATATCGGTGAGTAATGTAATTCCATTCAATCGAGTATTTATTCCTCTGTCGTGTTAACTCAATTAGGCCTATACTAACAATGGACAACAATAACATCAACAGTCATTTATTAAATCATAAATTGAAATCGATGAATTTGTCCATGAGAATAATAGGAAAGTACATTGTTGTTAATTTTGATGCCAGATGGTCAACAAATACAATTTTATGAAACATCAACCAAATAATATAATTCAGACCCACTTACTTACAACAATTGAACAATACTCACCAATCACCCAACAAAAATATGTTGAACATTTGAAATGTTATTACACGTAGATGAGCATGGCGGAGATTCCATTCCACTCTTATACAGCTTTGTCTGTGTTTTTTTTTTTTTTTTTTTGCAAAGACTGCACAGGTCCATGGGTGGACTGATCAACATTAAACTTTTTTTTGTACGGGCCAACTTTTACAACTTAGAACTGTATAGTTTTTGGAATAAATCGGTCAGATAGATTTTGAGAAATATCATGTCAAAGTTTTTAAAAACCCCATAAGATTAGGCTGGATGAGAAAATTTGAAAAAATGAAACCTCTTCGAAAAAGATAAAATTTTCTCTGAGTGTTCAAACGTGAATGATACACATAACCACCATTTTGTAAGCAATTCGAACCAGCCGTTTTGAAGAAAAAATCCAAATAACTGTTTTTATACATCAAATATATGGAAATGAGCTAAGATTCACTGCTTCATAGATTCGATATTTGCCCAAGAATTGAATATTCTTCATATTCGTCAAGGTGTGTAGAATACCAGAGAAGATAAAGTAGCAATTAAATGAAGGACAAAGTGTGTAGAATACCAGAGTCGATAAAGTAGCAAATGTAGGACTGTTATTATACCTTATTCAGATATCTCGCTCATCTTACAACGCATATTTCGCGTTTGTCTAGTTATATATAATACACCTTGAGATCCAAACGATTATGTCACTGCCATCTTATTTCCTAATCAATTGCCATGATATTAAAGAGGGCTTTGTTTTAATCGTTTGCACACCTGTTGCTTCATTGCTTGATTCAAATGGTTTCCTAATAGCTTTGAGTGATTTGAAAAAATTGGATTATATATTTTTTACATCAAAACGGCTGATTTGATTGGACTGAAAGTTCGGAATAAGGTGTATAATTATCATATTAAAATTCCCCGAAAATTTGAATTCTTTCGAAGGAAATATTTTTGATGAATTTTTTTCTCTAGGTTATTCTTATGGGATATTTGAAACTTTTGAAATGAGTTTTCTCAGTAGTGGTTTAACCGATTGCGCCTCAAAACTATACAGTATCGAGTTAGATAAGGACACTTGTGTGTGCCAAGTTTCAACTGATTTTGAATTTTCGTTTTGACCTGTGGAGCGCGAACAAAAAAAAAAAACCAAAAACAGGCACTTTTTTTCGGGTAGGCCCATGGTGAAATTGAGTCTTCGCTTCGCTCATCCAATTATAATTATAGCTAACCTTGTAACCTAACCTTGAATATATCTATTTCTGCATTTTAGAGACGGCAACTGATACGGAGGTGGAAGAAGCAGTAGAATCTCCAAATCCAATTTTGGTCATGAAAGGTTGGTTTTCACTATTTTTCATTCAGAAAACTTCAGAAAATTTGTAGGGGTGTGCGAGTCGATCCAGTTTCTATCGAGTCTCTGCCAGAATCAGATTCGGAGTCGTGGAAAATATTTCAGACTGTTTTATTAATTATAGTTTAGACTTTAAATCTGTTTCCTATTTCATAATTTTAATGCTTTCTCATTGACTGCTTCTCGATGGTTGATCTCATTGGCCGCTAAGTTTAGATGGCAAAGCTCTTCCTGCAAAGCACTTTGTGAAATCAAAATGACACCTGTAACAACTTCAAAAACTGGTTGAAAATAGTGTCCCATATTTTCAGTGCTATTAAGCCTTTTCTTCATTACATTTATCATTTTGTAAAGACTCCACTCGAGACTCGTGACAATTAATCAGACTCGGGACTCAAAACTGATAAAATTGACACGCACATCCCTGCTGAATTACCGCATAACTGTATTATTACGGTATCTCATTAATTATTGATAGATCAATCGATCTCCCGTAGTCAATCACATCACTTTTTATTACTTTATTCATATGTGTTTTCAAAATGTCGAAGAGTTTGTACTATTTTTCCAAGGCTAATGGTTGAGGGTATGGTGCATCATTGCCGATTGTTTTGCTGTCTACTTTATCATATTTTAATTTCACCCGATTTTTTGTATATATACTAGAGTCGAGTCATGTGTGGGTTCGAGTCGCATGAGGCATGGGTTTTTGTAAGCGTTGTTTCACCTATTTTCACTTCATAGTTTCATTATCACTCGCACATTCGTACCTTTATGTAACCTAGCTATTCATGGAGTCGTTGAGTATATTCCCTATAATAAATTAATGATGGATTATCGATCGATTTTCACAATTGTTTTCCTATATTTTTAGCTATTGTCGTAAGACTTTGGATTAGTCTATGTCAGTTAGGCAAACCAACTATTGATGCATTGTGTATCAAATTTGCCACAAACATTGCAAATTTTATGAATTTGAATTTTCTTTCATTTGTTATTATATTACTTGATTATTTCAGGGTCTGGCATTCATGATCCACAAGCGACTTGTTTGTTGGTTGTGGATCGCACAATCTGTGCCAGAGCTTCACTGCCTGTTGATGGGTTTTTGTTGGTCTTCCTGGCTCACTTCGTTTTCAACATTCCCTATCCGGCGACCCACGTGTCGACATTGGAATTTGTGCAAAGGTAAGAACTCAACGCATTGAATGTGAAACTTGAGGCAAGTTTGCCCAATGTTCAACCTCACACTTTGTTGGTCAACTACAAGTCATATACGATGTGCTAATGATATCACACCATTATTGTGAATGTCATTACTAAAACAATCAAAAAGTTTTGGCTATCAAGATTTAACTCAATTTGAACTCTCATCATGTGAGGGCTGCAAAAAGTTTGTTGACAAGCTGTCTGCTACCTGTTGTATGCAAGAGTCAACTAGTTTTTGATTCTAGTGCTTCTCCTAAATTCAATATGAAACATTAATTTCACTTGAAGATCATACGTATTATGCCGCTTTGACTGACTCACGTTGAGAGCAACGCATTACAAACGCCATTGTGTTTCGAGCATTTGTCGCGTCGGCCGCGAGCTCGCGTTTGCCGCGTAGACTTGAATTTGGTTGAACTTCTGACTCGTCGCACGCGAGTATCGCCATCTAGACTGCTGCCACTCAACGTTCTCTGTCCGCTCCAACCAAACGTACAACAGAACAAGGCAGTATAAAATAACCTCAAAATCAAATTCGACACGTGTGAGAATGGGCAATTTGTCATCTATCTGTGGAAACTATTTTACTATTAAATGACTAGTAATTTTTTGTCCAATTAAGACAAGGAAACGAGGATTGCATAGCACTGAGTTTCACCATTCAATCAACGTTTGAAGTAGGGGTGTATCGTAATACTAACATGACTAAGCAAAAAATGTTCTTAGTGCTCTCCTAATTGGTAGATAGATCAAATATAAGTTTGTTCAGATATTTTCTAAAAGTGAATGATAAAAAACAAGGTGGCAACCTTACATTGCCAAATATCAAGTTTCGAAGATAATCTGACAGTTCGTATTCATGAATTGTTAGGCATCCATTTTTCTCTTCTCCCTCAACGCGCGCGAGTCAATAAATGCACCTACGCGCCTGACGCAGCAAACGCGACCAATGTGTCGCTTGCGACGCGAGTCAGTAAAAGCAACTCTATCATGAACTTTTGACAATAATGTTATATTATAATACTTCATTATTGAACATGAAACCTCAATTCATGCTGTAAACATAATCTGAAAGTAGTCGGCTGTAGAAGAAAAAACGTGATGGCAGATAACGAACAACAGTCGGTGATATATTTAACAAAAGTTGTTGGTAGAAACTACACGTCCCAAAAAGTTGATTATAATTTTCATTATTTCTCTTCTCATTCTGTAGTACTAATATATCTACAGTGTATTGTACTTGGATGAATATAGAGTACCGGGTACATTGCCCACTGAAATTAGTGTATTATTTTCAACTTGAATATTGACATCCATTGGAAAATGAAGATGCATTGGAAAATGAGTGAAATTCACACAAATATTAAATAATGTAACAAATGTTCGATCAATGTTTTTTTTTCAACTCATCTATTTCAACTTCTCAAAATTTAATTTCTTAGTGTCTTTTGATACAAGAAGACTACATACAAGAGCCGCATATTGAAAATGGACAGTCATTGTACCATACTTTGTGGTAAGTAACTAATGCCAAGTATTTCTCTGTTCATAGGAATCTATTGTTGATAAACCCACCAAGGGGCAACAAGCGCGGTGGGAAACCGAAAAAGTCGATGGTGGCGCCGAAAGTTGCGACCCTGCTGAGAGCTCTCGGGGAGGTGGACCGCATCGCTGCTAGCGAACAATTGTTTATTGACGATGATGTCGAGTAAGCCAGAGCCCTTGCACCAGCCCTCCTCCGCCACAATCATGAACTTGTATAACTGTGTAGATACTTTGTATATATTTTATCATTAGAGTTGCATTATTAGGTGTATCTATTATTGGAGACCCGTGTTTTTCCATCTATTTGCAAATGTCAGTGTTTGGTGGAGTCATGTTTTTTTTTTTGGCCTAATGTTATGCAGAAATTACATCTCATGAAGTTAATATAATCTAAACTTCAAGATCAGTTACATAGATTCCATTCGTTTCAAATTCCTTCGCCCTAGTAGCAACAGTTCAATAAATGTGTTTTCCATGGAATATTTTGCAATGTCCAATTGATTTTGCTGTAATGAGAGAATTGGGGTATTTTTCGCGTACATTCTGCGACCGACTTGGTAATTATGGAAATAAATTCAGAATTTATAGAAATATTGTTTCATCATCATACGGGTCATTCCATTTCAAATCAACCGAACTATTTCCATGTACCTCTTGAATTTTGATGACATTTTCTATAGTCGTTGAAAAGCCAAGAAAATAACATATATTTTTTTGTTCGGCTTCACAGTTGCGTTTCACCAAAAAACTTGAATTGGGGTACGCGTTCCTTTTAAATTTTGTTTTCACTTCTCACCTGTTTTACCTAGAAGGCTATTTTTTTTTTAAATAATGCTGTGTTTCTAGCGTGTATAATTATGTGAAAAAAATCTTTTTCTTTTCACAAAGAACATAAAATATACCCTATCTTGATTTTGACTTTAACAGACCATTACCCAAAATAGGGTATTTTTAGAAATCACAAAAAAAAATCTCATTTTCCTCAGTTTGTTGGCTGTGTAATGAACTGAAATGTAGACTGTGGTCACCTTTGGTTTGGGAATTATAAAATAATATGTGGGTTCATTCCTAGAAAATGACTCAAATTTTTGTTTTTGTTCTCATAGTAGGTAGAGGCCTAAAGTACCTTGATTGAGTTTATTCTAGCCATTTTCTATGCATGAAACCACATATAATTTTATAATTCCCAAACCAAAGGTGACCACAGTCTACATTGTAGTTTATTACACAGCCAACAAACTGAGGAAAACAATATTCGTTGGGGGGCTTTTTAAAAATACCACATTTTGGGTAATGGTTTGTTAAAGTCAAAATTAAGATATATCTTATGTTCTTTGTGAAAAGAAGGATTTTTCTTGCACATAATTATACACACTAGAGACACAGCAATATTTAAAAAAAATAGCCTTCTAGGTCAAACGGGTAAAAAGTTGACAAAATTTGGTCAAAGGAACGCGTACCCAAATTTGAGTATTTTGGTGAAACGCAACTTGCCGCAACTCAAAACTATTGGAGCTAGAGCCGAACAAAAAAATGTGTGTCATTTTCTTGGTTTTTTAACAACTATAGCAAATTTCAAAAAAATCAAAGATGTACAAGTTTATTTCTCCAATATTTCGGTTGATTTCATGTACCTATACAAAACATTTGGCGCCTTGCGAAAAACAAACATTTCCATTTGTTACAGATAATCGTACGATATTTCACATAAAGAATATTATTGAAGTGAATTCTGTAATATTGCACGATATTTCACAATAATAATCAAATTGGGAGAAAAAAATGTGAAAAGCACAACATTTAACGACAATTTGCTGTTTTTTGTTTTGTTATGCAACCAATAAGCACAGCTTCAAACAAAATCGCATAGTGCATGGCAATTACATGGCACATAGCCCCACTAAAATTCAAACTAAACTAGAATATATATACACCTAATTTAGTCAATAACACCAATACTGCATGCTAGACAGCTAATTTAATTTATGTCAAATATCCATTTCACCATAGACCATGCAATGACTGAATATTCTGACATTCCCTGCATGGCTGGATTGTACACAAGAAACAGCTAATTATCTTTAGTCTGTTTCTTTTTACAGCCCAATTTGATCATCATTGTGAAATATCATGTGATGATGCAAAATTCACTGCAATAGTGCTTCATTATATAATAATTTGTATATAAGTATTTTTTATTAGGCCTAATGTAAGCCTAACCAAACCACTTGTGACTTTCATTCCTCTTGATAATTGCCTCAGTTTTTTGACAAGTACCAGGGTGCTGCTGTCCCCTGGCTCCACTAAAAGTGTGTTGGTTGTAATTATATGTTTGATCAACTGGTATACAATAAACAAAATTGTACATTTTACTAATTTGTATTTTTCAAGACACTCAGCATTTCGTACATTTCTGAATCCCATTCCTAACCATTCTCACAGTCCATAGCCAGACATTATTATGCTGTAAACTTTTACTAATTTGGATTGAGTTTTCATTTATTCATTCAATTATTCCTTCAACCCTCTTCCGAGGAAATTGGAATGGTTAGCAGCTTATAATTATTAACTTACTAACTCATAAATGTGGCTTATGACACAAACACAACCGGCTTAGTAAATCTATTAATAAATAACAATAATGACAAATGATGAATAATAAATGAAAATAGGTTCTAATAATTTTGAACTACAGTTTTTAGATGATTTTAGATTTTCAAGTAATCCTGAAGTTCAATTTGGAAATACATTTTATTGATTTGATTGAAGATGCCATCATAGTGAACGATTATAATTAACAAGGTGTTTTGATGGCTTTAAAGTAGGTGCTACACAATTAATATAATGATGAATAGATAAATAGAAGAAATATATAATGAAAATAAATTGAGCATAGTAGTGGATAATTGAGTTGCATCAGTTGCTGTGAAAATACGAGAGAAGTGGGCGATATAAATCAAGTGCATTGATGGAGAAATACATCTAATGCCTTGAAAGTACAGGATAAGAGGGCGGTGAAAATATAGAATAGTGCTGGATATTTGCATTAGTTGCTGTAAAAATACAAGAGAATTAGGCCGTATAAATCCAGCACATTGATGGAGAAATACATCCCATGCCTGAAAAGTACAGGATAAGAGGGCGGTGAAAATATAGAATAGTGCTGGATATTTGCATTAGTTGCTGTGAAAATACAAGAGAAGTAGGCCGTATAAATCCAGCACATTGATGGAGAAATACATCCCATGCCTGAAAAGTACAGGATAAGAGGGCGGTGAAAATATAGAATAGTGCTGGATATTTGCATTAGTTGCTGTGAAAATACAAGAGAAGTAGGCCGTATAAATCCAGCACATTGATGGAGAAATACATCGCATGCCTGGAAAGTACAGGATAAGAGGGCGGTGAAAATATAGAATGGTGCTGGATATTTGCATCAGTTGCCGTTATTGTACTGCACATGTAGGCAGGGTAAATTCAGCAGGAGATTGTAAAATCCCAGCACACGCTGTAACGCTGCGACCGTCACATGCCGTGATCGTACAGCGGGCGACTGTCATTTCACAGTTCTTGCCCTTGCATGCACGGCAGAGCGGTGCTGTAAAAACCCAACTCTATTCCTCACGTTCACGGGTCGCGCGCAGCGTAAGCAATGCTAGCTATAGCTGGGAATTTACATCTGATATGCGGGCAGTCTGCTGCCCGCACATTTGCTGTATTTTCACAGGTGGTTTATCTGACAGTGATGGTCTCGTAATTTTTGACAGTACATTTGATTTTGTGTTTTGTATATTTTTTTTCTCAATCTTTCTTGTTTGTTTTCTTTTTCTTTTTCTACTTTATATCTTGGTGGACTCATTTTTCTTGGTTTATCTACGTTTTTTTTCAGAATGTCATCTCCTTCATTTTTCTTGATATGTTTGCTTTTTTATCCTCCAACAATTTCTTTCATTCTTGTAAGCTTCTCACTATGTATCTCTGCTTTCATATTCGTTGACCTATAGCAACTGTTTGAGTATCTCCTATATTTGAGATAATTTTTCATAGAAAATGTATTAAGAAATATTATAATATTTGTAAATATTTGTATTGAAATATTTGTACTGTAGAAATGTATTCCATCTAACCTGACATTCTGAGCATATTAATAGTAAATCTTCTCACATGCGCTTATAAGGTTCATAGACTAATCTGACTACATGGATATGCTCTTCAAATTTATATATTTTTGCTTGTGAAGATGACGCTAATCGCACTGCATGTCAGTATTGTTAAAACTTGAAGAATAATATATGCTTTTCATGGCAGACAGATAATTGTTCGTTGTAAACCTCAAGTCATGTTGAATGTTGCACGGGCAAATAATAACTCCCAACAATGATGAATAGCTGTAAATTAAATACAGACGCTAGAAGATCAGATACAGTGGGTGTATATTATTTTACTGCAGTTAAATTTCCAGTTGAGCTGAAGTGTAAATGATTTACAAGTAAAACATTGTGCCTTTCTTGAAACATCTCCAAAAAGGTTGGTATTTCTGTAGTCTTTTCTTGGTGTAGGCTACAGATTTTTATTGAAAGATTTTTTTTTTTCGAATTTTTAAGAAAATTAAACGTGTTCAGGCGTATAAGTATACATTCTGATACTCATTGAATAGTAACATAATAACAATTGAAATAATTCATATATATATATATTCAATTATATATATATATATATATATATATATATATATATATATATATATATATATATATATATATATGAATATAAATATATATATATATATATATATATATATATATATATATATGAATATATATATATATATATATATATATATATATATACACATATGAATATATATATATATATATATATATATATATATATATATATATATATATGAAAAAATATATATATTCATATATCTATATATATATATATATATACATATATATATATGTATATATATATATATATATATATATATATATATATATGAATGAATATATATATATATATATATATATATATATATATATATACACAATAATAGATATAGTGTATGCCGAATAAAATAGCCGAGGGTAATATATATGAATTACCCCTTATTCTCTCATTATTCTCTTAGAAGAGAGTATTTTTATTCTCGATTCTTTTGAATTTTGAATTCTAATCTCTAATTGATAATTAATTATGTTCAAAACGACCCTGCCAACAGCTAGGATACGTGAGGATTATTCATAATAAATTATTAAATCACTCCATGGATTATTGCTATCCATTAGATCATTTCCAAGCATAGACTAACAACAAACTGTTGCAATCTCATGAAATAGATTCACATTCAAATGAATATTTACAATCATTTCACTTTCGATTATAGATTTCATCTCTTTCGAATCAAGAATTACAATAAAATTTCCATCGTTATTGACTGATCGATTTCTTACTTCGCAAACTTGTGTACACTTCTTCCGGTCTTCATGCCAAACATCTGTGCATATTTAACACTCTACTCGAGCGCACAAATCGTTCATCTTATTCATACACCGCATCCTCTGCTATGTTATTACTGCTCGATTCGTTGCATATAAATGACCAAGGCGTGATTCCTCCACGAACCTAAGAATCGTGACACTGACCCTGTGAAACTTGACGCTAACAGAGACCCTAGCATTGTATCTCTCTTACATCGTACAACTTCCCAGCCGAAGAGAATAATATAATATATTCGTGAAGGGAGGAAAGATCTTCTGCACGTCACGAAGGGGACACATACGATTCCATTATGAATGTGAAAGATAAATGGTGGAAAGTATTTGTGAAAGACAATACTGTTTACAGGGGTCAGAATCTAAAGGTCATTCTTAGAATTTGCATCAAATTCACATTATGTTATTTGCATAGAATAATAAAAAGTGAAAAAAGTGAAAATATTTTCGAAATATTTGATAGTATAGGGCCATGTTTCAATTAGTACAACATTGTGAATTGGGGAAGATTTCTCATTGGCATAGTTGGATCTAATGATACTCTTCGTTACAAGATATGATCATGTTTTTATATAAATTTTGAATAATGTTCAGCAACTATACTGGTTGACCTATTGTTGAATGACAAAGGCACACATTAATATGTTTATGATTGCGTTCAAAACTAGATAGATACAAAACTAAACTCAAATCTTATCATTCTATATTTTAATATAATTAGAAGAATTTATAAAAAATTCCATCTGTTTGATGTCTTGTAATGTAACATATATTGTATTTATCTACCTGGAGAACAAGATTTGCAATGTTTACATCTATATGTCATAATCAGCTACTCTATAATTCAATCTCTTTAAAAAATCACAAATTAAATCTTTGCTTCAATCCATAATTCAAAGCACAAGTTATTTATGGACAATGTGAAAATGGAGCAGAATTGTGATTCTAAATCTTCCCTCGATGACTACCGTTCAGTACAAATTTATAAATTACTTGAATTTTTGTCTTCACCAATTATTATCTTGAAAATGTACTGGAACGCGGTCACCAAGAAAGATAGGTGTTGAAATGTCATTGGTATCTACTTATTTTAATGAACGTATTTCCACAAAATATATATAAAGATTTGTAACACTCTTTATTGCGTTATTTCAACTTCACATTACTTTAATTACAGCTTCGATTCCTCCGAAGTGTTGAACAAATCCTCCCCTTTCGTACAAGTTTATCTTTTTACTTGAGTAATTCCATGTAATTATAAACAAAATGATTATCGACTAGATAGTGTATTACATCACGATTTGATGTAATTGCTGTAATTTTTCTTTAACAAAATGTATGTTTTTTCTTTCAGTCGAAAGAACTCGATCGTTTTACGAACGCAGCTCTCTGTGCGAGTCCACACTATAATCGGTAAGTTACCATTACTTTTTTATATGTTGATTATAACACGTTTTAAACTATAATCGATAATAAAGACAGTATTTAGATGTACCAAGTAAACACACATACACACTCACATACACACTATAGCTGAACTCGTTTGCATTGTCAGTGTATTAAATTTGAATAATATGATATACATTACACTATTATTTTAAAAGCGTGTGGGGTATTTTTCTCTCATATTATCGAGATTCTAGATTATTCAGATGAATATGAATATACTGCATATAGAGTTCAACACCATCATCAATCAGCCTCACCACCAACACCATCATTAGGATATAATAAAGGGGTTGATATTCGTTTCCTCTAGCTGTGTACGTTAGCTGAAAGATCAGACCCGGATTTTAGGGTTATCTCCAAACACGTAAACCACCACATTAACTTTTGGATATGATTTGTAATTTTCTTCATTCTTTTGGCTCATGTATCTGAAATGACTCATAGTGTGCAGATTGTGCAGTGTATACTTACTATCATGTCATAGATTATAAAAATCACAAGTAAATGGTTAAGCATTTTGAACTAGAATGAACATCGATTTTATTTTTATATTGTTGTCCTCGATGATATCGAAAAAGCAATGGTAATTTGATTTTTTTTTTTAATTTTGAAATGGTTCTCAAATACCGTTCAAATTGAAAATATATTTCGAATAAAAAATGAAAAAGGTACTTTTGTATGGTAGAAAGACTGTCATGTCAGAGAAGAAAATTATTGATTTAATTCTCAACATAAATTAGTACCTATAATAATACACACATATATATACATATATATATACATATATATACATATATATATATATATATATATATATATATATATATATATTTTTTTTTTTTTTATATTTATATATATATAGGCCTATATATATCTATATGTAATAGAAGAAATGATGAGCATCAAAAAAATCACTCCCAATGAAAACGCTGCTACAGATTATATGAATATTGTATTTATCCATAGTATTTTTAAAACCTATTCGTTCGATGGATATGAAAACTTGTGCTGGCTTCACTCATAATAATCCTCATTTAACAGCTACTTAGATTGATGATTATCTACACTTGACGTTGAGCAAGAAAATCTAGACTTGTATAAAATCTTGAACGACAAATATCAACAATCATCATACCTACCTTATAGCCCGAAACACTAAATGAGCTTAGTACTATTGTATCATTATACGTGACGAGAATATATTTCTTTATCTTTGCGGACATAATAAGTTCACATTCGTGCAGTTGTTCAATGAAGAGTTGAAAACTTGGAAGCGCCCGATCGAAATGATTGAACGAGGGTTTCGATCATATTGTCCGAATATAATAATAATTGTTTATAACGCAATGATTTTTCGTTCGGTGCATCGAGATTCGAAACTTGTATTCAGGTAACTAGCGAAACCGGTTGCATTAGAACATGTGAGGGGAAAAAATGAAGCATTCAAAATTGCGAACAAGATGTGATCTCGAGAAAGTAAGGAAGAGTTAATAGGATTTCGTTGTAGGTGGTTGCATTAATTAAAATGACATGCATAATACAGTTATACCAGCGTAAAAAAATACTTCGTATATTAAAAATTATTGTTCATGTATAACAGGTTTATAAACTGCGAATTTAAATTTATAGTTGACTTGGAATAAGGTAGGAAAGATTTGTAAGTTGTATTCAACCTGATTAGAATTTGAGAAAATGGAAACTTCATCATGATGGGGCCTACTATACAGAGAATTATTATTTAATGAAAAACTTTTTCGTTTTCAATCATACAAATTGATTTATTGTAGAGTCTATGAAAAATACTTTCATAAATTAATATTCTTCAATTTAGACGAATAATTCAGTACTTCATTTCATTTCATTTTCACTTGAGCAACTTATTTCAATTGAATCATGCATATTATAGAACTAAATTTCATGATCGCAGTTATTAGTTCAAATTGGCATTATAAGAAAATTTAATCCACAGATTGTTTATTCGTTAGGTTTGCTATTCAAAAAATGTCATCCGATATTTTTGATATTCAACTGAATAACGTTATGTGTTCAATATTCATTTAGAACAGAACCTAACAAAAGTTATTTATTTCAAATTACTTTCAGAATTCACATGCATTGTGATGGTTCATTTTACACACAAATAAAAGACCAACAGCATCTCGAAATCTGTGATTTTTCTCTACAAAATAATATATTCAAGCTGAGACTACATCGGCGGCTGTAGTTTTATATAACGCACACAACAACGTGATAATAAAATGTTGAAATAATTATATATACAAGAAATATTTCTCGGTTCCTTAAATTGGATAATTTGATGATGATAACGTCCTTGGAGGACACCACAGATCGAAGATGGCCGTTATCCTAATAAAGTTCAATGAACGTTATTGCCACCCCACAAGGTGGCCGTGGGCCATACCACTTAATACACAAGTCTGTGATATTGCTCAACTTTGATACATCTTATAAGATCCTTGAAGCACTATTTTCAGTGGTAATTCCGAAGAAACTTGTATCCACGAAAGACGAAGCTAGGTCGTCAACCAACTAAATACTTAAGAAAACTTTGGTAATCTATTAAAGGACGAGGTTCACGACGAGAAAAGCAACTGTATCTTTCAAAAACAGGACATTTTATCGAAAATGACCACAACTCAAATGCCTACCACGGCCAGGAGATGATGTGATTTTGTCCCTGCCTCTCTTGAAGGATGCAAATTGCTTTTAAATGATGCATATGCGTTAGCATAAACCTCTTAAGAAATAATATAAGGTGATAATATCGTTCACAATTGTACGAATAAAGTGGTAATATGAGTGATTGATGTTCTAGTCGTCGACCATCTTCTTTGTGGATACCATAATGTCCACGAATGAGAAGATCGTCTACCGAATATTAAATTGTTGGAATTGCGGAAATTGTAGATAACATGTTTCGATTAAATGCTTTTGATGTATTATAAAGATGATGTATTTGGTTTCAATTGTGAATCTCGTTCTGAAAAGGCGTGGATACACAAAATACCACTGTTATACGAACATGGCGCTGGTTATATATATATATATATGCATATATATATATATATATATATATATATATATACATATATACATATATACATATATATATAATATATACATATATACATATATATATAATATATACATTCACATATATATATATACATATATATATATATATATATATATATATATATATATATATATATATATATATATATATACATATATACATATATATATATAATATATATATTCACATATATATATATATATATATATATATATATACATATATATATATATATATATATATATATATATATATATATATATATATATATATATATATATAAATATATATATATATATATATATATATATATATATAAATATATATGTATATATATATATACATATATATATATATATATATATATATGTATGTATATATATATATATATATATTTTTATATATATATATATATATATATATATATATATATATGAATATATATATATATATATATATATATATATATATATATATATATATTCATATAGATATATAATTTTGTGAGTGAAAATCATGCAAACGAAGTATTATTCAGATAAAAATTCAAAATTATGAACAAATACGATTCTTAGTTCCACCGTAGTAATCGATGATGAAATGTCAGGTTATTGTGAAATATAGACCTATATAATTAATGATGTTCCGTATAATAACTTATGTTAAATTATTGCCTCGTGTTTTTTTATATCTTTTCGTTTTTTTCTACACATAATTGGTATTGAGTAATTTACAGTCATTGTATATAGTAAACAGTAACATGTAGGATTATATTGGTTCTGCGTACTACTCTTAAAAACATAAGGTATCGGTAATTAAATATATTTTCTTTAGTATTTCGTACTAACGAATGTAAACTTGAAATATTAATTAAATACTAGCTTCACCTCCTGCTGAGTCAATCATGTCCATCATAGAGTGTAGTTTACTGTTCTCAACGCTGAGAAAATCAAACTTCGTACCGAATCAGCTGGGGGCTCAAAATTCTCGACCATTACTGCTAATAGTTTGCCCAGACAGTTGATCAAGAAAGTACTCAATTATGGGAAAATGCTCGGGACATCTTCAAAAAGGTTATTTTCAGTTTATTTTTCTGAAATAATAAAACAACTTGTTGATTTGTTGACTTGTTGTTTGTTGATTTGTTGATAGTAGGTATACTGACGTAGAATTTTCTAGAATTGATGTCCTAATCAAATTTTGGATGAAACTTACAAAAACATGTTTCGCATTTTTTCAGTCACAAATCACAGATAATCTCATATAATACAGATAATAGATCATTATCAGGGATTCATAGTGATATGGTTCAATTATATATGAGTCCATTTTATCTCATGTATTGTTATTTGGAGTCGTTTGGCAACACTTTTTATGAAAAATACTTGTCCTATTTATAATAATGAATATATCTAAACTGTTTGATAACACATCACTACTGGATCGGTACAGTAACTACTGAACTGGTAACTCTATATTGGGAATGGAAATAAAAAGGGATCTATTGGAATTTACAAAATACTACAATTTTAGATCATTTTACTCATAAGTAAATACAACTAATATTATATAATTTCTTCATACATATGTATTGTATAATATATGCATATGTATGATACATATAATATGTAAAACACAAAATCTCCTATTTAATCAATCTTTCTCTATAATTACTTGCTGTTACCGAGTTGTCATTGACCCCACCAACAGCAAGGTTAATTGGGGCCTTAGGAGCCCACATGAGCAGATGAATAGAGGGTATAATAGTCCTTTGAATGTTAGTACATATACTTTGTAAATTCATCACGTTCTCTACGTCTTTCACCTATGAAAGGGGTATGTTTTATGTATCTACCTCATCAGTTTAAGAAGTACATTTATATTCTAGTATATCAATCATGAACATCTAATCTTCTTTCATGAAAGAATGTTCTGAAAAATAATTTTTTCGATCATTTTCATCAAATTCTTACTATACAAACGTTTAATTATTTCTGTACCAATGTATATGACATGAATCGGACGTTATAAGACTCCTTCTTAGAGCAATGGCGGCTATTCCCACGTTTTTCATTACTTTTTCGAAGTCATACAATAACTCAAAATCATATTCATTCACGAAATAGTCTTTAAATACAATCTTACGTGAATCATCACATATATTTTCCACAACCATCTCTTCAACGTTTCTCAAAATCCAATTCTAATTCTTCTTCTCATTATTACTACTGTAAGTAAGTTTTTGATTTTATTACCATAATTGTATAACTCATTTTTACTTTCGGAAAATATAATTCCAAATTTACAGTAAGCTGAACCTTCATGTTCATTCATCGTGAAGATGAACAGTCGTCATCAATAAATGATTTTCTCTCAACAAATTTCTGAAATTATATTATTTTCATTAGGCCTATACATCCTCCTCGCTCATGCAGTCTAAATGTTTGATAAATTCAAGTGGTAAAGTACAGACATATTTCTATTCTCATCTAGCCACAGTCGTCCAGTGATGACTTGCTCAGTGATGTGTAGTGATGCTAGTGTTGTGATCATGACTATCCGAAAAAATAGGGAAATATTGGCCTATACAATCGTAATCTATATGCATGAACACATGGCCTTTTTCTGATTATTCAAATTTTGCCTCTAACGAATAACCTTTAACCTTATATGTGAATATACCTACCTATCAGGTATCGATCGAAAGATATTCCGATGAAGAATATGATAACATTTTATACAATTTCAGAATTATTTCAACAATTTCACATAGAATCGCTCAAATTCAGGCTATGATTCTTTTCTTTTCACTGAGCAGTAATTTTAACGGAATCCTAATTACGAGAGAAATTAATTTCGCAAATCCAATTAATATAATCGTTCTAAAAAGCTTAAAACACTTAGGACATATCGAAATATGTAATATTAGTCTCAACCTTTCTTGACAGCCGAAGCCTGAACTTGAAGGAATGCTGGTAGGCCTATATTCTTTTGAACTCTAAATTAATACGACTTGGACATGGATTTCATGAATGGGTGTCTTTTATCTCTGGTTTGAATATTGTTTCTTTTTGCCCTGAAGTAAAATCAAGGCTTCGTCGACATATCTTCAGTCCATATAGTTGTTCTTACGATCACCTCTATAAATTAGACGTGAAATCAAAACCCTACAGGCAACTTGTATCTAGATGGAGCTCTTAATTGTTATGTGTTTTTCATGCGAGTATTTGTGATTTTTCTAATGCAATAATAAAATGTGGTAATAATGAATCATTAGAGTATATATTACAGTATGTTCATGTGGTTTGATAGAGGAAAAATAATTTTATGAATTATTCAAATTATTAGTGTAAGAGATGTACTGTAGTTCACGTGCAATTGGATTATCTATTTAAAAATAGGTGTTCGTATGAATGATGTGCTTTTGGAAATTGAACCAATCAAAAGCTGAACGTAGGCCTATATACAGGCCTACACCTACGTACCTATATCAAGTACTAGCCAAACGCAACATAAGCGTTGTAAGATGAGCGAGATATCTGATTAGGTATAATAGTCGTTCAAGTAGTTTAACCCTTGCTACTTTATCAACTCTGGTATTCTACACACCTTGACGCATATAAAGAAGACTTCATTGTTGGGCAAATATCGAATCTAGAGAACAGTGAATCTCGGCAACCTGAATCTGCTATAGTAATATTTGATGAATAAAAAGAGTTCATTTAATTTTTTTTATAAAATGGCTGGTTCGAATTGGATACAAAATCGTGATAATGTGTATAATTTATGTATACACGTTCACAGAAAATTTCATTTCATTTGAAGAGATTTTATTTTTCAAATTTTCTTGCCCAGCCTAATCTTACGAGGTTTTTAGAAATTTTGAGATGATATTTCTCAAGATCGGTACGACCGATTCGTACCAAAAACTATACAGTTCTAAGTTGGATGAGTTTGCATGTAGAAAAAAAGTTCCATGTCGATCAGTCAACCCCTGCAATCTGTGCAGTGCCCCCCCCCCCCCCCCCCCCAAAAAAAAACACACAGACAAAGCACTATGAGAGTTGAATGGTGTCTTCGCTTACGCTCATCTAATCACACATTATCCCAATTTTGTTCCAAGAAAGTTGCATATTAATATAGACCCAAATCACTCATCTGTGTCGATGATTCTGGTAATACTTATGTATTGTTCTTTCATTGAAGTGCACATTGAATAAATTGCCAGTGAAAAATCGTAATGAATAATAATCATTTGGTGGACAATATTTTAATTGAAACGACGTAAATAAAGAATAAAAATACACAGCACCAAACTAAATACATTTAGAATTCGCTTGGTGTCAGCAAACCTCTATCAATTGAAATCCAAGTATTTATACCATTGGCATTCATGTGATATAATACTGCAGCTGCTATTCATAAAATACCATTAAACATGAACAATTACATGTACAACCAAATGCAAATGCTTTGTTATGGCCCAAAGTTAATTTCACTTAACATGAACATTGACACTGGATCATTTCCCTTGGTCGGTGTTTAACAACGTACTTTATTGACGATAATATCTTTGCTGGAGAAGAGGTTTTCTATAGGGTTTTATTGAAGTGAGAAAATAGCGGTATTTTGGTTATTTTATATATATATATATATATATATATATATATATATATATATATATATATATATATATATATATATATATATATATATATGTATATATATATATATATATATATATATATATATGTATATATATATATATATATATATATATATATATATATATATATATATATATATATATATATAATTGTGTATTTTTGAAAGGTGAAAGAGCTGGACATTATTCTATTGACGAATGTGAACTGTGTGATAGGCCTACTCTGACGTTACAACTTACAAAAATCCCACAAAAATTAATGCTGATTTCAATACAGTACTTAATTAATGTAGAATATCATGAATATAAAAACAAATCCATGACAATATGTATACAACAATGAAAACATGTGATAAGTAATATAAAAAATAATCATATTTTTCGATGAAAATAATATGATGTAGTAATATAATGATTATGATCACAATTATATTTAATGATAGATATAAATGATGTCATGTTGAAGACCGAGACTGCCATAGTATTACAACGTCTTTGTAAAAGGAACCGGCGTTTTGTTATGAGAGTAGAACGATGTTTTGCGAATAAATATACAATTTCTTGGAGAAGTGCAGAACTGGATATAGATGATTGCTTGAGAATGAAACAGTAACTCACTTATAATTGATTTCGTATTTCTCCAATATCGTTGGCCATACAATTCACGCAATATAATTGATGGATTTTTACAAAGAACCGCTGTGATGATCTCACGATAAATTGTATTTGAATTTTACACTTTGTGTTTTTATACACTAGGAAAACGCTATATACGCGTCGTTAAACGAGAGGAAAGTAATAGTATGTCGACTTCTTTGCCAAACTTTTGCCTAAATTCGCCAATTGGGTGACATTTTAGTTATAAATGGGTAGAAACTGCTTCGAGTGGTACCAATTTAGCACATTCCATGTTTTTTCTTCAAAATGGCTGACCCGATCAAGCTGAGAATTTCCAGAAATGTGTATCAAGATGTAATTCAACTTCATACAAAATTTCATTTTTTTTTGGAAATAAAATGTTTTTATTTTTTTCCGTCGTGTTATTCTAATGGGTATTTTTGAAATTTCTAAAATTCATAAAAATTAAAGTTACCACCCGATAATGCCGCAAAACTATTTAGATCAAAGCTAGATGAGGAACCATGATGAGAAAAATTTTGAAGTTGATAGCTGTAGCCGTTTGACCTGTGGAGAACCGAAAAAAAAACATAAAAACGAACACCAATTTTTTTCAGTATGTCAAATTGAATCCTCGTCTAATCAAAATAAAAATACACAGAAGGCCTATAGGGTATATATAATATATTATATACACTGTCACATACTAAGATATATTTTTTGGGTGTTATATCAGCATAATACTGGTTGGTTTGAGATACACGATTTCAATATATTTTCTAATCTTATAGGCCTTGTAGACGTCAAACATCCCATATTTTCTTTCTGTCGTTTAAAAGTGTGGTACGATCGTCCTTATGGTACACCGGCCGAACGATGATCCTACATCGCAATGCTTATAGCCTCAATTTGAGAATTACTAGGAAAACGCCATATATGCGTTGTTAGACGAGCGGATAGTAATAGTATGTCGACTTTTTTGCCAAACTTTTGCCTACATTCGCAAATTGGGTGACATTCAAGTTAGAAATGGGAAATAACTGCTTCGAGTGGTACCAATTTAGCACATTTTATGGTTTTTCTTCGAAATGGCTCACCCGATCAAGCTGAAAGTTTTCATAAATGTGTATCATAGTGTAACTCAACCTCACGCAGAATTCCATTTTGTTTTTAAAATAATTTTTTTTCCGACGTGTTAAACTAACGGGTATTTTTGAAATTTCTAAAATTCATAAAAAAAAGTTACATCCGATAATGCCTCAAAACTATACAGATCTAAGTTAGATAAGAAACCATGATGAAATTAAGTTCGGAGTTGATACCTGTAGCCGTTTGACCTGTGGAGAACCGACAAAAAAACATAAAAAAAACATAAAAACGAACACCAATGTTTTTCAGTATGTCAAATTGAATCCTCGCTAAAGCTCGTCTAATGACTTTGTGGGGGAGTGCAATAACTGTTCGAAAAAAAAAGTGTTCGAAAAAAAAGTGTTCGAAAAAAAGTGTTCGAAAAAAAAGTGTTCGAATAAAAAACTGTTCGAAAATAAAACTGTTCGAAAAATTCACTGTTCGAATAAATAACTGTTCGAATATTAACGCAGTAGTTTGATATTTCGGTTAAGCTGTACGCGGGCGTGAGGGAGACTCTCCCTCCCCCTGAAATACTATCAAGACCTTTCAATAGCGCTAATTTTTTAACCAAGCAGTTGAATTTGATCTGTTAATATTCGAACAGTTATATTTTCGAACATTTTTTTTTTCGAACAGATTTTTTTTCGAACAGTTTCTTTTTTCGAACACTTTTTTTTCGAACACTTTTTTTTCGAACACTTTTTTTCGAACAGTTGATAGCATCCCCTTTGTGGCAAGAGTTCGATACTAATGTAAGAAAAAAACTGGCCATGGCTAAGTATCGAGTGTACATACGGTAGCACGGACAATGAGGTTCATATGTTTAATGTTTATAGTGTGAGTAACGTTTGTGTAACGGGATATTTAAATGAATTTATATGCCAACATAATCCTGATGTGAAACAAATATCTTTTAATTAATGAAAAAGACTCACGTTTAAATAATAGACGTATACATATCCCATTGTTTTTGTCTACAAATATACGGTATGCCATGCACTCAACATACGAGATAGAACAATGTAACTTGTATTCGATGAGAAATGCTAGACAATAATATAATACCGATCACAGTTGGAGATGCGTGATTAAATGAATGACTAAACATCTTACGTACCATAAGTGTAGACTACAAATAGAAAAATAACCATCTTATTTATAAACGAAATAGTTTTAAATTGAACTATTCTTAAAATTGATGTAGGTATACATTACGTTTGTTTTCATTATACATTGAATGCATATATTTATAAATATTTGAAATATATTTTGATACAGATATTTAGGTCTACTGAATCGAATGAAGATTCAACATTCAAAAGTTAAAAGTTCATATTTTCATAATGATCCACGGATTTTCCGATATTCGGATTGGTCGATACCCTAAAGTGAACAATCCACTAATTTTGTATCAGTGAAAATATTTGTACTATATTTGTATATATACCTGCAACCATTATATTATGTATCATACTGTATTAGTGGATATAACTCACAACTCACATGATACCTTATCTTACAATAACTTACATGATATTTTTCTCTTCTGTATACCGAAAATGGTTGGAAATAAGTGTGCTATGGGTGGCCTGAAATCATAGAACAGACTAACAATTAAATTGTGAGAGATTTAATTTGGGAAATGTTGTGGTTGTTTGAAGACACGAACACAATGGGGGGTGTTGTAACCACGGCAAATAATTCATACTGATTTATAGAGATGTGTTATAATTTAATATTAGTCTTCGCATGGATGCTGGTATTAATTACATGTTGTTTAGACGTTAGAGCAGCCATTACTAATGTTTTTGAGTGGTGGCAATTGAAGTTGGTTTTTGTGGTTCATTCTTCATTCTTATATTTCTTATATCTATATATCTGTAAACTGAGTTGAGCAGAATACTAAAGTTATCTCTGAAATCAGTATTGTTATTCATTCTCAAGTATTTCTGTCCAATTCTGTTAAAAAGTGATCATTTTTTGATAATCTATTATATGTTTATTTCTTCATCTATATTTTGTTTGTTTATTGTAGAAGATGCAAACGGATACATAAATACGAAAATGTGAAATATTTTCTGCATTTCGGAATGACGTGCTGAAATAATATTTTTTAATCATAGCGTAAAGGTGATAAGGCAGAAAATATTGATGGAATTGATATAATTTCTCAATTAAACAACGTACACACAGTGATTCTACGTAGTCGAATGAAAAAATTGACAATGTTGACTGAATACCTCACTGTTATACATGGACTATTGCATGACTGGGGAATATCAAGCCATTCATAAAAAAAAATATTAAACATCCATTCTTACCGACAACAATAACTGCTATATTGGTAACCACCAACACTAGAGTGTACATCATATTTTATAGCCTTGTGAACAATATAAAGTAAAGCCATCAAATGATGGGTGTTCTCTGAATAATATCACTTGACTTTCCATCAAGAATGCACTCGTGCATTCTTATATGTATATATATATATATATATATATATATATATATATATATATATATATATATATATATATATATATATATATATATATATATATATAAATATATATATATATATATATATATATATATATACATATATATGACACTAAAATTGTATTTCCTTATTATACCTTCAACCTCTCTTTTTTACTCAACCTTGCACACGTAAGTTGGCGGGGCGAAACTTCCGAGCGTTCATCATCACTGTCCATGTAAACGGTCGTTCGAATATATATATATATATATATATATATATATATATATATATATATATATATATATATATATATGAATATATATATATATATATATATATATTTATATATATATGTGAATATATATATATATAAGTATATATATATATATATATATATATATATATATATATATATATATATATATATATATATATATATATGTAAATATATATATATATTTATATATATATATATATAAATATATATATATATATATATATATATATATATATATATATATATATGTATATATATATATATATATATATATATATATTTATATATATATATATATATATATATATATATATATATATATATATATATATTATATATATATATATATTATATATTATATATATATATATATTATATATATATTTATATATATATATATATATATATATATATATATATATTTATATATATATATATATATATATATATATATATATATATACATGTATATATATGTATATATATATATATATATATATATATATATATATATAAATATATATATATATATATATATATATATATATATATAAATATATATATATGTATATATATAGGCCTATATATGTTATGCACTTCTATTATGTATGTATATAGGCCTATGCACTTCTTAAATCATAAAAATGTGCCAACAAATTGACAGAATGAAAAAATACTCCACAAACCGATCTAATTTGGGACCCATTGTGATCTACATTATCATATATCACAATTAAATTAAACTACTCCCAAAAACTGTGTCATTTCAGATAAATGTATCAGAGAATGTATTTCTAGTTTGCTAGGAAATCTCGTTCATTGCGGAAGGTTATATCAACGAGGAATTGGAGTAAGTCCCATATCTTGAGACCAAGCCGAATAAATCAATTAATTATCCCTGGCTGAAGATTGTGATTGTGGCTCTTATGAAGGGCGTGGTGATGTTTCTGTATTCGACACCAGACCACGCCCTTGATAGTGCGCTAAAACTCTTGCCAGTGCTCAAGGGTCGTTGTACAAAATCACGGTTATTTCTACATAGATTGCAATGACCAGATGTTATGAGTATTGAATATATATATATATATATATATATATATATATATATATATATATATATATATATATTTATATATATATATATATATATATATAAATATATATATATATATATATATATATATATATATATATAAATATATATATATATATATATATGTTGGCTGACATATATGTATATACATATATATTATACGAAAACATCGAGCAACCTAAGTGAAAACATCCTCAATGTAATGGTCTGAAAATGACAAACACTGAGCTTATTATATGATCTACATCGTATGCTTATTCATTTCCAGAAAAACTCCTTAATTCGGAAGGACGTGAGTTACGACGAGCATTATTTTCGCTGAAACAAATATTTCAAGTAAGTTCACACACATATTGTTCGCTGTTATTACGATAGTGTACATTTTTTAATTATAGAATAATCGTTATATAAATCTACTGAATATGAATGTAGCCTGAATTAGTTGATCAGTTCAATATATGATTAATTTATCTCTGGATTTTCCGAATGAACCGCATGTCTTTTCTCTCAATTTAAGTGCTTATATGTTATTAATATAATATGTATGATTCGTATGATGGCACACGTTTATGTCTCTTACTTGGAAACATAATATACGATTTGTTGCAATGATTACAACAGTACGGTTTGTCTAAAGCTTGGCTAGATCTAGATTCCATTGAATATTATTTCAACTGTGAATTAGAATGCACTTTCCAATGTAAGACAGATAAGTATGCGTGATGATATTGTCGAGCTATTGCTGTATGATATACCGACAGAATGAATTCGTTGTGAAAAAATATAGTATGCTGAAATAAGGACACTTTATAAATAGAAACAAGATTATATAATGACCTCGAATCGTATATTCAAGAAGCATGTACTTTGTTTGGAGAAATTCTAATCTTTGTTTCCTTAAAAATATTTATATTGAGTTGAAATTAATCTATAATTCAAGTTTAACATAGCTGAATATATAATTGCATGCAGTTTATGAGGATAGCAACGACCACAAACTATCCATATGACTGCATGGAATAGCTGAACAATTGAACTATATATATATATTTAATATGTACATATATTTTCATCATTCGCTGATAATAGACATTCATATATATTCTAATAAAAAATATAATTGTATACATGATAAATCACATGTAAATAAAACAACAATATCAATTAATTAAGTAGCCCTATATTCATAGGCCTATAAATGAAGTGTAACTCATTCATCGTCTTTTAAAGTTGAGAACATCGAGAGTTTTGAATTTTCCGCGTTATTTGCTCCTCAAAATGTCGATAGATTGAAACAAAAATCATACAAACAAGTCTTCAATCTTTCAAATGATGTCAAGTTGAGAAATCATGTCAGCCAGATTTTAGCTCTTGCCATGCAGTCTTGCTTTATTTACTGGAAAGTGGTAAAATATATATTTATATTGATTTAATAAGACTATAATTACAGGCTTATGAAATTTAAAATTTCTCGATATTCACCATGTTCAAATTCTCAAGCAGCTTTGATTGAGTGAATATTCGATTTATTGATCATGTGCGACTTAGTTTCTGATTGTTACTTGCAGGAAGACAAGGATCTTGTACACGAGTTTGTACAAAACGATGGTTTGGCGTGTCTCATCAAAGTTGGATCTGAAGCTGACCAGAATTACCAAAACTATATCTTGAGAGGTAATAAGCATTGTTAATTTAAAATTTTCAAATTAATGTTATACGATCTATTTTCATTACTTCAAAAATTCATGAAAAAATGTCATATTCAATCCATCAGTACCGGTGTCGATATATAAACAATTGTTCATTCATATTTGAACACCAAGATACGAGCAGTATAGAGCCTATTCGTTCTGTAATACTATAGCTAGATTTAGAACACAAGAAAATGACTCTTTGATCATGTGTAATAAATTATTCAATCAATATTATGAGACAAATTCATTTTCCTGTTGATTCCAGTAATTAAAATTGATTTATAAAGTCATATACATCCCGGTGCTCCATACTGTGAATTCATTATATAAAAGGTTCAAGAATTCAAAAGAATAGCATATATAATTTTAATTGAACATTTTGAAGTGAATGAATGAGCAATCATTTTCTGTAATCACAGATCAGAAATCACAGAAGGCAGATCACACGCGATGTGTTGTGCTCGCCAGGCACAACACTCCCTCGTCGCCATCTTCTGGATCCAGTTTTCCACTCTCTCCATAAGCTCACACCCCTATCGTCCCACCACTCTCTGTCCTTCGCTCCACGATTCTCTTCTTTCTTCCAGTTCCACATCCTACTTTTTCACTTCTTCCCATCTTATAGTATTGTTCTTCCTCTTTTCCTCTTTCTTCCGACTGTTCCTCTTTCGAAGTCACGCCTTGGTATTCCCTCACTACCCATCCTTCGCATGTGTCCGTACCACCTTGGTCTCTCGCTTCCCACCATGTAACTTTACCCATTAAATGATAATCAAACTTGCAGTGAATCAGTAACGATAACTAAACGTCTTCTCACAGTTTCCACATCTATATTCAACTCTTCATCTTTCTACACGTGATATTTTACATTCCATATCAAATTTTTGTACAGAGTTTTAATTCATCAACTATTTTGATTTGTGATAGATCAATTTAGTTTCTCTCAAGAGATGATTTTTTTTTTATTGTCATCATTGAAAACCTTATACAGTCATCATTCCTCAACCAAAGCTATAAGGATGACAGGGTAGCATCGTTCATACGACCCCAAAAACAAAAATAAATATGATGTAACTCATTATACTATAATAAGTGAAGAATTGGGAAATGTGTGTTTCGTAAAAGAATTTAATAAATTCAAGAGTTTCAATTTTGCGATCTTCGATCGCTTCGTCAATTTTGATCTTCATTCACTTCGATTCTTTTTATCTTCTTTTTCTATAATTTCCTTTTTTCTCTTCACAAATCTTCTGTGTTGAAAAAAAATTGTACGATCTTTTTTTTTATATTTATCATCTCCTTGTTCGATTATTCTTTGTCTTCTCTCTAATTCTACTCCATTCTATTTATTGAAATGTTGGTCTTAATTTATGTTTTCAATACTATTGAATCATCCGTTTGTTTCCAGCATTGGGCCAAGTGATGCTGTATGTGGATGGGATGAACGGCGTAATGGATCATAATCGAACAGTGCAATGGCTTTACACGTTGATCGCAAGTAAATTCCGTCTGGTTGTGAAAACGGCTCTGAAGTTACTGCTCGTGTTTGTGGAATACGTTGACACCAATTGCATGTTGCTCGTCAAAGCTGTCAATGCTGTGGATGCTTCACAAGGTAATTAGTGGTGTTCGATTGGAAAACTGTTGGATAATTTAATATAAATCATTTTAAATAAATTAGAGACAAAATTTACAATTTCAATTGACATGACATTCTCTCTAGTATAGTCAATTTTACTAATATACGTATAGAATTTGACATAATTCGATACATGAGAAAAAAATGTTTCAGTAATTTTCTCCAAGTTTCGAAAAAAAATATTCTCATTTTCGTATAGTATTTGGAAAATATAGACTTCGACGTTTCAGCCACACAGTTCTTAGCTACGAAAAATGTATCCATAAGTCAATTTTTTCATTAATATCAATTAATATCAATTTGAGATTTTTTTTTCAAGGCGTTTTATTTACATGTTATATTAGTACATTATGATAATAACGTTGACCCACAAAGTCACATAAGGTTTGACTTGTCTGTGGGTCTACACACTGTTAACATATTACATATATCATGCTCATTTAAAATAAACATCCGGAAGCTACGCGGAATAAGAATAAAAAAAGTTGAATGACAAAATATATATGTTTCCCTTTGAACAATGCAATTGAAAAAGTAAATATGCTAAAGAAGTGAATAAGGGAATGAAGCATTATAATATATATTGGGTATGTATCATTAGTGTGACTCTATTTTTCAACTCTGATCAAGTATTTGCACATTCTTAGATATCCATTGCTTCAGGTCAATTTTCACTCGTGATATTTTCGATACTTTTCTTAATTCAGCCGGGATTTTATTGAATAATTTTGGAATCAGGAATTGCTTCTCTTATCTATCATAAGAATTATAAAATGAAGTATCTACACAATTTTATCTCTGTCTTTTCACGTGTTGATGATTTGCTGTATTCTTATAATTGGTATCAAAACAGTTCGTAATTAAAAATATGAAAAAGTGAAGATTCTTAAAAGTGAATAGCTCATTATTTATTTTTTTATATCCATTTTTTGATTCGATGATTTTGAATATTCTCTTTTGTATATTTTCAATCTTATTCAAATAATTATCAGTTGTACAGCCCCATGGAAGATTCTTATGGAAGAGCAGAATATTTTAGCCATACTAAAATCTGAATATCGCCATTTTTTGTATCAACAAGCAACACAAATAAAGGCAATTGAAATTGAAATTGAAATGAGAGAAAAATATATATTAATTTTATGTGTTGTTGAAATGATATAAGAGTTCACTTCTCGTCAACAATACTAAGTGCATCGTGATTATGTTACGGTGCTGATACCTCAGTTGAAGGATAAAGGGCATGCCAAACAATGAATACCTGATTATCATGGTTTTTATTCCGGTTTCACTCGATATATTCCTTCCTGTTGGCGATTACTTATCATAAGCGTTATTTTATCGGACAAACTTATGACTGTATAGCTTTGTCACAACCTGACCACAATCGCCACCAATCGTGAGCCGAAATCCTTCACAACAAGTTTATTCCATTGTATTCCTTCATTATTCATGATTAGAATACTCAAGTTATCTAAATTTGAAAAGTATGATGAATTTCAAATAATGCCAACAATTATTTCATATCTTGATGTTTTTACAGTTTATAACAATTTATTTAAAACTAACGGTCGAGTGTACACTAATAGTTGATTCGATTTTCATAATACTAGATATACCTTAGTCATAATTTGATATGAAGGTGGAAGTTGAAAAATTGAATATAATCTCGGTGAAGAAAGAAAAACGTAACAAAAGAATGTAATCAATAGGCCTAACATTACGAATTTCAGTAAGCTGATGTTATTATCGAAGACTGAGATACCTCAATTTGGAATAAAAACAATGAAGTGAATATCTAAATAATTATTTCACTCAAATACGCATTCAAATATTCTTAAATAATAATTTTGATTTTGGTGTGTTTGGGAGAGCGATTGTATTACAATGATCAAATATTCATACAACTTGGGCTATACATGTCATACTATATAATGTATTAATTTCCGTCAATTAGTCTGATTGACTTGAACATGCACCAAACTAAAAAATGAGTTTCAAGATTCAATCAATGACTAACCGCTTCTAAATCACGTTTCCATCAATTTTAGAAAAATGACAGGTAATTAATTTATTGTTGGTTGATCACGCAAAAGTAATTGATTGGATCTAGCGTACAATAATTTATCATGAATCTTTTTATTCCTCATCTTATTTACAGAACAAGAGAACAATACAAACAATATTCAAGTGAACAACATATATGTAGATTAACGTTGCAAAATCAATAAAATAAGAGAAGCCAGCGTAAGAACTAAATCTTGTGTGCGGGTATAATACTAGTGAAAGAGAATATTTGTTTGCAAAACCGTAACAATTTAATTAACCAACTTATATTTCTGTTCTTGATTGTCCATGTGTGGATTAATAGAGAAATGCAAGCATACAAATATGAATACAATAGAAACCAGCTTGAAGAATATTACTAAACATACATATAATTTCAGTTAAATAAAATGAAATAATTCATAGATCAAGACAGTGTAGTCATACTCAATAAATGAATAAGTATAGCCAACGTGCATGCGAAAAGATTTGCAATTGAGTAGTTCTAATAAATTCATGAATTTATTTTTCAAAAGAAGATGAACTAGTACTTGAACGAATTTAATTATAATATAATAATTTAAGGTTTGTTACAAAAATATGTAGTCATTGCATTTTAAGAACTTTTTTTCATCCAACTCATTGAATAATTGTGAGATAACTGCTCTAGCTCCTATACTCGAAGTTCCAATATCCTCCAGTTTTTTTTTCAGGAATGTCATAACGTGAAACCGTATGGGTTCACAATCGTATGTGAAACAAGGGTTGCACATTCCTCTTCCTCTTTTCATATTTATAGTGCATTACCGGTATATTACTTCATAATATTTATATTACAGTTTTTGTGTTCTGTAATTTTGTTTCCAGGTCTACATCCTTGGAGTAATATCATGAAACTGATCAAGGACTACGACGCAGCTGACACTGAACTGCTGATCTACGCGACGACGTTGGTCAATAAGACGCTGAATGGGATTCCCGATCAGGACACGTATTACGATCAAGTTGACGCTCTGGAAGAGCAAGGCGTAGAGGGCGCCATCCAGAGGTAAGTGTAGAATCTTGTACACCCAGACAAACGAAACAGAGCTAGCACATATTGTTCATATCTCAAATGTACAATTTGTGTAAAAAAAGCGTTATATATTGATTTGTTCATACTGATTCAACTTCAAAAACTTGAAATATTCATGGAAAAAATAAAATAAATGAAGATCATCACAACCATGAAACTAGATTTTGATGTATATTGCCGATATTCATCACTCCGATTTCAGAAAAAAACTAGAAATCATCACCTCCATTTCATGAATATGTTTTTTCTTCGAGAGACCATAAGTCATGACGTATAGGCATTAACGATTCTGAATAGAAACATGAACCGGATCGAGGATTAATTGTCTACGTCGCAACTCAGAAAAAAGGGCTGGGTCCTGGAGAACCAATAAATTGATGATTATTCCAGAAATTGAGATTATGATTTCTAGTTATCTTCAAAATTAGGGAATTAAATATCGTCATTATTCGTGAAAATGTATAGTTTCATGGTTGTGATGTTCTTCAAGTATATCATTGCGTAATGTGTCTCGCACGAATATCATTCTAACCGACATATCATTTGTTTTCTTTCAAATGTTGAATTACAAGATATATATTCATGTATGTTTATGTTATCAATAATGTATATGTTTTATGTGACTTTTCTGATATGACTTGCTGCTAATTAATCATCCCTGCTGTTAATCATCCAATAATAAAAGAACTTATATTATAAAAAAAAAAAAAAAAAAATTGTTAAATTCAAATAAAAATAAGCCTTTAATTAACCATTGTAGATGGGCGTGACTTATACGAAGCAGGGGAAATTTTAGATACCTTGATTGGTTATTTTCCTATTTCCCCTGCTTCACTGTCCACTTGATTGGTTTTATATTTTGTGACATCACGAAACTACAATCGCGACGAGCTACAATGGTCAATGAATCCACATGACATTTCTGATCGGACATTGTCCGATTTATTCAAATGTGAAATCAGTTGTGAAATGGTTGATTAATTATGCGTGGCTAGAACATCTAGTTGGATGAGAGAATGTGATTGGTTGTCGTTGGCTCTAGGTACATGTCAAAACAAGGAACTGATCTCGATCTTTTACGTCAGTTCCAAATCTATGAAGCGGTTTTACATCACGAAGACGGCGAAGAAAAGGGTACTCCCCTCAAACAACTAGATGAAACTATTAGGTAAAGAAGAACGACAATTAAACTATCATTTTTACTGTGTAGATATAGGCCTATTTTTGTGTGATAAGATTACGTATTTATTTTACTTTAGAACAGGAGTACAGGTGGTAATTCGAGATTGATGTCACAATTCTCAATTTAGTTATTCCCACCTCGATTGCCAGAGTTAAAATTGATATCACATGGTATTACTTTGATTTATAATAGGATTTTTTGAACACAATTTTTAATATTCTAACTCTCTTTGTTGATAATGAATTGAATTTTTTTTAATGATTCATGTATTCATCATTTTATTTTGTATCAATAAATACAAATTAGGCACAGCCTGATTATAGTAATAAACGAATATGAGTGATACACAAAAGTTTAGGAATGGTTCTCAGAAGTAAAGTAATTAATTTGGCATGTGAAAAGTAATGCAGTGCGGTAATTGATGGAATTGAAAGCAAATAGTATTGACAATCATATATCCCACATAAACCAAGACTAGTGTGAGGGAAGGAATCCATCGAGAACATCGACTTGGGAGGATAACATAGACTCGATTATTGTAAGATGTGTTGAATGGTACACAATAATACAATCATATGAATATAACAGATGATACAATTATGCTTCAATTTCAACCACATAATAGTACAAGTAATACTGATACGTGTGGCCGAGTGACCAATACTCTCAACCGTCATTCAGGAGACGGGGGGTTCGATTCCCGCCATAGTCAACCATCCTGAGAGGGGTTTTTCGTGGTTTCTCTCTGTCGTTCAGGTCAAGACTGGGATGATTCCTTAACAACATGCCACGAACTACTCCTTCCCACTATCCAAAAACCCCTAATAGAATAACTTTCCATCTCATCATTCCGTCATCTCATTCATCATTCACCGACGCCAATAGATCTTAGTCATCAGTATATTGCTTCGTTAAACCCAATCAAAATGAAAATAAATAAATACAAATAACATTTGAAAAATGATAATGATGAAGCAAATATCTGACCATTCAGGCCTATATATTATATCCACCATGATAAACTGATGTTTTGTTCATAAAAACTTTCCGTTTTCTGATATTTAAACGTATGAACAAATTTGTTAGGAAAACGCTACGGAATCGCAAGAGTCCTGTGGAAACTTCAACGTTAGAGCGTCGTAAATCGCGTCGTCATTCAACGGGTACTTCACCATTGTCCGCGTCGTTAAGCCGTACAACGCGGCAAAGGAACACGTCAACAGTGGCCGACGAAGATGAAACGGGGTCGTCAAGCTCGAGATCGTCCCCAGGACCGGGAGAAGTACCACATCTGAACGGCACATACAAAGACAAACAGAGTAAGCTAGTCATAACAAGATAGAATATTTTGTGCCTAAAGCTATCCATTCACACCTTGTTATTGTTACTAAAATTGTATGTATACATAGGCTGATTCCTAATCTCACTGAAAGAAAAGAATGAAAAGAAAAGAATGCCATCATCATTTGACATCATTTCAATGATCACATTTTAGCATTATAACAATTTTCATAATCAGACAGATAAGATGAAGAGTATTAAATTATTGAATTAAAAAATGAAATGACCGAGTTGACAGTCGATCTGTGTCTAAATATAAAGTCACTATGGAAATATGATGTAAGGGCCAAGTTTTATACATTTTGTATGCAATATGTTTTTTCTCGCCATTTTCAAACAATATAGCCAAACTTTTGTATAATTATCGAGTTTTTATATCATCCACGCTTCAGCCTTATTCGTTTTCATAAATTCATTCGTGCCCCCACGGTAATCTTCCAGGACTAACGTGTAACATCTATGGGTTGTATTATAATGTGTTTTACATGTGTGTATCTAAACCTAGATAGCTTACCAAAAGCAGTGCTAAAATTCCTCGTTAATTGCCATTTAATCCCATAACGCCATGTTTGTGAGCTTCTGACTAACCATAGCTGCAATATTCTGGCTTCCAATTAGCTGGCGACGCCGGTGTGACGCCCGCGTTACGACGTCGTCGAGAGCGTGCGGAGAGGCAAAGAAGTTTTATAAGAGAACAACAGGAGACGTCTGCCAATCTGAGAGCCTCCTTGGGAATCTCACAAGATGGTCCAGACGACGGTATGTAAAGTATTTTTCTGTTCGAATGATCAACGATCAAAGGTGTACTGGTTGAGAAAAGCATGTAGGCTATACGTGTATTCGCGAAAGAAGGAGATCGTCTACCAACTGAAAAAAAACATCGGTTATTACAATAATTAGCGCTGCAACGTCAAGTATTCAACTATTTTTGAAAGGCGCAGTTTCGATTTGTGGCGTAAGCCTTACTCTGCAAAAAAAAGCGTGAATACCCCATGACCAACATCTATATAAATGTATTTATATATATATATATATATATATATATATATATATATATATATATATATATATATATATATATATATATATATATATATACATATATATTTATATAGATATGTGTATATATATATATATATATATATATATATATATATATATATATATATATATATATATATATATATATATGTGTGTATACAAATGTAGCTTGAAATGATATTAATGTTCGATATATTGGTATATGACCTCCTTCTCGTGTGGATAGCAAGTTTGTATGAAGAATAGCAGACAAATTTATGGTAATTCTCTTGACGCTACAGATTTTAGGGTACCAGTGTCTTATACTCCCTTTGTATTCAATTTTGAATTCAAAAACAGAATACATTTCAAAATAATTCCTTTCAAATAGCCAAGAGGACTGAATTAAGTAATTCGATTTAAATTCAGATTCAATTTGAACTTGGATTGCTCGATATGACAAGTACACAAGAACATGGATTGAAGTGATTTGACTCTCAATTCAACATTCGTTATATATATATATATATATATATATATATATATATATATATATATATATATATATATATATATATATATATATATATATATATATATATATATATATATATACACTTTTCGACTTTTGTGAAATTCAAAATCCTATTTGCAGTATTCTTTCTACTTTTAAATCCACAGTTCTTTATCAGTCTTCATCATTTTTTTAATTATCGCCATATTTTGCTTGTATCCTTTACAGAGAACGAGCTTAGCAATTCCATGTCCCAGCGTGTCAACAATGGCTCGTTCGACGGTTCAAATAAACTGAACCGCTTGTCCAGTCGCAAAGATCTCACACCTCTGATGAACGCCGTCAACAAACTGGACTCAGCCGACAACGAGAGCAAATCTCCCGACAGCAACGGTATCCTGAAGAATCCTTGGTCGAGGGTATACAATAACAATGGTGGAGAAGACCAGCAAGATGGCGACGAAAACAATGGCGATGACACGCCAGAAAGAAAACTTCTATTACAACTCAAACGTGAAAACACCGTGAAAGATCTGACCCAGAAACTAGCCAGTCAGAATATACTCGGTAGTCCTGTAGAAGAAAAACTGATAAGTCGTATAGGCGACATGAGTGGGCTGATCTCAAAAGCTAAAGAAGGTTTAGCAAAGTCAAAATCAAAAGCAGATGTGCTAAAAAGTCCCTCTGGAGATGTATTAAAATTAGTCGAAATTAAAAAATCAGAGACGGAACTCCACTGGGAGGAGCTCGTCAGTGGTATGAATAGACCTCTAGAAGTGTGTGACCTCGATTTCACAGATCTCATCAGCGATGACGAAACCGACGTACTCTCTCCAGCTTTAATAGCGAACGGTATTCCACCACCTCCACCCCCGGCTCCGATGCCACCAATAGGAATGAAAGATGGACCACCACCGCCACCACCCAATAGATTGGGCAACTTTATACCGCCTCCTTGTCCTCTCACGTCGACAAACTTCGGCGTGAATCTGAAACACCAAAGAAGTACGACGGCTACGTCACCTGATAAAACGACGCCGACGATGACGACGACGCCGACGTCGAAAACTAAGAAGACTGTGAAATTATTCTGGAAAGAAGTGAGAGACGAGCCGAGACTAGGGAAAACGGCGATGATCTGGGATGAGCTCAATATTGTGACGATAGACACACAAAAATTAGAACATCTGTTTGAATCTAGAGCGAAAGATCTGATTACTAAGGTACGCTTGAAAATCAATATTCATGACAGATATTATCCTCGTCATTATCATCAAATCGCAAAAATTCATATTTGATTCCATTTCACCTCGCCAGAGCCATATATTCGACCTCCATTTAATATGCATTGGCCTATTCTATTGTTTTAGAACAATACCAATTCTTCATTAATAATATTTTTGCAAATAAATCGTCAATATATTTATATTTTTTGTTTCCTCTTACATTTTATGTGTGCTTCTTTCATACCCTCGCAGATTTCAAACACTTCAAAATCATATGTTTAAATTTATTTCTTGTTTGCACCAGAGGGCCTTTCGGTATACAGTACTTGAGTTAGTTAGTTAGTTTTAATTGAAATATGAATTTTAATTATTGGGACAATATACGAACATCGATTTGTGTGAAAAATTCATAATTATTGCTACTCCAAAGTTTGCTTCAAATAAGTGGTGGAGCCAGATTTCGGTACCTCCACCAAAATACAACTTTTTTTTGCACTCTGCACTAAGGGCAGAGAACTTTATGATCATAATTGATGTTGTTGCTTTTAATTAAGTTCAGGCATATATTTCGCTTATTCAAAATGTCGCTTCCAATTGTACTATCTGTACCGCTTTGCTTTGCCTCAAGGTTTTTGGTTTTTGTATACATACATATGTACGCTTATATTTTTTATTCTTGTTCAATATTGATAATAGCTATTGTTGAGAGGCTTTGGTATTCATTTTGGTGCTTATTAATGTTTTTTTGTATTTCTTTCTCTGATTTTTTGAATGGTCTTCACCAATGGCATGTCCGGAATATTAGGAGGTGAGTACGTCGACAGACACATATTGGTGACCATTCTTTTACATACATCTTTTCTTCATTAATTGGTATGGCTGCGGGATTTTTGGGTTAGCCTTACCATCTGCACATATTTTTTATTTTTGAATATATACATATTCAGTTTTTAATATACCTTTATATTTTTGCACGGTATATTATTGGTTAGATATTTTGTTTCACGCTCTTTTGCTATCTTTGTTTTGAGTGTTGGCTATGAAAAATACTGCATGACTACAGACAATGTGTTGTTACCCTTGGTTGCTATATGTTACCTACTCATTTTCTCTTGTATTTTTAATTGTTCTGTTAATTCTTGTCTTGTTCTTTACGAGCGACAGTTCAGTGAGAACTGGCATGTAACGATGATTCTGATGAAGATTTAAATTATATTCTAATGAAGAGATCAAGAATAAGTCTACTATATTAACTCGACTAGAATATCAGTAGAAAACAATAATTTTAGAATAATTTTCAAGTAGAATAATAGAAAGTAGAATAAGAATAAGTAGAATAATTTTTAGGAAATTAACTTGGCTAATAGCGTGATTTTTTTTCATTAATCACTAACTGAACGTGACCAATACTACTATGCGGTTTCTTTCAACTTCATAACACAATAAGATAATAATTACCTCATTTGATACAGAAACAACAAGAAATGAATAAAACAAAAGAGATCATCGTTTTGGACCATAAACGGTCGAACGCAATCAACATAGGAATGACGAAATTACCTCCACCTCGATCTATCAAGACAGCCATTATGAAGATGGACGCAACCATTATGACAAGAGAAGGCATCGAGGTAAATGTCTCTCAAATATAGTTAATGAACATTCTAATTAATACACGAGTGAATATTGTTAAAAAATAAAATGTATCTAACAAATTCAAACTATGATATGATACAGATTCATATATAATGCATAACAATGATACCGTGGTAATACTTTTCTACAATAAGAGGTTATAAAGGTACTGGAAACTTTTATTGAAGTATTCTGATGTACTTATTTTTACCTTGCGGAAGCAAATGGCAGAGTTCGATTCTATCATTTTAGCTTGTGTTTTTGCTTCGAGACGAACACACATTGTTGTAATTTTCCGCCACATAAAGTGTGAAGGTTTATAAAATAGGACAACATCAGATATATTTTTTAATCTTATATTAAATCAACAAATCACCCGGAAAAGATATGAGATCATCGGACTGGTTCAAAAAAATGAATTATTGATTGACACTCTTTATGCATTTGAATATTGTCGCACAGAAATAATGCATATCATCACGCATTGTATGCATATAATTGTAGCTTCTTTTGTTTTCTTTGAACTGTGAATATCCATTTTCAGAAACTGTTAACAATGTTGCCAACCGAAGACGAGCAATCTCGAATCCAAGAGGCTCAGATGGCGAATCCTGAAATGCCTCTTGGAAGTGCTGAACAGTTCCTCTTGACACTTGCATCCATTTCCGAACTGTCCGCTCGACTCAAGCTCTGGGCTTTCAAACTCGACTACGAGAATAGTGAGAAAGAGATCGCTGATCCGTTGATGGACCTTAAACAGGGTGTTGAAACGTTGAGATCGAATAAGACATTCCGTGGTATTCTCAGCACGTTGTTGTCGATCGGTATATTTCTCAATGGTAGTGAGGTAAGAAGTTACTCCTTTTCAAATTGTTTTTCAGAATTGTGTGGTGTATGATTGACTGACATAGACCTATGAGTTTTTGACGCATAATTTCGAATCCAATGTATATCGCATTGTGAAATGCAGTTCATAATAAGACAGCCTCACTGAATGTGATATTTCATTTTCGCTAAGAAAATTATATATCTAGGAATTTCACTTCATTTGAATGACAATCAACTAGCTCTTCACCAGTCTGTAAAGATGGTCTCATGGTAGTATTATAATCATTATATTTCTAATTATGGAATTGGGTAGTCGATACTATTCCTATATATATATATATATATATATATATATATATATATATATATATATATATATATATATATATATATATATATATATATATATATATATATATATATATATATATATACATACCGGTACATCAAATTACATATATTGTATATTACATCTACATTGATTGCTTCTTCGAAATGAAGTGTAGTCTCAATGAATCATTTGTAGAGGTTAGCGTCACGCTCCAACCCACCCCATTAACTTTATTTGCAGCACAATAATGCTGCTTTCAAATTTTCAGTCAATATAATTTGAGAAAACAAAATTTCAGTTCATAAATTTCTATCGAATATTCATTCCCAATTTCATTTTTTCACTTTCTTTGGAGTCTCATATAAATTTACTTTTCTCGCAGGTGAAAGGTTTCCAAATCGAATATTTGGCCAAAGTGCCAGAAGTGAAAGATACTGTACATAAACACTCCCTCCTCCACCACTTGTGTCACATGGTGATGGAGAAGTTCCCTGAAGCGACTGACTTGTACTCCGAGATCGGCGCCGTTACTCGGGCGTCGAAAGTGGACTTTGACGAGCTGGCAACGAACATCTTAAAGATGGAACAAGAGTGTAAAGCTTCATGGGATCACCTCAAGGATATCGCTAAACATGATGGCTCCACTATTATGAAAGTCAAGTAAGTTATAGATGAATTGTCATCACGCTAATATTTTAGATCCATGATAATATTTTGAAGTGAACATTGCCCAAGATACTTGAATCAAAGTAGAAGATGTCGGATATATCACAAAAACGGTTCATACTTAAAATGTCTTCCAAACTTTTGGAAACTTGAAGACTTTCACAATAAGTAAAATGTATGGACACAGACAACTCAGTTCTGGGGACAAAATGCATTCTTTTTCATTCAAGGTGGTCAAAATGGGGTGGTAAGATCGCCCTTGTGGTGCCCCGTACAAACGATCCCTCTTGCATCGATAGCCTTAATTGGGGAACAAAGATTTTGTATCAAGATTCGATGTTGATGAATGAGGCATATACAAGAATTTTGGAACCTATTTAATCAAAATTTCATTCAAATCAGGGTTTGATGACGCGTTCTAATGATAATTAAGATCCATTGGCGGGGGTAAACGATGATTACAGTGATGGGAAGATGAGATGAAAGGTTTTTTGTTTAGTGTTTTTGACAGCGAGGGAGAGACGGTGGTGGTTGGTTTCAGTGATAAACTCACTCAGTATTAAAATGAATAGGAAAACCACGAAAATAACTTCTTTCTGAGGATGGTCGATCGTGACGGGAATCTAACTCGACGTCTTGAACAACCGTTTGGCGCGCTGGTTACGGTTCTGCCCATCTCACTTCTAATATTATACATATATAATAATAATGCCATTATATATTATTTATCATGCTATTGATAATATTCAATAATTAAACTGTTGGATAGTTCTTCATTATGGATTCTCATGTAATGAACAGATGAAACCATCATTATTTAAGTTCAAACTTCTTTTTGAAAGGAATTACACAACGTGATTTCATCTCTAAAAACTAACAGTTGAATATATCTTGCATATTTGTATATCTATATTTTAAAATTATCTAGATAGTATAAAATAGTTCGTATAGTATCTTTTCCATGAAATGTGTCCTCATGCATTTCAATTATTCAAAACAGATATTTTTGCTACACCAACATAATTACATATAGGATGTATGAGTAATTTTGCGTTTGCTTGTTCTCAGAATGACAGACTTCTTGGCCGACTGTGCCGAACGCATCATAGTCCTTGGCATTGTGCACCGTCGAGTTATGAACCGATATCACAAGTTCTTACTCTGGTTGGGTATTCCTGTATTCCGTGTGGCCGACTTGAAACCTAACGAGTTCTGTCGTATCGTGTCAGAGTTCGCTCTGGAGTACCGCACCACGAGGGAGAGAGTGCTACAGCAGCTCGAGAAGAAAGCCAATCATAGAGAGAGAAATAAGACGAGAGGAAAGATGATAACTGAGGTAAAACATGCACTGACTATGGTTTCACACTAATGTGTTCATTGTTGGACGCATTTGTTTTTAAGGTGTTAAAAAGACAAATTTATTTTACGATACGTTTTTTTTTACATCAATGATGAAATCATGAATGTTTATTTTTGAAAATAGCTATTGAATTACGTTGGATTTTTTTCTGTAAGTAAGGAGATAAAGTTTTGAATTGGCCAAACTGGAATCATTGCGTAAAATATGCATGATGGTGATTAGAATAGATGAAATTACAACCAAATGTTCGAATATATATATATTTATATATATATATATATATATATATATATATATATATATATATATATTTATATATATATATATATATATATATATATATATATATATATATATATATATATATATATATTTATATATATATATATATATACATATATATATATACATATCTCACCTCCCAATTTCTCAAGTTGTGATTATACATTTTCCATGTCCACATTACCGCTAGATGATATGAATTTACTAAAACATTTAATACAACTTTTTCAGGTTGGCAAGTTCCGTACTAAAGAGGATCGTGCCGACGCCGAACTGCGGCAGTTACTCGGAAACCACGCGACCCACGGCAGCGACATGTCCGACGCCGAGAGCGTCGTTCACGGTTCATTGCCGTGGCGTCGTCAGCGTAAAGACATGAATAGGTCGGTGCTCGCCGTCAACGGTCACATGACCGACGGGGACGACGAGATCCTCGAGAGTCTGGTGAAGACGGCGACGAAAGCGCCGGGCACCAGGACTACGCCGCGTGAGAGGAAGAGGACGCGACATGCTGACCGTAAGTCCTGTAAGTAACTAATCTGCACCACGCACTCACCCCTCCTCCCCTCTCTCCAACAGTACGACGTGATTTGAAATTATTCAGCACTCATGATATAAGTAATATCCAAATGAAGAAACTGTTGGAGATGAAAAAATACAAATTAAGAACTTCACATATACAGCTTTATTGGCCCCTGATTCTAAAGTGAAAAGCATAACAATCTACAAAATTGGAGTGAAAAATAGAATAAAACATAATTAAATACGGTAACTGAATATTTGAAAGATGTAGGAATGAAATGCAAATGAAATGATTATTGATAACATGGAAAATGATAATGATATTAATAATTGGTAAACTATTCATTTGTATAATTTCATTACTTAATTATAGCTACTGAAATTAACCTACATACCTAATATTGTTATTAATACTACCATTTTCACACACGCTTTCACAGTTACGATAAAATAATGGTTAAGGTCTTGAACGGTTTATTCTATATTTGAGAATACCACACATACCCGCTTATTAACATTTAATTAATCGTTTCTATTGATTTTTGAGTTTTTTTCCAATTTTCTGACTAACAAATAGGAAGTTTTCTCAACCAACTTACTGAAAGCTTAACAACGTTTTAACATGATTTTCGTGGTGTGCACTTGGTGGATATCTTCTGCAATGATCACATGACACTGGGAAAAATAACTCCCGCTTCGGTTCCATCACGAAAAAGTCTTGCTTAATTAATCCAAAGCTTCATTTTAATAAAATCGAGTAATTCGTATTTGTTACGAGATGTTTTTTTTTTTCTTTTTTAAGAAGTGATTCACACATAATAAAATATCAAGCATTGCCATCAAAAAATATTTTTTCTCCTTAATCTATGACAAGTTGCAACATTTATTTCCCGTGTCACGAAATATTTGAAAATATATGATAAATTGACCCTTCATGAAAAAAAATATATAATAAGTAACAAATGGTAACATTTCAATTGAGAGAGCGGTTTTAATTGTTGCCTATTGTTAGTGCATGCTATTTAGATTCTGGTAACCGGACAATTCACCAATAGAGTTATCAGGTTTTCAATCAATAAATAGTCATAAATGGTGTTGAGGAAGATAATATGCAGTGTTCATATTGAACTTATCATTTAATATTAAATGCATGTTGAAATTATATATCCACCATTATCTCAACTTCAAAAGTGATGAGCTGATAGAATTAACAATATATCATAACCGTTGGTGAAATCATATGCATATACATGGGCTAGTTTTGGTCAGAATATGTTAGTTTTCAGTTAGACCAAGTACACGATGCATATGACGATCTAATAATTCTGGATCTAATAATAATGCTCATTTTTTCATTTTCCTCGTCTATATTATTATTTTTGATTTGTGATTTTTGATTTTTGATTTTTGATTGAATATCGCCATATTGTAGTCATTATTTTCAAAAAAAAAGAAATGAATTAAATTGAATTTTGAAAAACGAGTTTAGGTTGGTCATGCTGATTATGTTAGGTTGTTGGACAGTTCAGGAACTATGCTAGCTAGGTCAGTAAAAATAGGTAGTAATTGTTAATACATTGTTGGGATGCTATAAAGGGAAAATAGATTGAAAATCATCGAGTATTAAAATTGTGAAAAAATTTCAATATACATTCATTTTGATAAATGAAGAGTTTATAATCGATAACATCACCGAAAAAAAAATCTGATGAGTAACTGATTGAAACCCTGACAACACCACTTGGGAATCGTCCAGTATTGTGCAGTCTCTGGACGGATTCCGTAAAATCAATAAAAAGTCTTGGTGTGTTGTTTTCTCTTGTATCTGTCACTTGTGACAATGTGGTGATTTGGTCTTCTGCTCCTTGGGGCTTTAATGCTTTACCGTTTCCTTCGTTTAGTGAAACGGTCGAGAACACGTGACAATAATGTGGGCGGAGAGGGTAGTGCGTCACCTTAAGTAAGTCACCTGTCAAATAAGAGCATGGTCTGAGTATAATCATGTTATTCACATGTTTGTCGTGCATGTTGATTGTATTGTTTGCATGTTATGTATTATGTTCGTATTATATGTTAGTATTGTGTATTCGATTGAAAATTTGACATCCATATTTATATTTATAATTTGAAATATATATATATATATATATATATATATATATATATATATATATATATATATATATATATATATATAGGCCTATATATATTTATATAATTGAGCTATCTCATTGCCTGGCCAAAATACAATGAATTTGCAGCTCTGTGGAGATATTAAAGATGTATCATCAGGTCATTGTGTTGATTGTTTGATTTTACTTCACAACATTTACTCATTTTATTAACCTCTTTTCACTTTCAATGTGACTTTATAAATTACTGTTGCTTGTTACATTGCCCAGCCTTCATTGAATCATGTCACTTCATTACTGTCAGATTCGTTTGTTGAACTAATTGTACAAAAATTGTTAGGAATTAGAATGAAATGTGTTTTCTGTTCTTGTATGAACCTTACTATACGAGCATGCTTGAATTGAACTGTTTGCATTTTCTAATTTCGTTTTTTGAATGATTTTCATGTTAATTGCAACTTTATGTATATAATTCAGTGCGCCGTACTTTGAAGAATGGTCTCTCTGAAGAAGATAAGAAACACCTGGCAGCTTACATCAAAGGCTACTAACCGAACACGTGATTGGTGAGTGCCGTCATTGCTAAGCATCAACTGTGCAGTGACTGTGATATCTGATGACCAACTACGAGAAGGAGGCATCTTTGGTTATGATGGATTTACGTCATAAGTTACGTAATATTTGATCAGCATTCTGAGGGAGAACACTTCTCTTGAATTTAATTTTTAGTAAGGTTGTGGTCACATAAAGTGGTCGATCAGGCTACATTAAAATACATCCCGAAGAAATTATCCTGATATATCAAACACACTGAACTTACAAGACAATTTACATGCGCACTCAACGCAAGTCTGTGGAAAAATTAGCAGTTACATGTGCGTAGATTTTATTCAAATTCATATTTCAATATTAGATTAAACCATTTCATGTGATCGCAGAATTATGTAAATGATTATTATAATTTTGCTGTATAAGATGTAAGAATTTTCAATATATGAATTGACTACGAAATTATTTAGTACGAATGGACTTTTCCACGCAACCCATTTTTCTCAAGTAAGAAATGAACGTAATAATCTTAACTGTGAGAAGATACTCTTAAAACTTCAATCAAATGAAAATTATTCACATTTTTAACCAATGAATGTGTTCTTCTTGAATGATACTGAGAGATTATAATATAATGCTTGATAAAAACGTACATTATGATCATTTATTCACTGTGTTATATAACTGTCAATCCTCGGAACAAAAGAATTTGCATTCGCTGTGAATTATTCTATTATTCTTGTGAAGGGGGTCCAAACTATACTTCCCTCAAAATAATATTTAAGAAAAATATATTATTGTGATAAAGCTACTGCTATTAAATAATTGATAGCATGATGACACGTTGTGTTTTCAAATACACGTAGGCCTACTTATCATATTCATCACGCAAAACTAAGGTGTGCTACTAGTCTTTTGAAATCACATTACTAATTTACTTTCATTGAGATTGACACGGGAAATGAATTGACTATCCCTCGCTGCTTTATTATGAACTTTCGTGTAAATTAAGAGGCCCTTCTTTTGTAACTAGTATTATTTGAATTCGTGATGTTGAATAACCGATTAGAATTTGAGAGCGAATTTATTTTTCAGGTTTAAATGTAATTCACTCTTGGATGGATTTGTTGATAAGCCGTTTGTAATACTCGTACTAGATTATTCAAGTATTTTAATAATCAGTGCTTATATTTAATATCTGTAAAGATCTGTGTATTGAAATTCAAATCTATTTGTGAATAAAAATAGAAAAGGTACTATTATACGAACTTTTTCTTCACCCATATGAACATCCTCCAGTATTTGATTGATTTGTATTTGAATTTTAGAATAGATTGATAGATTTTGAAAGAAAACCTACCAATAGTAACTGTAGGTGCATGAACTGTACGATGAGTATATATTACGAATTTCTTCATATGGTTGACATCATTACATGGCTCCTTACATTGTGTTTAACATATTTCACACATTTCAAAATTATTTTTATACATTCTATAGCCAGAATGATCCTATTTGAGTTAGTATGTATGTGAACCCAAATATAAAATTATTTTCTTCGGAATAATTTTGTCCAAGTAAAATATACTACTAAATACTATACTAGTAGTAAATATATTAGATGAGAAATTATTGAATTAAATATATCAATGATCATATAGAAATGTGTTATGAATAAATACGAAATAACGTTGAAATTCTACCCTATATCCAACAATAGTTTGGTTAGGGGTGAATACTACCCAATCACACGCGAAGTGTTGTGCTCGCCATGAACAGCACCCCATCGCCATCTTTCCCATCCTCTAGCTACTGCTACACTTCATCCTTCTCTCTCTTCCACGATTCTCTTTTTATTTCCACATCCCACCTTATCACTTCTTCACATCTTATTCTCGTCCTTGTTTCCTATTTCTTCCAACTGTTCCTCTTTCAAAGTTCAAACCCACGCGGCCACGCCTTGGTATTCACTCACTTCCTATTCTTCTCATGTGTCCGTACCACCTAATAGTCTCTCCCTTTCCATCCTGTAACTCAATCCAGCCACTTACAATTCTCTTAGTGATTTTCTACTTATGACTTTCTCTATTTTCCTCCTGCCGGCCTAACACTCTCCTTGAAAATCTAGTTTTTAATTGTCCAATCGTCCACGTCACCACCTCGCACGTAAGTATTGGCAGAAGTAACTTCTGTACATTAGATATCTTACATATACTTGGAAAAAACAATCTTTGCAGATAAATATCCTTGATCTTATTTTATGATTTATCGGTAACGATATCTCAAAAACGCTCAAGTTATCGCCCTAAATACTGCATTCAACTTCACAAGCATTTTAAATTTTCCGGCTAGTAATTATTTTTCATCTCATAAATAACAAACTTATTGATTATTTTGTAAAAATTTTTATTCAATCTTTTTTTTCAACTTTAACAACACACAAATTATTCAAAACTCGATGCAAAATCTTGATACTATCATGCTGTGATAAAGACGAGCTTATATGTATAATAGTATTTTTTGAGGCAGACGATCTAACAGCTGTAAAGTTGAGTATTCTGTCAAGAATGAAAAGTAGAACATGCTATAACGATTTATGACATTTATTACAGTTACAATTATATTTAGTTATGTACAAAACAATCATTACAGTTACACCAATAATAATTTATAATCGTATAAAAATGCTTAATGGTCCATTTTAAGCTCTTATATTAAATAAAGAAAGTAAAGACTTCACCAATTTTGAGATAGTGAATTGACCCGATAGAAGTCTTTTGGACAGCTTTGTTTTGGCTCTTCGATTTTCGTTTTTCTAGTCGATGTGAACAATCATTTAGAGTTCATCATGTTTCGGCCCTGAGAACTCGTCGTGTGAAATGAAACCGTTCTTGTCTTTGTCTTCGTGTTGGAAGATTTCCTCTACTAGTTTATCATGATCCTCCATTAAACTCTTGACTTCTTCACCACCGCCGCCGTCGGGCGATGCTTCATCGGCGGCGACCATTTGCTTCTTCAGGTATTCGCTCACCTGAAAACAAATCATAACACAAAGTTTTATTTCACATAATAACACGTCAACACGTAAACATGAAAACATATCATTTAAAATTTGATCTGAAAAAACTATAATGTGCTTTTTATTCTTATATATTTTGATTTTAGTATTTGATATTTTGAATGTATGTGGCGATACAGAACTTTAGTCCATCTACATTTTCAGAAGTCTAAAAAGAGAATAATTACGATTGATACAAATGACTTGTGGTTTATATAACCTTAAAATTCCACACCAGCACTAGGCCCTAACCCTAAATGCGGTTATTTGGTATATCTTTAGACTTCAGGTAAAGTATTGTTGAACTTATAGATAGTGGAGATTGAAAATTGAGTGAGAGTGATTTAATTAGTAACCCCATAAATTACAACAAATTACACTTTCGTATATAGTTCGAAGTATTTTGATCTTCTGCAAGGATTGATGTGGCAAAAAGTTGATCATAGAAATAATAATGCCTCATCCTATCCCACTGTACCTACGAATGGATTGTAACAAAGAGGTGGTAATGATATGACTTCAAAGAGTATTATTATATTGCACACTCAGTTCAAAGCTCGTGGAGTGAGGGATGGAAGTAATTTGTCAAGGGCTTTACAAGAGCTTAACACAAGGGTCAAGGGGTCACCGGCTCGTACACCCAGATACTTCAAATGTTATAGGTGGAATATTAATTCCTATTATAAGTGAACATTTTCAGTCATAGTAACAATTCCATTGATGTATGTACTCGAATATATTTGCTATAATTTGTTTTTGCTCTGTTTTTTAATGTTTTTTAATTGTTTGTAAATCTCATCAACAGCTGGGTTATACGGGGGTCGAATGAGAGGATGATAGTAAAACGATGAAGTGATGCTAGGTGAAAGGACGTTTACTAAAAGTTAAAAACCCAACCTTGTGCGGGACTCGAACCCACGCCCGACCTACGCAATGCGATAGTTGACTTATAGTCGACTAGGCTTATACCGGTACTTTGTTCTCATGTGTTCTGATCTCCATTTTTCTTGGTTCATGCTCGACCAAATCAAGAAGTCGAGTATAGAATTATCACAGTTTACAAGTATAATATTATACTATTAATCTTGTGGTCGTATTTTTCTAGTTCAGCACTTTTTTTAAGAAATAGGAAAAGGCCACGACCGCTTCCTTCCCACCATCCTTCTCAATACCTAAGAAACCTTCATCTCATCATCCCATCATCTCATCAATCATTCATTCGACGCCAATAGATCTTAGTTATCATTATAGTGCGTCAATAAAACCCAATATGAAAAAAAAAAATTAAGAAGAATCGATGCTAGCAGGTATTGTAACGTGCCCTTTCTGTTCATTGTGTGATCGTTCATATACTGAACGGTAACCAGTATTCACAATTAAAATTAAAGCGATCCAAATTATCAATAGTTTGGAACCTGTGAACCTGAAGATAATTGTTCTGTGTTTCTGTTATACCTCTTCACGTGATAGCATCTTGTCTTTATCGGCGTCGATTTCTTTGAACACGTTGGATGCTGGTGGAGCGTCACCGATGTTCATCAGATCCACCTCGAAGGTCAGTGTTGCTCCTGAAAAAAACAAAACAAATTATCAAGTATTTTATAATATTGGCGATTGACAATAAAAAATTAATTATCAATCATCTATTGATAATTGAGTGATAATATTGTTTTTACTGTTATAAAGATTTTTTCAATGAATTTAGTATCTGGTATTATTATTTTTCAATCTCGTATAATAAGAAGCGTGCTCATTTTGCTCATAGACAACTCACTGAACCAAAACCCAAGTTTTCCATTCGTTTTCTTGAAACGTGTGTGCGTATTTATCCTCTTGCGTACAGGACTCATCTGGAGACAAGTCGAGAACCCTTCTGTCGTTCACGAAACCACCCCAATGAATTAATTACCAATTAGCTCAGAAAACGTCTGAGAATAGTGGCGTAGTGGTGTCTACCGAGAAATAGCGAGTGACTGGGGGAGGGGAGAGGAGACCATTAATCGACTGTACCAATTTTCAAAATAAATTTCAACTCAATTTGGAGGCATATTAATTTGTGACGTATAAATATGTCAACCTTGAACGTTGAAGTTTACGGAGAAATAAATATAATGTAAGGTCGGTAATCATATATGATTAATTAATTATATTTCAACTAAGGGAGAAATGTGAAACACTTTCCGAACAGTGAATCCAGGTAACTTGGTTCGTGGTTGGCCGAACAGATCTCTACCGTCATTTTAATGTTCTATTTTTCTCATCTGTAGTTAGACTCCACTTTCCAGAGAAAACATATGAAAATCTTGTTTATAGAAAACCTTATAAGATGGATGTAAAACATGTGAAAGATGTGAAAGTTAGTTTGAACTGTGGTGTTTACGGATGCAATTCCTTTACATAGAGATTAAATGACAGAAATAGATTCTCGACAAATTCAATATCTTGGTAAAAAAGTACCAATATTCTCAAATTATGAATTTAAGAACTTGTTTCGTTCGTGTGGTAATCTCAATGCTTCCTCTTAATTACATCTTGCCCATCTGGCTTGATTGCAGACGTTCGGGGCCCAAGTTGGCAACGGAAAACCAATCATCGTATTGACCTACAGTTTTCGGTTAGATGATCACTATAGTATACAATACGTGCTCGTACGAAAAGCTTTACTTCGTGATATGTTTTCAACCCTTTCAAAATAATTGTCAAAAATCAACATGTTTCTACCTGTTTTTCATTGTATTTACGATTTTTTCAGAGTAATTCAATAGAAAATTATGATTTTTAGAAAACGTAGAGACACAGGTATACTCATTGTTGTTTTATTGCAAAAAGAATTAGACTGATTGGTCCCACCGTTTACCCACCATGTGTTGGGAGCTAAGAGCCTGTATTGACGCTTTTTGTCCTGTTTTGTTCGTTCCCTGCAGGTTTTACTCATGAGTTGTGAGATGTAAAGTAGCCTCTTAAGTACACCACATCTATGAATATTGCGTAATTATTTTACTAACCAGCAGGGATAACACTTCCGGCTCCCCGGTCCCCGTAAGCGAGGCCTGGAGGAATAGTAAGCTTCCTCTTCTCACCGACGCACATGTCGAGGAGTCCTTGATCCCATCCCTTAATCACTTGACCAACACCTAGCTGGAAGACGAAGGGTTGATTACGCTCGATACTAAAACCAAAGACATGACACACTCTCGTTAATAATGAATTAGTGCTACGACAAGAGATTCAAGACACGAAAACATTTAAGGGAGGAAATGCATTTAATGGGGTCTTAAAGCAGTTTATATAGACTATATAGGTATAGCCGTATAGGCACGTCTAAGCGATAGCAAAACATAAATTGAACTGCCTTTTTTTCTGAAGCTAAGAGGATGAGAAATAACTCAAATATATTTTAATGTCGGAGTTTCAATTCTGTTATTTTTCAAATCTGTAATTGTTGTTGTTCTACCCTAGCCAACGTTCAATGTACATTTTATTTTTTCATTAAAGAATGTAACCATTTTTTATATATATGTACTACGGTTTGAGATAGCAGGATGAAGAAGTGAATCACTTTCATCGCGATTTCTTATCCAGGCTAGGTCAGAGTCTCCTTCAAATGCACAAAATGGCAAGAAGATAATTATAGTGAAAAAATGTTTGTTTATCAAAGAATTCCAAAGAAAATTGGCATTGACTACATTAGATTAGCATCTAGCGAAAAATTGGAAGTTGACACATATACATAATTAATACATTCATAATTCAAATAGGTTGTAACGTATTTAAGATTTAGGGTCAATGTTTAATCTATCAAGTCAATGCTTATTGGTAATGAAGAAAATTCAAATTATATGTTACTATAACGACAGAAAATATTACGTACTTCAACGCTGAGAAAGTGAATTCATTGGAATGACTTTCATACTTAGTGGCCTACTTTAAGAAGAAGCTAGTGGTATTTTGATTTGTCGCCGTGGGCGTTGTAACTATAATTATCGTGATAACAAGAAAAAAATCGTCTTATAACAATAATAATGATGATATGTAATATATATATATATATATATATATATATATATATATATATATATATATACGTAACAATGGAAAGAACCGTGACGAAGCAACTTTTTGTAGGCCTACTGACGAAGCTATATTATTCAACATATTTCTGAGTTGAAATCAATTCGTAAAGAAGTAAGAGTGATAATTCATTTTGAATCTATTATTTTCAGTCGACCTTTAATTAATTGGCCTTGTGCCGTAATGAACATGAAAAATAACTACAAGTTCTTTAGGTTCATATATCGAGTTTCTTCATATTAGGTTTCAAAATTGTACATTTTTAATTTTAATTTTCAAAAAAGTCTTTCATTATACTTATTGAGTGTAGTGTTTCACGGAAATGATGCTACCTTTCTGAAAAACATGAAAAACATGACGTCGAATGAACTTGCTCTTTCTTTGCATGCAAGTACTTTAAAACAGAACGTATATCAAACAGGTTTGACAGAATATTTTGGAAATTGGATGACTAAAATTCACTGTGAAATGTAAAATACAAACTCAACTTCACACGCGTATTTTATAATATTTTTCAAAATGAATCCATTCTCAAGAGAACAACTGCAAATCCCATTTATATAGCTTCGAATAAAAACAGCTGATATAAAAATATCGATCTAATATAATTATTTTGCGCATTGCACCTTTATTGGGACAGATATTTTAATGTTGATCTTTTCGAACCACGTGGTTTGTTGAAAGCTCTCACGTATTGTGAATCAATTAACGCAACGAGGGCCGATATTGCAGCATTTCCTGTGACGCCACCCTTTACAGCAGGTCCAAGTTAGGTCCATAAGCATCTCGGGAGATCGCAGGGAAAAGCGTGCACAGAATTCACCGCAATAACCAAACAGAAAATACAGCATGGAGACAAGATCGAAACAGAATCGCGTGGTTACGGCACATTTTCTTGACGCTCTCGTCTAGTGAATATTTCAGTATGAGCATGATGGTGTATTTGCTCTTTTATATCTAGACGTCTTTTCGAGAAACTTGTGCTATTTTCTAGTTTAGCCAATATTTTAGGGGGGGAAATGTTAACAAAAACTCTATTTTAGAATAGGATGGGATACAAAATTTCACATCCAATCATTCGAAATCATCTTCATTCACGTTGAAAACGTGAAACTTGAGCTTATTAGAAAGCGATATATATCATTGAATACGGGATTGAATATTCAATATTCTAAACATATGTGAATAGTTTTACATGGATCAAATAGTTGAATCAATAAACAAGCAATTTCACCAATATTGCTTTCAAACAACTTTTAATTTTTGTTATCGATCATTATAAAAATTATCCGTGTCTACACCAAATGGAACGTTTTCATACAAAATCAACTCTATAATGAACAGTAGAGATTCCTCTGAAATAACATATGGTTATTCAATTGCTATTTTTGCAATGTTTTTTAGGTGTGAAGTGGTCGTGTATCTTGTAGGAGTGGTGCATGACTTTGATCCAATTTAAGGAAGTGAAATCACTAGTTCATTGAGCAAGAGAAAGTCAACTCCAAGAATTAACTTGATTCATATACGCGATACTTCACCGTTTCTTAGACAACATGAGAAAGTTTCTCCCTTCGGTTAACACATATTTTCGTTGACGCTTGTTAAAGTCGGGTGTGAATTGACGCACAAGGCTTTTCCTTTCAAGCTGTATTGCCTGTATTTTAGAGACAAAGATTCGATTGCGATGTTTTTAGCGTATAAGTATACTGATTCAACCGGTTTATGAATTAATTTCAAGGTAAACTTACCAACCAATGGTTGATTGTATACCACAAAATACTGTTGAAACAAAAAAAAATAACGACGGCTTATTTTTTTATAACCTTAAACTACATGAATTATAATAACACGTTTTCTCAGTCAAATTATGTTTCTTCGAATATATGAATACATACATATATATATTTTATTGAACAAAGATTTGAATAGAGAGAAAATTCAATTCTCATTGTTTGCTCACAGTCCCACAAACTGCTGGGCTATTTGGGGATCAATATTTTTGTAATATTCAATGTCAATTTTCCAATATTTCAATGAACGAATAATTGAATTTTATTCAATTGATATTAAAATATCATCATTATTCAACATATCTGATTGTATATTGTCGAATGTACTGACCATAACTTTTATCATGATGAAAAAAATAATAAGTAAAAAAAATCAAAAAACTTCACCACGTGAATGACTGTTCAAAGAAATTATTTTAGACTGGCCGAGGATTGGAAAATTATTAACAAATAAGAAAATAAATCTTAAATTATTGCACCATTTCAAGTCAATACTCTCTTCGTATGTTGTGTGTTTGGTTTCTAGTCGGTGCTTTATGTGACCCCTATGCTGCCTGCCGTTCGCCCTCAGTTTCCCCCAAACGAATCAATGTCATCAATATTTTATTCCCTCAATATTTTAACTGTCCGGAGAGTGACTTTGAAACAACAGAAACGTGAAAATAAGTGTGGATAGAAACTGAGATTCTCAAACTTGCAGACTATATTCGCGATTCTATATCACTATATCAAGCACGGGCTATGACCATGAGACAGCTGTTTATAGAATAACCTTCCAGAAAATGATGGGTATCGTTATTTCCTAGATGTAAAGAACCACACCCGATATCAGTTATTTACGAAAGAAAAAAACTCGAAAGTAACTTTTAAATATTTAATTAATCGCACTAGAGTAACTTTCCGTTGCAAACGACACCGAAGCCCAACCTTATTGCACGTTATGAAACTTGGTTCGTTATATTTTGATGACACTTTGAACTTTAATCTGATAACTTCTCAAATAAGTTTACTATCTTACTTAAAACTAATTTCCAGATTAAATACAAGTGACTTTTACAGCCTCTTGTCTTTTTAAGAATTGAACTAATCTAATTTTAATACGAAACATAATCTCAGTGACATTACTACAATATCGTATTTTAATAGTGTATACCTCTTAATAATTATGAAGTAAAAGCTTTAATCGTGAATTCGCTAGTAAATTCTCTTAGCAGTTTGATAAGAGACGGGTTGTCGGGATTCTGGAGTGGCGTTCTCCTTGCTGATCTCATCGTGTTACACCGTCATTGCGAGACGGATTAAATTTTCAGAAAAGCGGCATATGTGTCTCCCATAGGTAGTATAATGTATTATATACTCGCAAATGCCTGTATACAACTCAAGGAAACTCCCTGGAACAAGTTTAAAATATTCTCTTTCTCCGGAACTACTTTTTATTCATGACATAAGAGTGTTAAAACCTGCCTGATCCTTGAATAATGTAACTGTTAAGGGAATGTTTAACTTTATTCAAACACCTTTTCGTTTTTTTTTTCACGGGAGATCGATGAAACTGAAAAATTATAAGAAGAATGTATGTTTGTATAGTAAGTGCTAGGTGGTATATATACAAGGAAATTACTGCGGTCGCTTTATATATGTGCAGATATGACAGGTTGGTCGTAAGTCATTATGACAGAAGTTCATCTTTGATCGTATAGGCCCTATATCTATTATTCAAGGGTTGAAAAATAAACATACGGTAGCTCAACTGAGTATCGAATAGTTACATGATAAACCAACTTCAGAAAGCAATAGTGAAATACTTATTTGTTGTAAAAGTGAGATTACAAAATTTATATTGTAGTTCCTGTATTTCATTCTGAAAATAGCTGAAACAATATCCTACATACAACCATTTATCAAACTTACTGACACATTTCTTCCCACCTTTTTCTATCGAACTTTTTTTTGCATTTTGACATCGATTTATTGCGCACATATTTTTCCAATTCGATAAAGGGGTAATGTAATAAATATATAATTTTCAAGTACCATCGATTTAAACAGTAATGATTACATAATAATTAAATCACCCCTAATAAGACGCTGCTTACAGTCAGTGCATTATTTTCCTTATAATATTGTGATTATCATGTATTCACCATTTTTTATTTGAAATTCAAATTAGCTCTAGCTTGACAACAATGTTGATATATTTTATGAATAAATTAACATACTATTATTATGGATCTTTCTCATTCACTTCTAATGGATCTTTTACTTTCTTTGGTAACACTACATTAGGCCTACATTTCAAAACACACGGACAAAAGGTGAGACATAACAATGACGTCACGTAATCATATTCCGTTATTTAAGTCCGTCCATTAGGTTAGTTAATGGTACATCAACCCTCGCATCCCCCAACAATAAAGTTAGCCTCGCGGTCCAGGATAGTCTGTCCATGGACTTGAACCGTTTCCAAGACCATGGTCTGTCTTTCTCCTTACACTATACCTTGCTCACTTCTTGGCCTACAATAGCGTAAATGCTCAAATGCTCAACTCAACATTCAAAAGAACATGAACTGAAAAAGAGATATAAGCTTTCAAAGGAATATTGACCGCGTGGACAGGTAAAATCGTTTTGTTAACACAAAATATCACTGGGTATTGTTATTTTTCGAATGAAATGAGAAAAGATTAGCAAAATTGTGAAGAAGTTCTTAGCTTTGTCATCAGGTTTATCTAACAGATTGCTCTGAGAAGTCAATGCATGCTATTTCGATCATCAAATCAATCCGGTTGTCCCTATCAAATATGAACTACGAAGCCTTCGTTTTTATCACGAAAATAGTGCTGGAATGTCGATCTTTGTTTAATGTTTGAATATGAATGATACTGATTTTGAATACGTTATTATCAACACTAATTTTCAAGTTTCTTCCACAGGAATCCTTTAAAGAATGTGAAAATGATTCTGAATTCCACAGGATTCGGAACACTGAAAGGCTGATCCAAGTGATTTTAAATTGCAAGAAGAAACTTTCGTAAGATGTGTGAAACTTGATATATATATATATATATATATATATATATATATATATATATATATATATATATATATATATATATATATATACATATATATATATATATATATATATATATATATATATATATATATATATATATATATATATATATATATATCGTGAGAGTTGGATAAAGACGTTTGATTTGATTTCAAATGATTGATTGATTTGAATTGCTTTCTTATTGTAACATCAATCAATATGAAAATGATATGCTGTGTATCAGGTAAACATAGAAGCTAATAAAGAATTGACATTGATTGAACGATTTCGTTCATAGTGTAATATAACTTCAGGGTTAGATTTTACGTTCGGAAACGCACTATATACAGCTTTAGTGTTGATGAAAACATCATTAACAATGCAAACATTATTAACTTCCTCAAGAGTGTGTTAAAACGTTTCGTACCATGTTATACCCTTTATATATTGTATTATACACTCAATGAATAATGTGTGTGTCCATGGCACAATTTGTTCCTGTGATGGAAAAAGAGCTCAGTTTAAATCATACACAATTCTGCATCCTGTCAAGAAGTATCTTACATTGTTTCTTCTTAGAGGATTTCCAACGTCTAGTTTTTTCTCTTATTTTATGTTGTTTTTAGTTCACGTCGTAAATATGTTTCTTAGTTGATCCTGGTACAGGCGTGTGCGAGTGTTTGTGTTTTTGTAGGCCTACGTGAGCATATAAGGATTTATTCCGCATGAGTTCAATTATATGTCTAGTGGTTGACATGTTAAAACCCTTTAACCTTTAATACCTCACGAGGAGTATACTCATAATGTGTATCCACTGAAAGCGTTACTATATACAGTAGTATTCCCTAAAATATATTAAACATTTACTTTGATACGTGAATGGCCATCGTACATTTATATTCAATAAAAGTTTCTATATTTCATCTCATTAAAGTTTGTGATGTATTGCACATGTTTCAATTTGATACCATTAGATAATAATTTTCGAGTTTATGTTTGTGTTTTGAAAAACGTGTATCAACAAATGCATGGATTTCGATACTGAGCTTCTAGTTTGGTGATGTAGTTACACCAGATTGAACTTTACGCGTGATATTGAAGTTTTTAACGAATATTGTCTTCAGATAATTAAAATTGGAAATTAATCTGTGTTTTTGTACGGTACTGTAAATGTTTTACATTCACAAATGCTTTTAGTTATGGTTGGTGCTACCACTTCTTGGGAGGGAATTTATTTATAATCCTGCTCAGGTTAAAAGACTCGTAAAAGATCTAAAAACATCAGAAATTGCTAATTATTTTGACCCTCACTATACTGCCTTTCACTCATATACTAAATTCTAACAAAGCTTCAATGTTTAGGCTATTCTTAATTCGAGAATTATTATTTATGCTGTTATTTTTATATTTGGTTTTAACGACGCACTGTAATGATGACTTCGATACATTGGCGTCGGATGAATGATTAATGAGATGATGGGATGATGAGATGAAGGTTTTTATGGGTAATGGGAAGGATATTGGTAAGGAAGCGGTCGTGGCCTATATTGTGGGAACCATCCCGGCATTAGCCTAAACTACAGAGGGAAACCACAAAAAACCCTTGTGAAGATGGACGGTAGCGGGGATCGAACCGGGTCCGATATGCCCACTGCTTCCCGGGTCACATGAAGCAAGTGCGTTAACCACTCAGCTACCTGTGCCGGTGTTTATGCTGCTTTCCTACCGTTTCTAAAGTATAATTCTATACATTTACAACTCATTATAGTCGTACCACCGTTTTTAGTATCACTACACCTTTTTCTATTCACATTGCATTCTGAAAATTTGCCACCGAATATTTATGTACATATATTATTTAGATGTATTTTATTCAAAGTAAATAAATAACGATTCATTCATTCATTCATTAAACTTTATCATAAATAAACACATTTTGATGATATTGTAATGCGTGTACATTTTCCCTTTCCACTCATATCCATACGCCATTATATTCTCTTTTGTCATCCCTTTTTGTCTGAAGCTAAACTAAACAAACTCGTAAGTGGGATGTAACTGAACCCTTTTGCTGTAAGAACGGCAGGGCGTAAGATGTCTTATGTATATGTGATGCACTGTACAAAACTGGCCGTGACATTTTCGAACTGAGTCTATGACGAAAAACAAAGTCTAGAGAAGAAGTAGCAATTAGTTGATAAGAGCAATTGTCAACGAATAATGATCTTGTTCACCGAAGTATGATCGTCATTATTGTTTCATTAAAACAATAGAAATGTCTGGTACTCGGCTCTTGACTGATACTTGATGAAAATGTATAAAGTGGGATAATTTTTAGTGGAATGAAATTTGAATATATTTGAAATGTTTTGCAAAGTCGAGTTATTATCTCATCTCAAATCACATTCACGCTCATTAAAATCACTTATACACTTGCGATCAAAATGGAAATAATAAGAGTTTTTGATGTCACATGATGTTACAATTAATCATCAGATGTTATTCGATCAATACTTCTCAAAGTATTAATCTCACTGCATCTTGAAATCATGCTGTCTATATAGCATGAATGCAAGATATAAATATGTATATATATATATATATATATATATATATATATATATATATATATATATATATATATATATATATATATATATATATATATATATATATGTATATATATATATATATATATATATATATATATATATATATATATATATATATATATATATATATATATATATGCTAATTAAACTTCTTGGATACGATTCAATATCGAGATATTTGGGATATTATAGTTATGGTAAAGCACCTGACCGGCAATCAGAAGGTCCCGGTCGAGGCGTATCTTTTTCGACATGACCATAACATCCCATATATATAAATATATATATATATATATATATATATATATATATATATATATATATATATATATATATATATATATATGTGTTCACGTAGATTCTCATGGCCAATATTGGATAGTAAACTAATTTCTACGGTGAATCCACGTACATGAAAATTTGCCTCTCGACGTTTCGACGGAATTTCACCCGTCATCCTCAGGAGTGTAGTTCGGTGAAAGCTCAGCCAACTAAGTTGGCTAGTTGAACTAAGTTCAACTAGTTGGCTGAGCTTTCACCGAACTACACTCCTGAGAATGACGGGTGAAATTCCGTCGAAACGTCGAGACGCAAATTTTCAAGTGCGTGGTTTCACCGTAGAATTTAGTTAACTATATATATATATATATATATATATATATATATATATATATATATATATATATATATATATATATATATAGATATATATATATATATATATATATATATATATATATATATATATATATATATATGTATGTATATGTATATATATATATATAAATATATATATATATATATATATATATATATATTTATAATATATATATATATATATATATATATATATATATATATATATATATATATATATATGTATATATATATATATATATATATATATATATATATATATATATATATATATATATATATATATATATATAAATAATAACTCACCATACAGCATAACAAGAATTGTATTTCAACTATTTTTTTCTGCATCTTAATTATGATTATTATTATTATTATCACTATTATTATTATTATTTGTATATTGTTTCTGATAATGTTAACTTTTTTCACTGTTGTCTTTCACATCTACTTATAAGTTAATCGCTTAAAAATAATTGATCTGAATCCATTGTTTACAGCTTACAAATAGAATTGTTTTTCTCTTAATTGGATACGTTTGAACGAGTAACACAACTCCGTATGATATCGTACAAGAAAAAGATAATATTGAAAGAAATGTTTTCTATATATGATTAGAGCAACACCATTCAAAACGGCTCAAGCAGATGATATCAAGAATAATTCAAAAAGTAAAACACGACATTATCTCAATTTTGACTCAAGAATGATTATGTGTACTGCAAAAATGTAATCTCAACTTCGGTCTTATATACACATAACAAAACGTCTTCAACAGATTCCTAAATTTGAGTATAAACGAATAAAACAATATATATATGGGCTCCTTCTTCAATAATTCATCATATATATATATATATATATATATATATATATATATATATATATATATATATATATATATATATATATATATATATATATATGTATATATATATATATATATACATATATATATATATATATATATATATATATATATATATATATATATATATATATATATATATATACATATTTATATATATATATATATATATATATATATATATATATATATATATATATATATAATATGATAATATAATAATAATATAGTGATAATGATGATTCAATGTATATATATATATATATATATATATATATATATATATATATATATATATATATATATATATATATATATATATATTTATATATATATATATATATATATATATATATATATATATATATATATATATATATACATATATTACAGGCGCTCTGATACTTTGCCCCAGTAACGTGCAATGAGCATATGATAATAGTAATAATGATAAGCCCACTTATATTAAACATATGTTATAATATGCAGATTACAATTACAAAACGAGTCAATCAATGAACAGATAACACATCTCCAAACTAAACGATGTTCAAATATAGATAAACATTCTCAATGATATTCAACGTATTCAGATGATTCTTCAAGAACATACTAACATTGATGAAATTAAAATAGCATTACATAACTCGTTTTCTGATGTTCAAACTTTGATCTTTACAGTAAATTGTGGCATGAGTTAATCTTCAATCAAGTTCAAGCCATCTGTAAAATAAACAAATAATGTTTCAAATATTTCACTACTCTTAAAAACGAGCTATAACATACCTTGAATCGAACTGTGTACCATCAACAAGGGTACCCTTATAATGCATCGTCAAAGTATCACCATTCTTCGACTTAACCGCACAACTTTCGGGCGCGTAGATCACGTCAATCTTCAATCCATTGTCCGACTTCTTTTCCGCCTCGTTCGACGCTAAGCAGGACGTCGAAAAGACGACGCCGAGCAGCACGCATACCAGAGGAAGGTGCATTGTCGACTACCAACACTTGTAGCTAGCTATTGACTAGTTGGTTCTGTGTGAGTTTGTTGCCACGTTAGTCGCAGTCGCGCGTCGCGTGCTATAGTCAGATGTGGGGCAGGAGTGAAGAGGG
>OZ023330.1:14550531-14620531 GCA_964007535.1 Brachyptera risi | reverse complement strand
CCGTTCAATCAAGAATTTGTTTCGTCCATCCTATGAATACAGCAGTAAACACTTTTTAAGAAAACGTTTTTATTTTCATTATTATATATATTTCAACATATTTTTGTAGTTTCGAAGCTTCTAATTATGAGTCTTTGAACCTGAAACTATAAGAAGTCGAGTGAGGTCAATACATTAAAATAACCGAAACAGTATAGAGCAACCAATTCAATTCAATTCAATTTCAACATGTTTTTTATTCTCATTAACCAATTCACATGACAAATATGAAAAAGAATAACAACACATGGAGATAATAACAAAATAACTTCAATACGAATATAACGGTAAAATAAGACAAATAAAGAAGAACTGCCATTAGTGCGAAATAAGTTGAATAATAATAAGAAGCTTGCGAACGGATTCTCGTCTAAATTCGTCTGTTTTTCTTCAAGATGACGCGAGTCATAATGAAGCAACTGTGAAATACTTCAGAAGCGGCCACATATTCAACAACAATGGAACTTAATTGAAAAAGGAAAAACTATTCGACAATATCTGGTAGCGCAAAAAAAATCTAGATGGAAATGAAAAGTTTGGTTTGATAAAGTTCGGTTGATCATCAGCTTTTTTAATTGGCGAACATGGTCACCACCAGAAAGGACCAATACTCACACCTTGCCACATCAACTAAACTTAGTTTTGTAATCAGTCATCATGAATGAGTATTTCAGCATTGCGGCTCTCAAATGAAGTGAATGAAAATTACCAGCTGGTTCTCAAAACTACCGATAAAATATAAAACCAAGAAATGAATTTGATATTATTCTTATTCACACAAATTTAAGAAAATTGCTTGCTATAGTTTGTGAATTCAGTCGAGTTAATTTTTTTTTATCTTTTGGTTTGTATATTCTCAAAACATGAAAATCTTGTTTCATTATACGCTCCATTTCTTGCATAACTACAGATTCACCCATATATACACAATAAAAACTTCCTATTTCTATTTATTCCTTCCATTTCATCATAAAATTTATATATTTTCACATGCCATGTACTTCTATTCACAAAGTAATCATCTTATCTAACTTTATATCTCACTCTAATCTACACCCTAGTCTCACTCTATATCGTACCTCTGAATCTCTATAGTATTAGATTTCCATGTTGGCAATTGGCAATATTCTAATAAAATATATACATCGTAGGCTTATAGTCCCCGTTATTTCTACAAGACCATCTGAGAAACTAGTTTACTTGAGTAAACTTCAAGTATGACAATAAATTTGAAAAATCGAATATTCAATTCCCGCCTTGAAATGACTCGATCTTGTACGTCAAAACACTGTTATAAGAAAAGTGTTGAGTGGTTTCGGAATGTGATACGTGACGATTCGCGGATCGAAAAGGATTTACGTGTAATTTCTTGTCGATGCTCCGTATAATGTGATGGGAAAAGAAAAGCATCATCTTAAAAACATCGAGAAAAACGATCGTAGCGCGAAAACTTACTATTTAACTTTGTCTTCAATCAAAACTTAATGTTTAGTGAGTTGTGGAAAAAGATCCAGTAAAGCCGAGTATAGCCGTAAAGAAAAGTACTAAAGCCTTTACAACCATCAACTAATATTGGTGGAATAAAATGAGATTACATCGTCATCATCGATCGAAAAAATTGTGATACATTTCACTTATTTTGTAATATGTCTATAATAAACGTTTATGGATTTGAATAATATTTTGAAGCTTTAGTAAAAATGGATGTGTGCGTGAATTATTCACAAATGCACATGTAGGGGTATCACTTAGTATCAAATGTGTGGAGAGGGTGGGAGGGGTTCTCGAGAATCCTATAAGTCTACAAATTACAAATATACTCCAAGACCCCATATTACCAATAATAAAAATGTGTTGATTAAGCTAATTTATTAATATTAAGGTACAAAAATACCATTGGTAACTAAGGGTAATAACAAGCTAATCCACTAATCATTGCTTAATCAACACATTTATTATTCGTAAGACCGGACCTAAGAATACTACAATTAGATTTCATTACACCGAGTTATGACCTCGTTATAGACCTACTGTGCTGTAAGTGCACAGGTGACGTATACTCAATTGAGCATAAGTGGGAGAAAAATAAAAAAATAGGTGAAGTGAAATAATCCAATTGTATATTTAGTCGTTAGGGTTCGAGTACAAATTGAATACCTACAAAATCATATTATGTTAGTTCTTAGTTTTTACCCATCATATATCTTCATCAGGATGCTTCAATTCATAGATGGATTTTAATTATTGTCACAACTTTGAATAACCATAATGTTATGAATATATAAATAGGGCCTACAATATCATTATTACTATTGTGCAACAAAAATAGACTCCCACATTCATAAAACTACAAAAATAAAACATGTGATCAAAATGTTCCATTACATATAATGCATTATGTTTGATATACATGCAATAATATGGAAATAATTTGAATATGAAAATTATAGGCAGAAATTGTCATAAATATGAGAAAAACATATTTGAAAATAAATATAGAGAAAGTTGAATACAATCGTTGTTGATCGTTCATAGCCATTGATTGTCTTGAATATATATATATATATACCTACATTGAATAGCACAAAGTTATCTCAATGTTTCGCATCCATTGAAAATAAGTTTTCGTATTCAACCATTTACTCTGAACTTTCTTTTAGCATCAAAACAACAGGGATGAACATTAAATGAGATTTGGGGGAGGAAAGAGGTCATTTCCGTAAGTTCCTCCTCTCGTAGCAAATATACCCGTTTTATGCAGATGAGGAACAAGGGAGGTAAAGACTCTCACTGTTCGCAGAGATTAACAAGCTGCAGAGACCAGCTTTAACCGTAAAAACCCAAACACGTATAAATTACATAAATATCTTGATAATTAGTTCATAAACGTGTATAGAGCTCAAGAGAAACCTGAGTCTCTAGAAAACCTCCCCACAAAGAAATCGGATTTCATTAATATTGTTCATGTATGGTTTATACAGTCACAATGGTGAAAGTATATGTGATGTGTATTTTCAATTGTGGTATAAGTTTAGTACGATTAACTTTACCGTACTGTTTATATTTACTCACTAGCCAAACGCAACATAAGCGTTGTAAGATGAGCGAGATATCTGATCAGGTATAATAGTCGTTGAAGTAGTTTTACCCTTGCTACTTAATCAACTCTGGTATTCTACACACCTTGATGCATATGAAGAAGACTTCATTGTTGGGTAAATATCGAATCTAGAAAGCAGTGAATCTCGGCAACCTGAATCTGCTTTAATTTCTATAAAGCTGGATTCACAATGCGAACTAATGATTAGTGACTAATACTAAATATATATATGAATACTTTATTAATGAAAAATAAAGTCTCTGCCTTACAAAAGGTTGCCTATTAGACATAGAATAATATAAAAATGAAAATAACATATTGATAAATAGAGCAAAATGACAATACAAAAGTGTTTGATGAAAAAATTAATAATAATATTAGGCCATAATCTAAAAAAATGAATATTATAATTGATTACTTATTCATAATAATTGAAGAGGAAAAAAATGAAATATTAAGAAAAAGAGAGGAAAAAAATATTCGAAAAAAAATAGAAAACATTAAGAAACTGAGCATTCACATAGACTTGAAATAAGAATTAATTTTCATGAATCGTAGCTGTCTTAAGATGACGGATTTAACTTGAAATCTACATGTTAGAAGGCTGTAAACGAGCGCTTCATCGAGCGGAATAGCTCCTTTCGCATTGACTTCTTGTCATTTCGAATTCACGACTTCTGATTGGTCGGACTAATGATTGAAACTAATGATTAATACTAAAGTTGAAAGTTGGTTAACTTTCAAGATCAGTCACTAATATCAAACACAATATGAACGTCAACACTGATTCCGTATCTGTCAACTTTAGTTAATCATCAATCACTAATCATTAGTTCGCATTGTGAATCAAGCTTAATAATATTTGATGAATAAAAACAGATAATTTAATTATTTTCTTCAAAACGGCTGATTCGAACTGGATACAAAATCGTGATAATGTGTATCATTCATGTATACACATTCACAGAAAATTTCATCCCATTTGAAGAGATTTTGTTTCTCAAATTTTCTTGCCCAGCCTAATATTATGGGTTTTTAGAAATTTTGAGATGACATTTCTCAAAATTGGTCGAACCGATTCATACCAAAAACTATACAGTTCTAAGGCCCAAGTCTAGTTAGCCTTTATCTGACAGTTCAAACTTGTTATCACCATGGTTACCTGTGCTATTTGTTTCGACCAACTCTCAGATAAATACTAACTGGACTTGGTAATACTGGACCTAAGTTGGATAAGTTTGCGTGTACAAAAACGTTTCATGTTGATCAGTCAACCCATACGACCTGTGCAGTGCCCACAAAAAAAAAAAAAAAATCAACACAGACAAAGCCCTATAAGATTGGGATGGAATCTTCGCTCACGCTCATCTAATGATGTACAGTTATCATTAAAAGAGAGTAATTCCTTCTGAACCTTGTCATACATCAATGAGTCATTGCTTCAATCAAAAAATATCACTACAATTTGTTTTTATTGTTATGTGCATAAAATATGTATGATAAAAAAATTAGCACTGCGTACCTTACCTTGTGCTTCTTTATGGAAATTATAGAGTATTGAATAATCCACTTCTTATAAGCCTGTGAATGTATACGCTAATTACACAGATATAACAGGATATTTATGTGTATACATATATATATATATATATATATATATATATATATATATATATATATATATATATATATATATATATATATACATATATATATATATATATATATATATATATATACATATATATATATATATATATATATATATATATATATATATATATATATGAATATATATATATATGTATATATATATATATATATATATATATATATATATATATAAATATATATATATGATGAAGATTAAACTTCTTGGATACGATCCAATATCGAGATATTTGGAATGTTAGTCATGTCGAATAACATCCCATATATATATATATATATATATATATATATATATATATATACAGAGAGAGAGAGGAAGAGAGAGGGATAAAATTGATTGATATATCGTATATGTTGATCACAATGTTGAACTGATCGTCTATTCGAACTTGACATATTATATGGTTTCATTGTTTTATACAGCGCACATATTTCATAGGCTGTGTTGAATAATTACCGGTAATTTTTATTAAAATAAGCAACAGCTGTTATAGTCATTAACTCTTTGGGTAACATGTGTGATATATGTATTCTATCCTACATTAACGGTTGAGTCGGAACCAAGGTATATCTCGAGTCGGAACATATAATATGCTAGCTTTTCTTATACGTACAATTCTTAAAAATAGTTTGATTGAAACTTTATAAGAAAACATTTTATTTCATAAACAGTTCATCATCAGGGATTATTCCGGATTATTTGCCAGCATAATTATTTTCAATTATTCTCAATTTTAATAACTGCGTGTCAAATCAGATTTTTACAATTTATGTGACTCTAAACTAAATTATTTATTCTGAATTCTGTGATAAAAGATCAGTGTAAATGTACTATCAACAGCATCTTTGGTATCATCGTCATCAAATGCATATGTAAGTATTGATGGATAGAAATAATCATAATGAGGCTTTCGGTTTGAGAGCAGATTATATACTCAGCTTTTTTAGTTTTGTTCAGCACACCTAGATTGTCCTATATTTATTCACCGCAAAATCGAACCTTGAGGTAAAGAATAGCTAAAATGTTTTTCGTTTCTTGCCAACACGTTATTAGTAGTGGAATTTGCATAAAACATTTAAACATCAATAACCACATTGCCTAAAAAGTGATAATGTATGAATCTACTAGAAAATGAGTGAGAAAATTAATCAATTATAAAGAACTATTTAGTATGCGGACGTTTCTCTTTCTCTATTCGCTAAGTGACTGGAAATATTATAGTAACCATCTGTATAAATATCAAACAATTAAGAAAAAAATGAAAAAAATAAAATAGCAACGTGTGCTTATAAGGCCGAATAATTACAAAATGCTGCACGGTTATTAATGAGGATTATGTCTCGGTTCAAAACTCGACTCGATCCACAGTGGGTATACACAATTAAATTAATACTAAATAAATAACAAATGTAAAGAAAGAAAAAATGTGAGAAACAAAGAAAGCGAAACAATCACAACAAGGTTTAAAGTCTTTACCCATAACGTGCAATGTAATAGTTTCTATTTTAACTTCGCTGCTAAATAAGATAAATAAACCAATCACTAATTTATTAATCATACAAAAATTGATATCTTGGAAATGTATCTTATTGAAAATAGCGTGTATACGCTAGTTTGAGGTGAAAAAGACAAACAATTTCAGCTCCAGCTTTTCGCTCACTTCCACTTTTCTCTTATACCTCTTCCCAGGAGCACGAAAACCCAATTTGGTGTCTGAGTTTGACCTACACCACCCCTTCATTCTTAAAAGAAAAAACGTTGTCGAATCCCTTTAATAGACAGATGGACATCACAATGTTATCAACAAATTCACCGATTGCTGATTGATCATGAAGAAATACAATAATTTTTTCACGAAAATATATTCATTATAGAAGAACTGATATTGCATTGTCATTGCTGTTCATTGTTGCCTTTTCATTGCATTCTCAATCGGAATATGCATGCGACTGTGGGTTGATTCATTCGTTGATTCACTGTTTACTGCATCACAGTTGCATTGCGCAACTTCTTCACAAGCTACGTGGAAAGAAGTATGTCGTTACAGAATTGTATTTGATGAAGTATTGCATAAATAATAAATAGCAGATGGGACCGCATACAATCATACTTCGGCATGGCATAACATTGCGAAATACCCCGGGGAATAGAATAGCATTACACTTGTGTTCTATTAAAACTTGAAAGCCGGTTTTTAAATCTAAGTCAAGTCTTAATCCTCTAACTATTGGTTAGGGTAAACAAAAATAAAGTGCGTAATCAAGGGTAATAAAAATGAAAAAGTTAACCCGCTAACTATCGCTTAATCCACTTACAGTCAGTTGGTAAAACCGTAAAGAAAAATTATGCGAATTGAGCTCATCGATCGAATTACAAATTACAATTTGTAACTCCATCATTACATTCAAAATATGCATATAGGCCTACGATGTTTTTGTTTATGGTGACTTTCAAAATGATCAAAATTGTCAATACTCGAGATCTCAGGGGGTGCAATTATTGGCTCATTATAGACACTCTGTCGTACATATATAAAAAAAATGAAAATACAATTTAAATTCACAGAGCAAATTCCACCCGTAGGGCTTGGATTGAGATAACTATATAAGCTGCTGATTTGATTTCTATTATTCATACTATTCCTTGAAAAGCATACGTCATGTTGACTTTGCTTACGGGCACGGGTTCATGAAATGATATAATTACACGCAATTTTTAACAACTCTACCACGGGCACTCTGTTGATAAAATATATATAATTATTATCAATAAAATACTCTTCATTTACAAGATGTAAAAAAATCACAAAATCTTATTCTGTGATTGGGCCACTATATTGTTTTGATTCACGTATATATATATATATATATATATATATATATATATATATAAAACTCCTTTTTCACCATGACATATCGTTGCATATGTAGGCCTATAGATACAACATAAAATATGCTTATATATGCTCTGACTGCAGTGATTTAGTTGCATATATAAATATATTTATATATATATATATATATATATATATATATATATATATATATATATATATATATATATATAATTATTTATAACTTACAAGAAACAAACCCTCCCAAGCGTACAAGTATATATAAGAAAAGAGAGACTCGATTTCATGGATACTAACCGTAGACACATAGAGTTTAAGAGTTTCTAGCGTTGGAATCGAGCGCACAAGTTTTAAATTTCTCATGAGGTGGTAATAACGCCATAAATCACCTATGTTTGAGTGGGGGGGGGGGAGGGGGAGGAGAGGTTAAGGGGTTAAAGGTGGGAGATTTTGGGAGGGATATTGCACGGTGGCGAATACATGTCTTAAATGCCCCCAGTCACGTATGTGGGATACAAGAAACCTGCCCTCCTCCCTCCCAACCCCCCCGTTCTGACTAACCCCCCCGTGCGAAATACCCTCGAGAGTCATGAATTTCTGACGGATCTACACCAAACATGGCTGTATAGATACTGTATTCTATCTCACTTCTTGCTTGATTTTCTTCAACCTTACCTACCATTGCCATTCAGCATGTCCTGTACTATCAGTCTCTCTTTCTCAGCTCGTATTTGTTTAACGCGATGAGGGGCGCCAATTCGTTCCCTTGTCTCACAGTGTTTTACAAACTCTTCATCTGCGCTGAACACGATAAAAAGAAAAAAGAAGATGTGATAGTATTGTGGCAAAAGAGAATAAGGTATTGCATTAAAAAGTAGATAAAAGGAAAATGGAGGGGAAATGGGAATGGAACTACGAGAATGTTAAAAAAATGTATTGTGGATTGTTAAAATATTAAATCGTTGTAGGCCTATCAACTTTTGATATATTTGATTTGAATGAGATTTTAGTTGAAATAATTCAGCAGAAATTATAGAAGGAATCAAATAGTATCTACATTCCTAATTGACAAATCCTCATCGGCTCAGGGTATTCACGAACATATATCTGTATCGGTGGATAATTACAAATACTATTAAAAAAACTCAACAATATATTATTTGATCAAGAATACGAGAAAGCTACGTTCGCTTTTTTAACGTTTCATCAATTTTTTGTAGCCAACACAGGAATTTGAATTTGTGTAAAGATTGGATTTTTTAAATTGGGATGGTTATATCGCCCTCACTGTGCCCAGCCCAGACGATCCTACCTTTGATCATTATCCTGAATTAAGGAACGTCAATTGTGTAACAATTTGATTGTGAAAAACATTTGAGTCTCGAGTATGGCCCATCCGAACGATCCTACCTGTCATCGTCAGCCTTGATTTGGTAACAATTAGGCCTACTTTGTTCCAAGTTTTCCATGTTGACCAGAAATTGGATAATATTTGGAAAATATCAATTCATTCTCACTTTTCATCATTTAAAAATAGTTATTCCATTTTTATTCCCACAATATGAGGCGTTTTATTATTGGATGAGCGAAGCGAAGACTCAATTTCACCATACCCGAAAAAAAGTGCTTTTTTTTCGCGCTCCATAGGTCAAACGAAAATTCAAAAGCAGTCGAAACTTGGCATAGATTAGTGTCCTTATCTAATTTTATACTGTATAGTTTTGAGGCGCAATCAGTTGAACAATTTCTGATAAGAATAACCCAGAGGAAAAAATGCGTGGAAAATATTTCCTTCGAGAGAATTCAAATTCTCAGGGAATTTCAATATATTAATTATACACATTATTCCAAACTCTCAGTCGAATCAGATCGGCCGTTTTGATGTAAAAAAATATATCATCTAATTTTTTTGAATCACTCGAAGCTATTAGGAAAAAGATACCATTCAAATCCAAGCAACTGGTGTCACCATTTGATAAAAAACGATTAAAACAAAGCTTTCTTTATTATCATAGAAATCAATAAGGAAATAGCAGGGCAGTGACGTAATGGTTTGGATCTCAAGGTGGATATATATATATATATATATATATATATATATATATATATATATATATATATATATATAACCAATCTGAAGATATGTTGATATATTGTTCCAGCTCATCCGTCAACGCGGAAACACGTAACGCGTTTGCCTATAGTATAGTGCTCAAATATCAAAGAGGGTACAATGGATAATTCTCAAGAATATGAGATTTGGATGTCAGCCCTGAACGATTCCAATAAAATATTCAGAAATCATAAATAAAACTCACTATTATTGATCAACGTTTATATTTATTTTGATTGCTACTACAATCATCATTATAATATCATTTTAGGTAATCGTTAATCATTTCAATTTGATTCCAATTTTATATAATTTCAATATTCAGCTGTTATTGGATGATGTTCAATTCTTATTTTCATGTATTTCATATCGAATTGATATTCTCTATACTTTTGGAGTGAGGGGTCAATAAAGGTGAATATATACATATATATATATATATATATATATATATATATATATATATATATATATATATATATATATATATATATATATATATAAATATATATATTTATATATATATATATATATATATATATATATATATATATATATATATGTATATATATATATTTGTATATATATATATATATATATATATATATTTATATATATATATATATATATATATATATATATATATATATATATATATATATATATATATATATATATATATATATATATATATACATACCAAGTATCATAGACAGAAGATGACCCGAATGAAGTGAAAGAAAATTTGTGATATTCAATCCTTTCACAATAATTCAAAAGTTTGTCATCACTTTGTTGAGAGATGAAAGTTCAACAAACCTGCACATCAATATTCCAGTTGAATAGTTCAAAGTCTTTATATTTTCCACACATAAATTATTGTCGAACAATTATACAAGGGATATCTCTTCATATATTTTTTTTAGCAAATTAGCACGTAAACCATTTGGCAAGGCGCATTTAATAACAAACCGGTTGTTTGTCCTTTCAAATTAGAATTGAGTATGGCTAGCCCTGTCGCAGACATTGTTGATGCTATATTGTATTGCAACCAACATGGCCGATTGTCCTTGGTAGGATAGCCAACCTCCACCAATGCCATGACTCGTTGCTATTATTGACGAACATACAAATTCCTGCATACAGGAGTGTATGTATCTACGTATATCACCGCACTCAATTCGATTTCATCAGAGTATTTTGGCATGGATACGTTTCAGAGTGTCATAACGTATTGACATGTATACTACGCATGTGTGCGCACAGGTTAGTATACACTGCAGACAGGATTCTTTATAACTTATACATGGTACATACACAAATTTATCAATGGGTTAGAAAACAATTGTAATCAGTCGGATATACATATATATATATATATATATATATATATATATATATATATATATATATATATATATATATATATATATATATATATATATACAAATCTCTGAAAAAAATATTTTCCATTACCATCACATTTATTTTCATCTTCCATCATTTTGCAACACACAAATCAAATATTATGTTCTTTGTCAATTTATCAGTTTATTACTACATCAGCTGTTGTTCAAGTTTATTTTGCAGATAGATGCATGTCTATTATGAACAAATGTTCTGTAATGTGTATCATCAGAATGTTCACTATGACTATTTTATCCAGTTTTGTGTTGCAAAATAAATTTCCACAATTCCATCACTGTCACCAATTCGATGATTTTTGAAACTCACAACAATCGATTTAAGTACCGGTATATAAAGATTCCAAGTGGCTCTAATAACTGTTATAACAATGAACCTTCTCGTAATAACAGCACTGATGTGATGATGTAACCGAAACCATTTAATTGCATTTGTCAATATTATTTCATTTTAAGTACAAAAACATTGTTTCATTCATACGCCAATGATATACAAACTAACTCTAATATCGTGTATAAGATTCACAAAAATTCAGAGCCGTATTTGCATTTTTCAACACGGTTCAGAAATGGCATGCAGTCTTTCAGAGTCTATAGCTCGAATCGTTTCGAATCAAACCTTCGATTAGTGTACTGTTGTATACGTAGTGAATGTAAGGACACGCACATTAAAATGATGTAACGTAGCTAAAATCAAGTGGGGGCGTGGAGAAAAAGGGGAATGACGTATCACATACGATATAAACAGTATAGCACCGGTGGAGGGACGTTTGTTTTCATTCAAATCTCGTTCTCATTTGACGTTATACAATTTCCATGTGGAGAATGAATTATTTATTAACTCTAACCGTACTTACGTGATTGGAGCAGTATATACAAAGATGTGAAACGACAACCATTGTCAAGTGAATATCGTCAAGTGAAAATGACAATAAGTGAAAAAAACGAGCTAGGTTCCAAGATGTACCGGTAAAACAATATTTTGTTTAATTCCGACAAACGTTCATACCAATTTTGTATTGTTGACTTAAGTGGAATTCTAGTATTCTCAATTATCGGTACAATTGCCAATATATCTTAGTTATCATTATAGTGCGTCGTTAAACCCCGCGGTACAACTTACATCCACGTTAATAAACAATAAGCAATCAAGAGAGTACCTACATATGGACGGTATATTACGTCCTTTTGAATAGAAAAACTAGCTTTATTTTATTTATACAAATTCTCCTCAATATGGTAAAGGAATTTCATTAATACTACTTCATGTATTTTAATTATTCATTTTAAAGTTGAACAAATCAATTCTAATAAAATGGCAATTACTTAACGACGACGATATGGAAGTAGAATCAGTGGCGTTTGATGATACTGACGAGAATATACGTGAACCTGCAACGTGGAGTACATCGGACGTCGATCTAGGCAACAGCAAGAAAGGTGTCGCGACGTCGTCCACTTCGGCGTCGCCAACTGCCTCGCCAGCGTCAGTCATTTTCCGTAGTTTTTCTACAAGCAATAACAGCGCTGGTGGACAGTGGGGAAGCATCATATCGACGGAAGATAATAGGTACACAATGACATCTCTAACTCTATTTTTAACAAAATGCTTAGTGCTTTCAGCTAATCGTCAGTAGAAGTTCGTTCATTTCTACAATGAAATGAATTTAAAATATACGATGATGGCCAGATTGTTTAGTCGAATATTTAGAATTTCGTGGCGTTTATTATTGATTTGATTTTCACTGATGAACCGAGTACTTTTAATTTGTTTATATTGGGATTAAACGACGCAATGTAAAGATAATTTTAATTTGTTGACGTCGGATAAATGGTGAATGAGATGAGATTATGGGATGGGATGGGGTGGTGAGATGAAGGTTTCTTAGGTAATGAAAGCAGCCGTGGAAAGAAAGCTGCCGTGGCTTATATTGTTGGAACCATCACGGCATTACAGTAGGAAATCACTGAAAAACCCTGTAAAGATGGACGGTGGCGGGGATTGAACCGAGGTCCGTCCGATTAACCTTCATCTCACGGGTCGCGTCTTAACAAACCCGATAAGTCACCAACACACTTTTCTCACAATTTTTGCTCATATCGATTTATAGATCTGATGAATTATGTACTCACGGTAGCGCTGGGGTAGCTCATTCGACTTTGGACCCGAAGGTCGCTCGCCAATTCGAATCTTGCTGTATAGTCATAAAACGTCTTTTGTTTTCATGAAATGATGTATTTGAAAATGTTCTTATATCCGCTTTGTTCTCCGAATGACCAATTTAAAATATGAAGTACTTTTGCCGTAAGAGTAACTGTAAGAGTAACTAAGAGTAACTGGCTGGTAAGGGAACAGAGAAGCTATGGTTAGGGTTATAGTTAAGATAGGTTTTGATCTTCTTGAAAGTTTCCTTTTTGTATTTCGCTTAGATTGAGTAAAGAAATATCATACTGCATTTTATTCCAAGAAAATTATATATATAAATATATATATATATATATATATATATATATATTTTACTGTTCATTTTACAATAATTGAAACTAGTTCAGCTGCAGCGTTGGGGCCTAAACGGGATTTTCAAGTCAATCTTGGGTCACATGAAGCAAGCGCGATAACACTTACGCTATATGTGCCGTTGTAATTTGATGTTAATTTTGATTTGATGTTAATTTTGATACCGTATATTCCATTATATTATATAATATATAGAGCTTGTTGAATGAACTTACTTGTAGCTAACTATTTCTTTGGGGGTGGTAAGATCGCCATTTGGCGTTAGGTGTCCCGTTCAAACGATTCTAAATTTGCATTATTCGCTTTTGGTGGAAAACAATGGCATTGTGTCAAGTTTTCGATGTTGATGCAACAGAATACATATTAAATCGTGCTATATTATATTATATCAATTAAATTATATTATAACTCAAATAATACCTCTTCGCGAGAAGCAATATAAAACGTCTAATTTAGCTTCGCCTACATGAAATAATTTACACTGCATGCATAGATTGAAACATGCACTTATACATCCGTCAATCTCATGTTTCCTGTTTAACAATAGGCCATAGAGAATAACAGGCCACGGCCGAGCTCACTCGTACGGAACATTCTATACACAAGGTAACATGGGAAAACGGTGGATTATGTGCTATTTGAATGTGGAGAACTAGAAACTTTATTGATAGTTACATACTTACATCTCTTATATAATCTTTACATCACTTACACTCACTGTCCCATATGGCGGAACTTGACAAAATACTGGATAGATAGTTTTTATTTGGTATATTTCAGCTCATATCGTAGGTATACTCATGTCTTTGTTTCAGCTTCTCAATCGACAATATATACAATTACAAAGAACACAATAAAGAAGCATAATACATGAATGAAATACCTATACAGTAATATTCATCAGATTAAACTTCATCAGTAGTTACATCATGGAAACGTTACATTATGCATTAAAATTACATTAGTTACATTATGTAGTAGTATAAATTGTGAAAAATTATATGATCATACGACACGGATTGTACGATGAGTGATTTCATTCACATCAAATCAACAAGATGATATAATTGAAGTTTTAAATGTAAACTAAAATAAAATTGTAGTTCTATAGAGTTGGTTCAACATGAAATATATCATAATAGAAATTCAATTTTGACAAATTTTGTGCTACGGAAATAACTTCAATAAACCAACTTGGATATACAATAACCTCAAAATAGAATAATATTAGGTCGGCCCGTATAATAGTATGAATTGAACTAATAGAAGATGACCGTTTAGTCTGACACCGGATAAATCATATGCAATGCACAATGTGGACGGGTATAGTCAAAAAGTACTTTTACTTTTGATTCAAGTTGTACTTAGTGTTATTATAACACTATTTTGAAAGGTCTTCTTGCTGTTGCTAAGTCTTGCTACTGGGAGACGACAGTGGCGTAAAACTTTCGAATAATGAATTGTGTGAAGGAGATGCGAGAAGCGTATATGTTGTCAAGTTGATGGAGCATTCCACAGGTCATAGATCCCCAGTCACCAGTTTTCACCTCCAGCTATAGACATCACATAAGTATAGTATTACTTGAGCTAAAAATTTAAACTGCATGATGATGATGATAACATTATTTTCTCCGAGGTCAAAATATGATATTTTCATATATTTTTGAATATTAATTCAAGGAAGAAATAGATAGTTGAAATTGACGTTGAGTGATTTCTGAAATCGAAAAAAGTAAAGAAGTATTGAATATCAAAATGACTACAGTGTCTTTTTTACATGTTTTGTGGACTAGAATTCAATCAAAATAATAACAAATAATGTATGCATAGTGATAGGCCTATATCATTCATGAAGCTCTTCCCAGAATATTATTCGAGATAAGTTTCCCATCAGTTCAGTATCCAACCAATTCGTTAGGCCTACATTGTGTTTCCACGTGAATAATATTTCACAAGCGGAAAATGTATTATTTTAATTTTTACAGACTCATTCATTATTTCGTCAGAAAGCGCCGCAGTTTCTCCAGTTATTGTCGATAAAACTTCACTTCAATGTTACTAAACGTACAAATAAGAAAATATTTGATGGTTCAACTCATAATAGAACGAAGACATTGAGAATTCATGAGTTTTAGAGTGACTTTACTGAACCCCTTTTTAATGACTGAAGTATACGGTTCTGGTTCTATACATTGAAAAACGAAATGTTCAGCTTTTAAACTGCGTAAGGAGTTGATCTGAAGCAATTGTACTAATCAACAGTTGAAAGATGGTCCATACCGGTGAAAATATTTATCAATATAAATATAAATTCAATTTGAATACAAATTTGAATGAATATCAATATTCATTGGAAATTGTGAATTTCAACTAGGCAAACGCGTTATGTGTTTCCGCGTTGATGGATGAGCTGGAACATATCAACTTATCTTTGGATTGGTTATTATATATATATACACCTTGAGATCCAAACCATTACATCACTGCCATCTTATTTTAGATTAATAATTTATATAATAATAAAGAAGGCTTTGTTTTAATCGTTTACAATCAAGTGGTGACACTTGTTGCTTTGATTTAATAGGTATCTTAATAGCTTTGAATAATTGACACAAATAACATTATATATTTTTTTACATCGAAACGGCTGATCTGATTTGAATAAAAGTTCGGAATAATGTGTATCATTATCAAATTGAAGTTCTCTGAGAATTTGAATCCTCTCAGATGAAATATTTTTCACGAATGTTTTCCTCTGGCTTATTCTAATGGGATTTTTGAAAACTTTGGAATGAGTTTTCTCAGAAGTTGTTGAACCGATCGTGCCTCAAAACTATACAGCATCAAGTCAGATAGGGGTTCATGTGTGTGCCAAGTTTCAACTAATTTTGAATTTTTGTCTGACCTGTGGAGCGCGAACAAAAAAACAAAAAAAACAAAAAAAAAACAGGCACTTTTTTTTCGGTATAGTGTAATTGAGTCTTCGCTTCGCTCATCCAATTAATGTATATATATTTTTTTTCATCATTATATATATATATATATATATATATATATATATATATATATATATATGATTTGTTCATTGTTTTTGGGTTATAACACGTATAATAAAAACAAAGACAAATCCAAATATAAAACTGTTTCAATAGAAAGACTGCCCAACGTTTCCGGAGTTCTGTCACTCCCTTCATCAGAGGAATAAAGATTCAACAAAATACCAACAATACATCAACAAAAGCACATCAAAATCACTGCCGTGCAAATGATTAAAAAACAAAATTTAATAAATATAGATCAAGGTATTAAATATATATATATATATATATATAATATATATATATATATATATATATATATATATATATATATATATATATATATATATATATGTATATATATATATATATATATATATATATATTTATATATATATAAATAACTTATATATCGCAACGCATATATCACAATCTCACAACGCCTATATGCTGCGTCTACCTATACTTAGAATAGTCACACGTATAATTACTAACTTATATAGTGTTTTAATGACTTTTAGCCCTCACTATGTTATCACTATCGGCTATCACTATACACTTTGTTTTGACATTCATGTTCTGCATTATCACAAGTAAATTACGTTAGCATACGAGATAGAGGTGACTAGTTTTCATGTTGGGATGCTCGCGTAGCGATAATACTCCATATTCAAGACATTTGGACCTTTCTTCATATTAAGTGTCTCACAAAAAATTATCGTGTTCTGATTTGTGTGACAACGTATCATCAGTCTGAAGAAAGATATACAGAAATAATGAAGAGCGATTTTATCATTCATTTAAAAAATGTTGAAACGTATCTCTTGTAATAACTTACACCTAATTTAGGTCCATGCAGTTTTGATTCAAAGTTGAATTCGAGATTGGAATTTTAGGGATCATTCGGGTTGAATAAATGCTAATTAGTGTCGTTGCGTCCACAATTAGTGCTTGCTTTTCGTAGGAGATAGATGGGGAGAAACTGGGTGGCTTCAATAAAATCTAGGATCTCCAAAGAAACAAATCCGGCACAGAATACAAAATACCTATAGAGACAAATTAAAGCCAATTAGTGCCGTTGACCCCGCAATTGCATGGTGCTGCGAATTTTCGGAAGGTATTGTGCAAAATGCTGTGAGGGGCCATTGCCCCCAGAAAGTAATCGAAGTTGAATTGTACAAATATTCAATGCTGAATGTGTGCTCATTTATGTCGTTATATCACCCCACAATTAAAGTTGCATTTTTTTAGAATTATTGAGTATTTTGTTTAGAAAATAGAAAATACTCGACAATTCTCAAATTTTTCATCTTCTTTCTTAAAAAAAACAGAATTCTCATGAATTGTGAAATAAGGCAGGACTAATTCCGGCGTCAACAGTTCTAATAAGCACTAATTCAACAATAATTTTTTCTGCAATTTGACTTCATTCACTTACTGGGCGTGGTCCCCTCCCCTCTCAGTATTTTTGTTCAATAACTCCTCCAAACATGTGGCACTAATTGCGGTGTTTAATGGCACTTATTCAGCACTAAATATCTATACAATCTGACTTCGACCGCTTTCTGGGGGCCACGGTCTCCCGCAGAATCTTTAAGCATTACTCGCACAAACAAATAATTCAATAACTTTTGAAATAATGTAGAACTAATTGCGGGGTCAACGGCATCAATTAGCATGAATTCAGAACTAAGTATTCTTCTATTTTGAGCCGGATTTGTTCCATGGGGAGCCTATAGCGTATAATTTGTGACCCCACAGATTTTTCAACTCATCTGCCATGGGGTACTGCAAGCACTAATAATGAATTCAACTGCACCTATTAGCACTAATTCAGCACTAGTTACTCCCAAATTTTAAGTCAGAAAAATATTGAAGAGCCACAACTTCATGAAGCTAAAATATACAAAAACTCTTCAAAAATCATGTATTTGTATTTGATGGTAGGCCTACAATCATGAATAGACATAATTATAATGTGATCCATTTTGAATTAGTTTATAAAAAAATCGTCTCCTCTTATAAGATTCATTGAACTCACTATATACTATCTATAAAACAGAAAAACAAAGTCAAAACAGAAAAATCCAATAGACCTATATTATTAATTCCATCCGAAGCACATATGCTGCAGTAGGCGAGCAGAGAGTTGCGTGCTAGGAGGGAGAGTGCCTGACGTCTTGAAGTTAGTTATAAAAGATAAATCAAGGAACCACCTGGGTATAATCGAGGTTCAAGAAACTGCCTTGACGCTCCTTTATCACTGTGAACAAGTCAAGTGGCCATGTCTTGTGTGTCTAGTTGTGTGAGTTAGATTCTATACCTTTCGTCGCAGACCAATACTTTCCGCGTTTATTCAAATTAACATTTGCAAATTAGAGAATATAGAATTTCAAAACGCATTGAAACATCGAGAATATCTCTCTCACAGCTCCCACTTGCATTATCAGTCCAGGATGCATAGGCCCTATGCATCAATTAAATGAATTAACATACCCAAGCAAATATGTAAAATGCCCCATAGTACCGGAATATCAACTTGAGATTCCAGTAATATATATATATATATATATATATATATATATATATATATATATATATATATATATATATATATATATATATATATATATATATATATATATATATATATATATATATATATATATATATATATATATATATATATATATATATATATATATATATATATATATATAAAGAGAGAGAGAGATATCGCTCAAAAATCCTAGCTCTCGCTCATGAGATATTATTTGTAGGCCTATACATGATGATTGTTCAATATAGAAATAAATAAATAATCCAATATTTTCCAATATAAAATCCTGATTTCCTATTCTTATGAGAGAGCTATTCGACACCAACTCAAAAGTAACAACATAATGCGATTCTAAATTTCAATATGGCCGACGAATGGTTACAAATTTAAGTCAACCATATAATATTCCAATGAATGTCATTGTTAAAAATATGCGAGCGCTTCATTTTGTGACTTTTCCCTAGTTCCAATTTATACTATAGGCAAACGCAGCATAAGCGTTGTAAGATGAGCGAGATATCTGAATAAGGTATAATAGTCGTTAAAGTAGTTCTACCCTTTTTACTTCATCGACTCTGGTATTCTACACACCTTGACGTATGAGGAAATCCTCAATTGTTGGACAAATATCGAATCTAGAAAGCAGTGAATATCGGCAACCTGAATCTTTGTTTATTTTCATAATATATTTGATGAATAAAAACAGTTCATTTAATTATTTTCTTCAAAACGGCTGGTTCAAATTGGATATAAAATCGTGATAATGTGTATCATGCATGTATACACATTCACAGAAAATTTTATTCAATTTGGAGAGATTTTATTTTTCAAATATTCTTGCCCAGCCTAAAGCTTCCTTTCCATAAACATGTTTGCAAAGCGAAACGAAACGAAACGAAAAAACATCAGTCGATAGCCAATCACAGGCCCAAAAACCACGAGGAGTCCATGTTGGAATTTCGTAACATGGCGGCCAAGAAGAGTTGGGCCAAACTCAACTTTTTCCGTTGCGAATTAAGTTCGCAAGATTAAGATGCGCTAGAATTGCGAAATTATTTCGCACATCATGGAAACAGCTACGCGATTTCGTCACGCAAAGTTTCGCAGTCATTTCTTCATGGAAAGCTAGCTTAATCTTATGGGGTTTTTAGAAACTTTGAGATGATATTTTTCAAAATAATCCATTTGGGAGCAATGTTATGTTCCACCTAGAAGGCAGTGGTGTAACTCTCTTTGTTGTGGCAATGATTATAAAATAAAATCTATTTTTGCCAACAATGAATGTGAGACCCATTATTGATACTTTCATTACTTTTTTCCACGTTGCATTTCTAACATATTTTTTTCTTACTTTTTCCGATTCGAAGTCAGCACTCAGCACTATACTAGTACATCATATTGGATATTATTTCGCATCCATATAAAAGAATGGAGTTTTTGGAAGAAAGAAACGAAATCCATTCACACGAACAAAATGGGAACTTTCTATGTTGTCTTACTGCGTCTTCACACAACAGGTCACCAGATATGAATCATCTATCGTATAGGTTAATTAATTATACTTGCATCACATAGTTTAATAGTTCTTGGGTATAGAAGGGTTCACAAAACGGTAATAAAATGTATCATAAGGTAACGGAGAAGAAAAATAGTGTTAACATTCTATCAAACTTTTCCTCATATATATATTATTTTTTTATAGATTTTAACAAATTTTGTGGAAGAATAACGTTTTTCCGATGTATAATATGCCATGTCTCAATTGATATCACAATCTTCATTCATACATGGGTCACACCTAACTGAATACATGGATGTTTTACATTATCACTTCTATAAGGCACATTTTGTAAAAATATAATATATATGGTCTAGATCTACGAATAAGTGGTAGGCCTATTGTGCACTGTACCAGTCGTAATCTTACTGCCCAGCTTCGGCGTAAAACTTTATTATTCTACCGCTTATAATTAAATTGTATATTATTATGTTCCATTTACAACAGCTAATAAACTCTTTTTAATTGAGCTTTGTTTTTTAGCAGCTGATTTGCGAAGAAACACATCAGTTTTCTCCGTGCAAGCCAACATAAAAGAATAAGCTTAGTGTATAAATCCTTCGTTCAAACCTCGAATTAATTTAAGTCGTCTAAATATTATGTAGTGTATGTGGTATTATTAATATTCTCTTAAAAAATGATCACAAATGACATTTTAATATTTGTGAATCGCGTTTTAGTGAAATGTTGAGTTGAATAAGTGTTTCAAGTTGTGCTGGTTGAAGAACAAGAAGGTGATCTTCAGCGTACTGGAACAATGAGGTAAGTAATACTGTTTCAGTTCCATTATACTACCCTACTATCACTATTTATATAGTAGAGTAACTAGTGAATCGGCAACGATTCGGTACGAACGAACGAACGATTCGGTGAATCCAATTAACCGAATTGGAAAAACCAACTTGAATCTAGTTGTTTGATAATGTTACCAATAGGTATATTTTAAATTTTTAAAACTTATTAGAACTGAACTGAAACATAAGAAACATAAGAACATAAGAACTGAAACTTTGCAAACTTAATGATCATGAATTTCCTTGAACTCACCATTGAAAAGCACATCTTTTTGTACATGGGTGGCGGGGTCGGTGAGTCGGCCGGGGTCGGCTGAGCCCCCAATAATCATGTGATAGGCCAACTATTAAAACTGAACCCCTCAATACAATTGATGATTCAAATTGATATAATTCAATCATAATACAATTTAGTACTCTCAATGAAATGAAAAAAATATAATAAGTATAATATATGAATATATGTATGATAAAATTGAATGAGTTTTTACGAACACATATACTTTTCCTTGTTGCAAATGTGTCTACAATAATAATCTGTAGTTTATTATTTCTGCAACTTGGTCCAAAGCGTAATATCATACATACAGTAGTTGGTCTCTAGATTGGCAACGCCGTATGACAGAGTTTATGCTCACCTAACTATAACATAGTTGGCTGATCACAGCGCTCCTAGCAGCATTCACTCCCAACATTCACTCGCATTCAGTCTGCAAATGACAATTTCTTAGTGATCGCAGCAATCATAGCAGGATTACTAAGCTTAACACTACCAGGGTCTGTAGATCTGCCACTCTATCCCGTGAGGATATTTATTTACTCAATGGTTATACAAATCGAACATTTGGCACGTGCAATTATCAATCAATTGCGCTCCCTCATGTCCTTATTCCCTAAATCTCTTTAAAATCACGTGGATATATCCCATTGCCTCACACCCCGCACCATTTTCTATGACTTGACAACTTTATCCATCTTGACCCCTTGATAATGTTACGGTTCCGCCGCCTCTGTTTTTGTAGTTTCAACTCTCCTCGTAGGATTATCATAGAGTTTTTTAAAATGTTCACCTATATTGACTTGAACACCGCAGATTTATTCAAGTATGGGACATAATTATCATCTCGGACCTCTCTTGTATGTTTTATTGCACAATTACGTTTTTTTCATTATTTTAGTTACGGATGAACGGGATGATGCCCTTCACGAGAGTGATGAAGGGTAATCCAAATGGGTAGGCCTAATGTTTTAACAATGCTGATGACATATACGTACGGTTATTTGTTTGTTGTCATTGGCAAGCAAAGGTATAATTATAAGTTGATCGAAATGTAAATTATATGAAAATATATTTCATAACTCTTTGTCAAACAAAAAAAATCTACCTTCATAAATGGATTCCATTTTTGAAAAAGTATCAACAGGAATTATTTTTAAAACAAAAACATACATTCTGAAAACATATCCATTGACAGAAATTATACGACTTTAAAGTTATTCTTCAACATGTCTAACACATTTTCCTACTATAGGCCTACTACAATAAATTGGGAAAACAATTCAACCAAAAATTTGAAAATATTTCCAAAAGAATTGATAAATTTGAGACACAAATGAAATTAATTAACCGTGTGACAAACGTTTACAAATTCAAGTAAGAAAAAAATGTTAACATCCACAATATTTCTCCATTCATGACAAAAATACAGAATCCCTGAAATAATGAGAGAATACTGAGGTGAAATTCAAATATCCAATCAGGGTGTCTGTGAATGACCTCAAGTGATATAGATGTAGAAAGCTGACTGGTAAAGCCACGTCCATTTCGAGTCGTCAATTAGTGCCAAACTGATAACAAGATCTTAAGACCTTAAACACTAAACACATAGAAACAGTGTCGAGAGAGAACAGTAGAAACCTCTATTATCGACGTGAACTCTCTGAGAAGTACAACGCCACCTACATCAACCGTGATGAACTAGAAAGCTAGTTACTAGACGAAAACTAGATGTCGCATGTGTATCATCCCATTGGACAGTAGCATCAACAAAACACCAACTAGAGAAAACAAATACCCTTATAACAATTAGAGCCCCCGTGATTACGAAAATTTATTAAATTATGCTTCTCATGAAAATTACAATTTTATAAGGAATCAATTGTCCAGCCAAATGTCACATAACTAATAGTAAATACTAGAATAGAAACTGAATATGTGTAAGTTGTCTACTCTAGAATAGTTTCAACCAATCAGCATCGTTCTAACATCCCGTTGTGATGAAAGGGATGGATTTAATCGCGAAAGCGTTCATTGCTGTAGAAGTGAGCTAAAGCAACGTGCAAGTGCGTGGTGTCAAATAATTATATCATAGTCTTTCGAATAGTATTGATCGGTTAATTGCATCTGGTGGATTCTTGATAGGAATAGTTGTCTATATTTTGTGAATAACAGATTAAGGTGAGTATTTGCTGTTTTTCAATGGGTAACTATTTTTAATTATTGCTAGACGACAAAGTGACGTCGTTTTTTCACTACACCTTTCGGTCACGCCTCTTTAAAAATACTTCGTGTTATCTGATCGGGATAAATACGATAGTTTGGAAAATGCTTCCTGCTTTTTTTGTTTTTATTCAAAGAGCTGATTACTGCTCATATTTACCCTTTATAACGCACTGTTCATGTTTATTTGCACTAAGAAATAACAAAAATAATAATCGCAGGCAAATTCGTGGTACTACCCGAATTATTGTGTGCCTAACTTGCACATCACGAAATTGAAATGATTGACAGTTTTTGGATTATTCTAATTCTTACATAGTGATTTGATATCATCACTACCTTTTTTTCATCAGCTTCACGGTTGATATTTTCAAACTTTTTGGTTTCGGTTTGAATATTTCATTAATTTCAATTAGTATTTTTCACGTTGCAAGTTGAATGATATATTTTTTCGTACGTTATGGTGATTTGAATATTGTTATGTTTGCACAAATTGTTTCATGCACTATACGTATCTACCACGATGTTGCATTTCATGTAGTATTTGGGTCTTGGCCACCCTAATTAATTAGTATTAATCAAATACAAATCAATTGCATCACTAAGGCTTAGAGCACATGCTTTTTTCATTGAATGTTGATTGTTTTCCATCGTTTGGCATTTAGTTAGTGCATGATGCAAACTTGCTTGTCAGTCTGTCACACAATTGCTTTTTGTTTCACCCGTTTATTTTCTTCGTTTTTTTATGCTTTGTGTTTGTCTTTTTTTGCACGTTTTCTGTAGGCGCCCCAGAAATCATGCCGTCTGGTGTAGGCACATCGTATCGGTCATTGCCTGATGATGTGTACAAAAGTACGACTGTTACCGAGAACAAATTTAGTGTTATGGAGTCTGTGAAGAAAGCATTTAGCTTTGCTGGGGGGGCTGGCGCCCCTTCAAAAGGATCCGACCCCCTCATTATGCGAGATGGTGACCAAAAACCCGTACGAGTGTTAAGGTAAATTGTCCATCCCAAAATCTCTACATCTTTGAAATTCCACATCCACGGATCGTCAGTCTCACGAATCATTATTCTCCCGTATAGTGGAAAATAAACTTGTCGTATCGTTGATTACCTTACTTGGGTTAAGAAGAAAATAATAATCACAAATATAAATTAACAAATCCCATACAAATCCTCTCCCATTATATATTATATTTTACACAGTTAGAATAAGCTACGATTCATAGCCATAGTATCTTCGACAAATAGATGGCATTTATACAAGCATATATTTTTGCCATATCCAAAATTAGGTTCAACTAGATTAAGTGAATTATAATTAAAGTGTCCCTATATGGCAGTCATATTTTGAACCCTGTTTACCCCAAAATTATGTCCATGAATAATTTCTGATTACGAACTTATCATTGGTTTATATTATAACTTGCAATGTGTCCTTCAAATATTTCAAAAAAATATTTTCAAGCTTCATGTAAAGTGTAGTGTGTAAATATATACGCTGCTGTACTGTATAAGGCTATGCTAATTGCATTACTGTGTACTATACTTGTTACCTTTTAACAGCTAAAGTACATAGCCGACGACTTGATGCTTGTAGCTCTTTCTCGTCCTCGGCACAATTTAGCATACGAATGTAGATCAGTATTGATTCTGTATTTCGTACATGTACTGCTAAAGTTTATACCGACGTTACCAGCTAGCACCTCGAAATTACGGTATATCGATTGAAAAGTGTTCGTCTTTTTGTCGGTCTTTAGTGACGTTCACAGTTCACTTGTGATTATTAAAGAGCTGGTGGAAGAGAGTAGCGAATACTTACAACTTGAATCTAGGTAAAGGGAGGGGGGGGGGTTGTGCTTCGTTTGCGTGGGTATTATTTTTGTTTGTGTTTTTACGATTGTTGTGCAGCTTGATTTAATTTTGAAACCGTGTGCCAAAGTTGCACGCTTTTGTTAATATGTTCACAATACAGTTGAATTAATCAGTGAAATTCAAGTTTCCAAAAATGATCTATGGTTGTACACGAGGTTGTATATGCCTGTTTTCGAAATGAACGTGATGCAGTTGTAAGAAAATCAGATGGACATTATGAAATTATAAGTAAAGCTGTGAATTGAAATAATGAAAGCTACTCTTGAATTGAAGAAAATGAATTCCTGTCTGATAATGAATCTACTTATTTTCACTATATTCAACTAGTTTTGTAAATTTTTAGTTTCAAAATAATTTCTCTTGGCGTCCAATCCTGATTGACGTCGCGCAAGTGAGTCCATTAGTTATTACATAGAAATCGGACATCTTGTATTGAAATAGTTGAAAAATGAGTTATTCGAAACACAATTGAAACTCATGATTGTAAAAGTGAAATACAAAAATTTTTTTTTTTTTTGAAAAAATACTTACCGGTATCCAATTGCTAACATTCGACTAGATTTTCCAAGTCAGGCCTACTGTTCATGGCTGTTTATGTTTCATGTTCAAGCACAACATTCTTACGTTTCTATTTTAAATCAGTCTTAACACTTTCAAAACGTTCTTTATTCATTGAAACACATACTTGACGCTTGCACGTATTTTGGTACCATGCAAAAATGTTTTCAGTTAACTTGGATGCTGCTAGCTGATGTTATTAGTTTTTATAACTCTACAAGCACTTAGCTAAATGCCAGTTGCAACCAGATTCATGCAGTTGTTTGATTATGCATTGTGATTTGTTCGTGTTTTGTGTTGTTGCATCTTGTTTACCATCAGTATTTGTTATTGTCTATAGTCTATACACAATCACCCTTATATACCACGACATCCATCGCAACGCTTTAGATGTTTTCTTGATAATTATAATAATTGCTAACTTCGACGTCAAAGATTTATAAAAAAAATAGTAGTACTGATTTACAATCAGTAAATGAGCATGTATTGACGACCGACCACGTCACTCTCACCACACCTTACACCTCTAAAGTATATCAGGCCTACACTTTACACATCACATTTCTATTATGACATTATGCAAGGCAAACACTCAGCAAACACGTCGATATCACCAAGAGAAATATAATTTGTTTTTGTCCGGCTTATCAAAATGATTTAATTTGGGCAACGTGCACACGTAATAGTTTTCTTTGAAGTATAGAGATATTTGTGGAATTTTGGTGTTATTTTTTGTAAACGACCAGACACATGGATGATCGTGAACTGTGCAGATTTCTTGAGTATAAAATATCAATGGCATTAGTCCGGTCTGTGTATCCATCAGGTCGATATTCAAATCAGCTGGCCTTGTTATATTAGTTACCTAATAGTTTCAAACAAATTATATTATTTTTGTTGTATTTTAAGTATCTATTTCACTAGTTTATTCATAAAGTACTATTGATATTCTCTCTTTTTTTTCGAAAACTTATATAGGTTCACTGGGAAAGCTATATACGTGCATTTTGCCCAAAACAGTGCATTGATTTCAACCATTTTACTCTGGAAACACTGTACTCTGTACGTTCCACATATTTTGTTTATTATTTGAGATTGTTCAGTTTTGCTTCAACCTATTGCCTATATATTTCGATAGTTTATGATTTGCTGCGGTATCTCGTTTTTTCGTTTTTTTTTTTATTAAATTGTATTATTTTAATTTCCTTTTATAGGGTGAATAAAGAAATGCCGACCTCCGCGTCACCCGAGGAAACTGCCTTACTAGGGTAAGAGTACTCAGCCAATTGGCTGAAAAAACATTATCGTTTTGTCTTCCGGTATTCGGGCTATCTGTATTTTATAATTTCTTCTACATTCTGTCGTAAATCTTTTCTTTGCGATAAGCCCTAAATACTATTTTTCAATAAATATTCCAATAATCACATGTAACTTTAAGAATAATGATAGCCTATATGTTAACTTTTCAGCTTGTCCTTCTTTATCCTTCGAGATTCTGTTTTTTTTATCCAACTTATACCTACATGGCATACACATAGCAATGACGAAATAATAACATACCATACCATCAATCACAATTCTTCCGTTTTCAGCTAAATTCGTCCCCTGAGTGCCTCCGTTCTTAATATAGGCCTAATAACAAAGTCCCATGACAGCAAGAGAATATGAAGAACTTTTACAGTAATTTAGTGGTTGTGTATTATATATGTGCATGCTAGATTCGTTGTTCAGTATAATTAATATATATTCATGTAATTTATCTGCATTATTTATTTTAATTTATTATTAACTTATTGTCTAGATTGCATTTTGATTGCTTTTTTGAGTATAGCAGTAAATATAGGTACTACAGTAATATTACATTTTTTTTTTAAATTTAATTTTGATTTTTTGTCAACCTATGTCTCTAAAATGAATCTCATGCAACATGTTCCTTATAAGCATAGAAATATTTGCCCTGTGTATCGAGAAAACATTCACAGCGCATAACGAAAGCAATTCGTAATTTAAAGAATTATTTTTTCTTTGTCACTGTGAATGCTTTACGAATTATACGGGTTGTATCTAAACGAGGTTTATGAAGAAATCAATAACAATATTACGTGTTTGTGGAGTTATATTCTAACTTGACGTTCGTGACTTTTTATATGTTGAATGAATAATTTATTTTGAATATGTAATTGAGTGAAATTCATCATATATAGGAACTTGTGACAATAATGTATAATCTATGTCTAGACTGTACGACAAATTTAAATCTGTATTATTTATAAATAATATATCAAACCGGTTATACTGAGCCCACGTTGGTAGGCCTAATTGGTTTCATCAATTAAAAATGAATTATTTTGTGTATCAATAATTTGAAATGAATTCAACATTATTGTTATTCGAAAAGTGTAGTTAGGCCTGCTTGTATGTTTGCTTTGAGAAGTTTTTTATTCTGAGTTCACTTCTTTTGAAGTATACCCAAGCTATTTGGGGCGCCTGAAGAGCATATACCGGAATGAAGTTGACTCGGTTGTGTGCCATGGGTTTGAGTTTCTAACTCTACCTAAACCCTAACCACATTTTACTGCCATCCAGGGAAAAGTATCTCGAAGCTCATGTCACACAACCGAGTCGACTTTCTTCCGGTATACCCTCTTTAGCGTCCTCAGCTTTTTGTGTGCTGGTATACCACCGTAAAATTTGTACTAATAATTATTTACAATCATTAAAATGTGTTTTTGAACAAATATAGATATTTTGTTGAGTACTGTGAATTTTAGGAACATTCTATCGTTAATCTTTATCTTTATAATCCTTATTAATTCTATTGCTCGTATTTTAAAAATAGTTGTCACCATTTCGTATTGGAATATAATTCGATATTTAAAATATATAAGGTCTTAATTATTAATATAAGAATTAAATATTTACTCAGCTGCATTAGAACGTTCCTTCACAGGCATAGTTCGTTGCATACATAACTACAATTCTAAAAGGGTGAAATTGAAAACTCTTTTCATATTGTTAAACAGTGATTATTTTTACAATAATGGAAAATATTGAGTTTGTTAGGAATAAGATTTTTATAGACAACTTTTGACTCGTATAAATCGACACCCATATATTTTTCATTAAAACATCGATATTTTCATTTTATCAGAAAATTATTAGTATAGGCCTACCAAGAAAAAATAAGGTCATCAAATAATTATATTCGATTCTTCATTCTTATACGTATTAATCTGTGTGAACTAATTATGTCGTACTTTGGGTAGTTTGTGATTAGAAAAGCACTCGGATGCATTTTATTTTGACATATTGTTCTATCTTATTAGAACAATCTTATAGACTCATTTCATCCAGTTTCAATTATCACTTGATTTGAGTATTTTCTTGTTGTTAGTGTATAAATAGAACAAATTACTTTTTATCTACTGCTGTTATATCTTGCCATAGTTGTGAGCTGTTTTCAGTTACACTTTGATGATAAGTAAGTCTTATTATAGTCCCTATCATGTCCGATTACCAAGTACCACGCACTTCCTTCATTCAAATCAAAACCGGAGATACTAGATAGCTCGTGGTAGATTCACATGTTTTATTTTTTTTTTTTTGTGGGGGGATTAATTCAATACTGAAATGAAAGTACGATCATTTTGAAAAAGTCATGTTATTGATAATTATAGTGCGTGCAACCGTGTCATTGGTGATGACCGAAATCAAGCGTAGCGCAATACGTAAATAGCATAGAAGATGAATAGGCCTATATAAAACACCAATTCCAAACACAATACTAACTTGTATTCGATTCGGTGTTGATATTTTGATCATTTCGATGATAATTCACGCACGATCCAATTGCTTTCATTTTTTTTTAACAAGATTGGATAGTAATTCTATTTTTTGGAATCTCCAGCCAGTTCAAGGCTTCGGACCGATTATCTGTTTGAGAAGTTGACTATATATAAACCCTAATAATTACAGTGGATCAAGCACTAGAAGCTGAAACCAGTAGAACCATTTCACGAGAAAATGATCTTACAACACAGAAGAAAGTAAAATTAAAAACAGAAAGCTATCGAAGTTGCAAGTGATGATAAAAGTTATGGTATAACCTCGTGAAAGAACATCATTTTCATGCGGTTAATCTCTTTTTATACAACAAGAATTCATTCTTCAGATTGACTGTTTCTTTAATTCTTTTGATTGTGTTCATTGATGCATCATTTTAAAAGCTGTTCACCTACACCTTTTTTTATAATGAATGATTCATGGTATTCATTTAGTGGAATACTTGTAAATATAGGAGTTGACTGGAGATAATTAATTTTCTCCGCAGAATATCGATTTCTGAGAGACCTTTTGTAACCAGTCCTTCGCCAACGAGTTAGCTTATACCTACGCTATTGCTGTTGCTACTGAACTGGGTCGTTCTATTTGCATTTTACATAATATCACCTCACTGTGCAGCCTAGCAGTTTACCTTCATACTATAGCCTCCTGCATGTAACCAATGCACTTGACTTGTCATAAAGGTGCTGGTAGATCACGTCTCATATGAATCAATGGGATATCAGGGTCTTTTTACCAGTATGTAGACCACGACCAATCGCAGGATTACTAAATATACGTTCACTTTTATTATGTATCATTACTTTCATAGCGTATTAAGAATGAAATAACGAATGAAACATTCTCTAGTTTAAAAAAAAACTACACAAAAATTGACGAATTCGTCAATTTAGTCGAAGTAAAAATCTAACTAGTCTTGCGTACAGCGTTTTTTCACAGCAATTACATATTCTTTGAGAGAAATACTGGGAGAGACTAGTCTTGATGCTTTATAAGTCAATTATAATCTAATCTACGAACCTCAAAGTGACAACTTCCTCACTTGGCTTAGTACGTACATAGAACTGTGGCCTACATTTCGTTACTGTAACATGTTCAACTACTTAAACAGTAATGTTGAACCAATTCATGATGCATTTGACGTTTCTGTGAAGTACATTGCATAAATGTGGGAATAAATAATGCATTTGAAATAGAATTTGAATTCATCTGAGCCAAATTGCTTGGGAAACTGTGTGAAGAGTAAAGAAAAGAGTGCATAAAGAGTTAATGTTATTCAAATATTAGTAGTCCTACCTATAGCATAGAGTAAATGACGTTCATTACTCTATGCTATATAGTCAAAGCCAAGAATAGAGAGATAACATGAGGATAACAGACAAGCAATAGTGAACATGCTCGTTCCTATATCCTCTAAATCCCAAGTGTTCATCTTGACATCAAGCTATTCCTAGGATTACCGTCTTAATAATAAACTACCCTTTCAAACATTTGAAAACACATTTAAGATCAATTAAATTATCTTTATAATCGAGTCATTTATTCATGCTATCCACGTAAGTGTACCGTTATATCTAAAATGTGAAAAGGTCAATTGATTTGCCTCATGGGTTGGTTCCGTTTATATGTGGGTGGAAGTAGGATAGACTATGGCGTCTGGACGCTCGACGACGCATCGATTGGTTGGCTGGGGGAAGGTTCCTGTAACTTGTGCCTCACACAACAGTCGGTAGAAACGCGTAACATTCGATACCACAATGTTACCAGAGTTAACCCTCGATCAGCTGGTCGCATATAGGCAGTATTAATATATATATATAAATATATATATATATATATATATATATATATATATATATATATATATATATATATATATACACAACATATATAACATATACATATATACATATACAACAGCTACAACATATATACATACATATATATATATATATATATATATATATATATATATATATATATATATATATATATATATATATATATATATATATATGTATATATATGAGTACATGACTTTCTGTTGAAACGTACAGCACGTGAGCACGTGACACCCCGATGAGGTGGTGTTTAACAGTGATAATAATAATATGTATTCTCATATATTATATTGGTACGGTATATGTTATGTGGTATAGGCCCTCATAATCCATCCTCATTAATGTACTCTATTTCCCTTCGTTCTATTCTTGAGATATCTTACATTTACAATAATTATATACTAATATCGACCTACATTGATATGATAAATTAATAATATAAAATCCTGTATAGTATAACATAACCAATATAATCCTGTGAAATTATCAACCTTGTACCGTGAAGAATCAACTGGATCATACTTTTGAAGAATATATGGATTTTAACGTTTCAGTCGATTATTATTAGCACTCGGAGAGATTAAGTGGTGCTGTGACCTAACTTATCTGGGAAAAGAGGATTCGATCTCCACTGTCCATCATAAGGCGTTTAGTGGTCAAAGAGTTAGGTGTACGCAGTACGTTCTTTATTTTCCACAGTATTTGACACCGGCACATGCAGCTGAGTGATTAACGCACTCGCTTCATGTGACCCGGGAGACAGTGGGTATATTGAACCCGGTTCGATGCCCGCTACCGTCCATCTTTACAAGGTTTTTTCTTGGTTTCCCTCTGTAGTCCAGGCTAATACCGGGATGGTTCCTACAATATAGGCCACGACTGCTTCCTTCCCACTATCCTTCCCATTACCCATAACATCTCATCGTCCCATTATCTCATTAATCATTCATCCGACGCCAATAGATCTTAGTCATCATTACAGTGCAATGAGTGCATCGTTAAAACCCAATATTAAAAAAGGGAAAAAAAGGATTTAACGGTATACTAAGAGAGCTTTTCGGAACACAGTCGGTTGGTCTAGCCCTATTGAAAATTACTGTCATCTAAAAATTCTTGACAAATCAATTGTATTCGGCACAAAAAGTACCTATAGAATGCGCTAGCGGCAGCTGTCAAAAATCCAACATGGCGGAAGTTTGGAGGACAGAGTAACCTCTCCGTAGTGTTTACTATGGCTACTTTGCTTGTAATGCAGCTTGGAATGGCCATGCTAAACGTTCATACGTGCGATATTGTTTTAGATTCATCTTTTGACAAATCTGTCCAACTTATTCAAGTGGATTTGGATGTTTCATTTGTAGAGAAAATGTTATTGAAACTCAGATCGGATTATTTTAATAATATGCCCCACCACATTTGTTTAAACAATTGTTGTGAGTTAGGTATTAATTATAATTACCACGTAAATGTTGTGTGAGAATTTAGATTATTATATTATTTCACTCCTTTAGTAACCATCAAAAACTTTTATAGCCTAGGGCCTACATTAACCAATTAATTTACCCATGTAACATTTGTATTCGTTTATTGATATTAGTTCAAAACACCATTTGACCCAAGCTTAAAATGTCCAGTAGGTATTGGTAAAATGTATGGGATTTTTATTTTTTCTAAACATTTTCATTACTTGTTATCTAATCTAGGTCTATGTATGACTACCTATAAGCACTCCAAGGAAATTAATTGCAAGGAAAACATCAAAAATGTGTTATGCTTTAAGAGTAAATTATTAATTATACGGTTTTTGTTTTGTATAATGAAGTATACAAAACAGTTTTGCATAGTTTTTGTATGATAGGCCCTATTTGCAATCAACCCAGAACATAATATCATCAGTTGTTATGGACAATGCCAAATAATTATTTCCAATTAAATGTTATTTACAGTCGAATGTTATTTACAAAAATAGTATTTACAATTACCCTAAATGTTACAGGCACATAGTATAGCACTTTTAAAACCTAAAATTCATCATCAATTGAAATCGATGGTGACAAATAATTAATTGCAATTATGCTATTTGCAATTGATCTGAAAAGTTACAGATAGGCATATCATTTGCAATCAACCTAAAATGTTTCAACAATTGAAATAAATTGCCGCATTTCGGGAATAAATAAAAGGAACATTCGCGGTTCTTTCCTACCACAGAATTACCCTGTGGTACGCATCAATTTCGCCGTGAAACACATTTTTGGGGCGAGAAAGTAGTCACAAACAACGTTGTAACATAGCCACGTGCAGAATTCTGTCCTCCAAACTCTATTTACGGTAGTCGCCGATAGAGCGCATGACTGCAACTTTTTGTGCCGAATAAGCATTTATTTTGACATGGCGTAGGCCTATGTTACGTGTGGTTCTTCATCAACTACTTGTAGGCCTATGTGGTACTATGTAGTCGATTTATATTCGGCAACAGAAGTTGGATTAGATCAACTATAATCTTCCTTGTTGAAAGTACATCTTTATATTATTAATTTATTATTCACACAATGGTTTAATACAATCTATCACTACATAGGAATGAGATCAGTCCTTCTGAAAGTGTATATATATATATATATATATATATATATATATATATATATATATATATATATATATATATATATATATATTATGAAAGTGAATCTTCTCATCATGATATATCGAGGAATATTATTTTTAGCCCATGTCCTGATCGAGGTATTTCACAGTAAAATCAAGTACCTTGACATACTATCGATGCACTCGATATATACCAAACTGCTATAATGTTGATATCCCCACTTATATATTCATATCTATAATATATTCACAATTACACGACAACTTGGTTATTCATTCTTGATAATATTTATTATGATTAATGAATCTAATGGAAACCAGTTTGGTATAGATCAAGGAAATATTTGTTTGCTACTTCATTAATTTATATTTCTGTTGTCTGCCTATTCTTCATAGACAACTGTGATAAACGTGTACAATTACTGAATGTTTTTTATATACACCGTTTTAAATTCAATAGGAACTAGAAAGTGGAAAATTTTCTTTTTTTTCTGTACTTCTATAAATTGTCAATTAAATGTTTCGTACGCTTGGCTATGGATGTATAAATACTTCGAAATGTTCAATTTGCTATAGTTTCTCTTATCCGTATAAAATATTTTGATAATCTTGTAATTAGTTGTGGTCGTAAATACTGGTGAAATAAACCTTATCTCCTTTTGGAATCGAAGTAAAGATTTCCTCTTTTCTATCAACAGCAGTAAACTTGCATTGCAATACTAATAAATTATTTCGAATTAATCGAGATGTGAAACAATTGCATTAATCTTCGCGGTACAATCGAAAAAAAATAGTGAATTGTGAGATGATAGGCCTATGAGTTTTGTGATAATAGAATTGGTGCGCCTTCGTTAATTCAAGTAGTGATAATTCTGTTGGTGAAGTGGGAAACATGGCGTAATGAATTGGTAGAGCATTACAAAACAAAACCACAATAATTTTATTTGAAAACAGATAGGAGTTCAAATCAATTTTTATCATTTCTTTTCCTTTACAAAATAATATCATTTTTTCATTTTCGATGACGAAATTACAACATAGATAGACATTATTGTATACTTAACATTTTAATGTAGGTACTTCATGAAATTATATTTCAAACAAGCTAGAAACTCTCAAAACTACCTGGATCACCCGATAATATTTTCAAACCCTTTTTGAACATAATAGACCCTACACAGAATTAGTCAAGATTCTTTGTTTTTGCAATATTTTCAAAAATATTGTTTTTCTTCTCTATATGAAAACGTTTAAACAATACCTAACAATTACAATAGATATTAAGATTTACACAAACATAATAGTGGGATATTATTGACGAAATATTAACCCTGAGGTCAGGAAACTTATTTTACCATTCCATTCATATAAATAGAATATGAATACAATGTACAAAATACTAAATAAACACAGTTTACTCATGTTCTGTTTCTAAATGCATATGAAGTTGGTGACTCGAAACTCCTAGTCGTTAATCATAGTGAGTATGTGGCGACGTTGTATCAAACCTCTTAATGTGTAATGCCTAATCATTGTTCCTTAAGACACGCATCCTAAAATGTGTCGTCCGCAGGAAGTCAGCATCCTCTTATACTTACACGCACGACTGGATGTTTCAGTGCACGTGGAACCTATTTCTCGATTATTATTATTCAAACTTGATGAAGAAATTGTAATGCAATCGGGTGTGGGTTTATATGATATTGTGGAATTAGCTTACTCTTGTGTGAACAGAACTTTGAATCAATGATTCTACGTTTCATTATAAGTTTGAGTATAACTTAATTACCATTATTATAGGGTGCGTACATATTATACGGTGCGGTTAATAATACAGTCTGGATGAATTTTCTACGTTTCACTATTTAAACAAAGTGTTCACATTTCTAGGTCTTTATTCGTCAACTTGAATTCAAGTATTGGCCGAGATAGCATTAACTTGATGGTGCTAACAGTTGGGTAGAATTTCATAAATCATTTGCATAATTTGGCAATAATAACGGGTAATTGACTTGGATAAATATAGGTAATAGACAATACTAAATTGAATGTGTGTTGTGTCTATGGAATGTGTGGGTGGCGTGGAGAATATGTTCGACCCCATAGAATAAACCAGATAATTGTCACTTTGTATAGACTCGCACTGGATTATGAAGAATATATAAATTTCGTGTATTCCCTATTTGATCGTTTATTCAATTAGATTGCAACCTTAATTTGAACATTTTCATCGAGTATCCCATAGATAAATGCGTACTGAAAGTTGTATATTTCATTCGATGTTAATTTTGTTATTGTAGTTTTACAATCCCAATAAACGCTATAATATTGTGATAGTTCAATAATTATCCTTATTTGTGCAAATCCAAAATTCAGTTTCTCTACTCACACCGATTTTAATCCTAAACCAATGGTAAGCACAATACTAATAATAGCCGTCATGTTCGTAATTACAAAGATATGATACAAATCGACAACAATCATGACCTGCTGATCTATAGGCCTATGTCGTCTTCGTCCTGTCTGCTCAACTCCTTATGCTGCAGTCGTTCAGGACCAGCGACGCGCGACGACGGAGAAAATCAATGGCCACAGCATGAAAACGTCGACGTTTGGCGGTGATCAAACCCAGTTCTCCTGACTATTCTTATCTCTGTCTATGTGCGGTCATTGAGACTACATTACCGGATTGTACGGACTCGTTTAATTATTATACAAACAATAATTACGAAAATACCTCCATGCTAACTGATTTATTTACAGGATATTGAGAATATATTCTAGTTATTCACGAGTTTGATATACCGTGTCTTCTTATAAATAAATGACGATAAAAGTGAACTGCAACGTCAATGAAACGTCAATGACCTCTTGTTGATGATTCAACGAATGAAGACAATTGCTGCCAGATATACCTTGAGTACACTGGGTAACTGCATTTATTAAGAGTACCTACAATACCGTACTTCCGGTAATATATATATATATATATATATATATATATATATATATATATATATATATATATATATATATATATATATATATTTATTTATATTTATATTTGTGTGTTTTTACACGCATATTTCTTGAATTGTAACTAGACGTGGGGTGTAGATAATGTGTTTCAATGCATGACACTCACCTCGACGTGGATGGAGTTGTGGTGGATACGCGCCAGTGGAGTCTATACGTATCCTTGGAAAGGATACCTTGGAAGGAATCCACATAATGATTGCTATGAAAAATAATACCGTTGCTATAGTATACGTATGCTAGGTCGGGATTTTTCAATATTTTCATTGTTTGTTTGAATTGAATATGTGGAAGTAATTGACGATAGCAATTGGATTGGTTGCAACTTTTTGTATGCACTCCACACGTCAGAACTTCGAATACTGTGCAGAATTGTATAGTTTTTGAGAACATTCGATTCTGTCATTTTTCATTCAACAAATAAGTCAATTGTGAAATTTTTTGTTATAATTGCATATTGAAAGGAAAAAAATCATTCAATACATTTTTTGACGAGTTCGGAGCGATATTATCAAGCTCATCTCAGTACCATAATTGTTTATAGAATTACTTATTTCAACAAGATTCAAATTATTGTCAGTGATTATGAAGTTTTTTCGTCACTTAACATGGCAACATGACTATCATGACTTCCTGATATACTGGCTTTTGGTACAAAAATGAATTATAACTTATGTTTTCTTGAAATTTTAAATAAATCAATTGAACTTTTTTCGATAAAATTTGTCCCCCGTTCTATGCGAAAAGTATATTATAGCGTTTTCCTATTCACCATACCTAACCTATTTAATTTTAATTGTCTTATGTTAGTATGTATGAAGGTTGTTTTGTATACCAATCCAAGTAATCCTAATTGTGTTTTCAATTTTTCATGTTATTGTATATGAGAAATTCTGTGTTATTTGAAATAAAATCATAACTGTTTTGTTTGATAAGAAGTCATTACAAAATGAACGGCGTCATAGTGTATTTGTCACCTAATCAAAACATGCATGTTCCGTTCTTAGCACCAATCTGCAATAGTAGGCTACAGAACAATCCAACATAACATCGTACATAACACTTATGGGCTTAGTTAACACATCCAGTAGAGTAGAGCCTAAACTTACATATTGAAAGTAAGATGAATATTATATAGTATATATCGTATAAGAGTCCGATAAACTAGTTGGGCATTTTTTGTGACTCTTCGTTCATAAATATTGAAATTCCTTCACCAAAGCTAGACAAACATCTCATGGAACGTATTTTTCACAACGTATTTTGAAATTCAAAAGTCTGATATAAGGTTTTTTGATAGAATAACTTTTTTGTTATGAAACAAATGAACTCAGATGAATTATGCATAACGATTTTCAATCATAAAAATAAAACCTTTCTAAAACAGCTAAGCCTACTTGTATTCTGTTGATTTTTCTAAAGTCGGATTAGCTTGGCTCTTTTAGCGAACTGAACTGTTTTTCCCGCCACACTTTCAAAGATATCTCAGAAGATGATGACTTTCCAAGAAAGCATACTATATTTTCAATTTTAAACTTGAACGCAACCCTTCCCCCTCTCCAAGATGCAATTGTAAGACGTATTGAACGACTGATGTTGAATTACCCCCCCAAAAGTCCAGCCTCATTCTGATGAAGAAAGACGCTTTATAATCTGATTTCCAATCAATGTCGTTGACTGAAGTGAACTCATAAAACAATAATATGGAAATAAACAATATGACACAATAATAATGAGTTCTTTTGTTAGTTGTGTACCCCCTATGACTACTGTTTCAGAACTAAATTAAGATAAATAAAATTTGAAATCGTCCTAATCCTGTAGAGCTTGAATCAAAAGTTGAAATAATCTTTTAGATTTGCGTGATAAATATCAAATCCTTGACAATATCACAAAATTGACAGAAAAAAATGTTTACTTTTGGTTCAAACTGTACTAAATCATGAATGTAAACATTTATATCAAATACATCAAGGTTATTTAATGTATTTGTCTATGTGAATAATAAAAGAAAGTAACGACTACAGAAGACGCCGTCTAATACGTTCATATGACCGAAGATATGAACAAAGTACTTTTCATCTTTATACACTTTTCTTGTCAAAAGGAGTGTCATTCCTGAACTGATTGACAGTGGTAATTATCACACCTTCATTCAAAATTTTGAATAAATCACCTTCTCAATCCAGCTTTAAAAAAAAAGGAATGAGGAAAAAGTTAGGTATTGAATGTATGAGAAAAACAATTACTGATTATTCAATGAATTTATGTTTTCTGTAGCAAAATGCCTTCCGACAGTATGGACGATATTGAGTTGAAGAACATCCAGTTACAATTCCCGTCGGCGAGGACGTTATCCAGGGATGACTCGAATGTTGTCGAGGAGAGGGTGGAGACGGGAAGAGGAAGTATTGTGGTCGCCGTACAAGGAAACAGAAAAAAGCCAGCCATTATCACATACCACGATTTGGGACTCAATTGTAAGTCACTGCTAATATTTCCAAAGATTATAAATAGAACTCGAGAATAATGAAATCTCAATATATATATAATTCATATTGTCCTCTAATAAAAATGCGATTGTGTGTCTAGTATGAATTACATGAATCAAGCCAACGAAAATAAGTTGATAAGTTCAAAATACAATGATTCAATATATACGTACGGCATATTAAAGATGTTCAGAAGATTCCAGTATTCCAAGTAGGGGGAGGCCTACTAGTTATATTTCTGTAACTTTCAAGAGTATTTATTGTACATCATTCAATATATTGTTTCGTTTTACTTATTTATTTTCGTGATATTGTTCTAACATAATTTCAGTTGAATAACCAATTACAATGTTAGAACTTTTATGGTATATATAGATGCATATCATAATAATGTTATCACTTATGTGTGCCACTACCATTCATTGCTTTCGGTTTGAACAGTGCTTCGAGACTTGGTAATTCATTTCATCACAATTTCATCACAGAATACTCAAATTTGAATCCATCTTTTTTAAAATAACATTATGTTCATTATTACTAATCTCCATCCACTCGGGGTATTGAAAGCACGTACGAAACGGACACAGAATATTGAAACGGACAATTATTTAAAATTTCAATCTTTTACCAGGAAACCTAAATGATAACTTAATTGTATGATTTCAAGGATTGCAATGAGAAGTGAAACGATCAGACAATGTCTCGAACCAAACAAATACACCTCTTACGTAAATAGTGATGGAGAGAGTATATTTATTCCCATATAACCGAGTTGCATATACGCATGACCTTAAGTGTAGTGCTACTGCTATAAGTAACTGCATTTTAATTAATCAAAATATTGAAGCTTGTTGACGAACCGTGTATAAATTATTCCAGTATACTCGCGCTATTCAGCGTACACGAATATTAATATGACATTGTCAAGTTCAATTATTTTGTTTTTACTGTAATATAATTGTTCGATCATTTTCGATCATAAAAACACTTTACTACTGTAATTCTGTAGTTTATTATATAATTAATCCAGACAATTAAAAGACAGCATTTTCACATAAGCACATGTGAATCAATATGTTATCTTTGTTTACAAATGATTTGTATACTAAACAGCTGTGCTCACGATCGATGATAAAACTCATCACTTTCATCAGAATTGTCTTTTGTACTTGTTTAATGGAATTATGATGAGTGTAGTGAAGACCGTTAATTCACTGAAAACAGGTATTTCTTTGTATGTTTTTATTGATGATTCACATGTCAAACAGCTTGGAATATGTTGCTTATATGATGACCGTGATTTCTAGAATTGTTGCCAATAATGCGTCATGATTATTAATCATTTTATAAATCATAATACATGGTTAGGTGTGAGCTATTGTACGGAATGTAATTATTATCAAACTTATTAAAATGATCATTTTGATGAAATTAAATTTTACACGACATAATTGACATAGAAATGATAAAACAAGTTGAATGATTAACATGGTGTTTTTTGCTGAAAACATATTTTCAAATTACGACATTATTGGGCTTATAATTATGTATGAAGAGATGAAGAAGCGTGCGATATCTCCATGCTGTCGATGCTCCAAAAGATAAAAATGAATGAATAAATACAAGAAATTGAATTAATGTAATCTTGAAGACAATCTACCACTTGAGAGCCAATTGTACGAACTCTGAAATTGAGTATAATTACGAAGCAATTTTTGGTCAAGGTACACAAACTAAATATATCAAGAATGATGAGTTAGTTCAATAATATGTTGTGATAAGGGTGATGGTCCGTGCAACCGTGGGTCTAAATTGATCTCATTCAATTACTTCATTACTTTTTATAAAATTCTTAATTTTGAGGATCAAACTTTCTCTAACAATTATACTCATTAATTTGGATTATTAAACTTATTCCATACCAAATCACACTAGATCTAAATTGAAATTCTCAATAAGTTGACAGTTGACGTGAAAATGCTCATACGTTCATGAATCATTTTTCAAACTCATTATTGTTGCAAGATCCATAATTTATTCACAACGATTTCATTGTCAATCAAAGCTTACATCTCAAAAAGTTTCCATACTTGTTTGTTTACAGATATTTCGAGTTTCCAAGCGTTCTTCAATTATAGTGAGATGAGAGGGCTCCTAGATAACTTCTGTGTGTACCATATCAATGCGCCTGGCCAAGAGGAAAACGCTGCAGCGTTACCGGAAGAGTAAGCTGAATTTCATACACTTTGTAGTTTGAATTTGTAGTTTGAAAATTGTAGTTTTAAATTAAAAGAACAAATTGACAGTTCAGGAAATATCAATGAATATGAATTCCCGATATTCTGAGTTCATGTTTTCATTATTATTATAAAGTTTGAGGTAAATGGGCAACTCAGTTTTCTCAGAGAAAATAGGTTTCTTCCGTTTGTGAAAAGTGTTGCGATTTTCGATAGAATATTGATGTTATTGAGTCAAGTACATTCATTCACTACAGAAGACAATATTTTTAATCTTCTCTCTCATTTCTGTGTCTCTCCAACTATTTTTCAATTACAGTTTTGTCAAATGACGCTCTGTTGTACACGGACCGAGCACGTATTATATGTATGAAAGCGATCAATTGTGATCAAAAGTGTTTTTCAGAATATCATGGGAACTAATGTCAGATTTGTGTTCAAGAGTTGGAAAGATCTTGTCAAGAGATTTTTCGAGTCATTGAACAAGTTCTGGAAATGTCCCTTTTGTTGTGGGTTCAGATGTCATTCACCCCACACTCGCAACGACGTTACAAAATATCGTTTTCCAGGTGCTAATTCATTTGATTATAAGCCTGTAAACATCTAGTTGAATGCGCAGTGCGGATGTTGCAATGTTCTTGTGTACCAAGCGATCTTGTTTATGCAAAACTTTGCTCTCAACAACTGATTGGAGCGTCATAGACTATTTGAAACACTGTAAACTGTAAAGTACATTCGATTGTCTAGCAAATTTACTTGTTTCATTAAATTAATTTTCAAATGAAACGACACTCATAAAAATGTAAGGCTTTGGTATATTATTGCTTTGCTTCCAACCTGTAAGACTTATTTAAACCACGGTTACAATATTCTGCTGTTATATTATTTTTTACTACTAGGCAAACGCATCATAATTACGCGTTGTGAGATGAGCGAGATATCTGAATAAGGTATAATAAGAGTCATTACTTGCTACTTTATCGACTCTGGTGTTCTACACACCTTGACGAATATAAAGAATAGTTCATTATTGGGCAAATGCCGAATCTAGAAAGTATTGAATCTTGGCAACCTGATTCTGCTATTATTTCTGCATTAATTCTACTATTCTATTTAATATGTTTGATGAATAAAAACAGTTATCTCAATTTTTTCTTCAAAACGGCTGATTATAATTGCTTACAAAATAGTGGTGAATCGAGACGCGTGGGAGGTAACACACTGAACCGTCATTCGGGAGACCGGGGTTCGATTCCCGCCATGGTCGACCATCCTAACAGGGGTTTTTCGTGAATTTCCTCTGCCGTTCAGGTTGATACTGGGATGGTTCCTCAACAACAGGCCACGACCGACTCCTTCCCACCATCCAAAACACCTAATAAAATAACCTTTCATCTCATCATCCCATCATCTCATTCATGATCCACCGACGCCAATAGATCGTCGCCATCAGTATAGTGCGTAGCTAAAACCCAATATAAAAGAAAAAAATGTTGATGAAAACGTGTATCATTTATGTGTACACATTCAGAGATTTTTTTTTAGATCTCATTTTTCAAATTTTCTTGCCCATCCTAATCTAATAGGGGTTTTTAGAAACTTTGACATGATATTTCTCAAAATCGGTCCAACGGATTCATTCCAAAAACTATACAGTTCTAAGTTGGATGAGTTTGAGTGTACGAACAAAGCTTCATGTCGATTTGTCAAATCCTGCGACCTGTGAACAAAAAAAACACAGACAATTAAAGCTCTATAAGAGTGGGATGGAGCCTTCGCATGTGCTCATCTAATCAATATCGAAACTTCATACAAAATTATTGCTCTCCAATTGAGGATAAGGATAAAAGATAGGATCGTTCGGACGGAGCACCACAAGAGCGATCGTATGTATTACCGATTATAATTTATAGATTAGGGGAGGAGGGGGGGTAATTTTATTGCGTTTTCGAATGTAGGGGATGGGATATATATATACGTAAGAGGGGTAGTTTTATGTTAATCAGTGAATTCAAGTAGAATTCTAGTTGTTGATTTACTTGAAGTGATTCCATTACCCAATCAACCTATTATTGAGCTAAAATCCTCCTAGCAGCTTATAGCAAATCGACAGACATGAAATAGTCGTTAAAAATTACTCCATTTGCACTATAAGCGCCCCAAGAATAGTCAAATAATGTCAATAATTTTCAATTTGAAAGAAAGCAGTAAAATAAATTCCATTTCATAAAAAATAAACAGAGGTGGTGTGAACTGTGCAAATGAAAATAAATGATATCACTATATATTATATCAGCTCTGCTATGTCAAGGGCCTATACTATGTCGAATACTAGATGAATGTTACTTGGGGGCCTATACGTGAGAACTGAGTATAGGAAACTTGAAAACCAGTTCATTTAAAACTGCATGTGCTTCCAATTCGGTACATTACTTTCCATAAGTGAATATTCCAATTCTTGTTGGGTAACGAGAAAGGCAAGGCCGTTGAGATAGAAGAGGTAGATTGTGCATTTGAGACCATATTTACGTTCGGTTTAACTATAGGCACTGCTTAAAAGATAGTAGAAACTGAAAACACTGAAAATGCAATAAAACTGAAACAAATACTCTTTTATACAATTGGAGGAATGTATAACATTTTTCCACCTAGATAAGGTTATTGATTCGCTTCTATTCATAACTGTTTATATTACTTCAAGAACGATATTGACTGGTTCTGGTTACCTATCCTCACTTTATAGTGCCCGAATTACCAATGTGGTACTTAGAGTTCAGTTGAAACATGTCATCATATATGTAATAACTGAATAGCACAGCATCAAATAGATTGAATAGTAGCTGTCCTACAATATTAACACCTTTTGCTCGAACTCAGCAATACCAGAATGGTTTTCACATCAGATCTATAAACCTTCACAATCAAATTAAATCAAAATTCCGTCAAGAAGATGATATTTCCAAATTTAAAATGCTATTAAGAGCAGACACATGACTGTGCATTCATCTTTTTTAAATTTTGTTTTATTTCTTTTTTTATAATGATATGTATATGTTTTTTTTTTCATTGTATTACTCCAACATATTATTTTCTTACTATTTTCAATTCCTTAAATGTTATATTTTATTATTCCAGTATGTTGATTTAGTTATCTTAGTTTAGGCTGGTGGTAAGGCACGTGTTGTTACGGGGCTTGCTCTATACTTATACCACCAGCGGTACACTACATTTAAAACTCATGTATGTTATGTATTGTGTATCAAAATAATTATTAATAATAATAATAATCATCATGGTTACTAGTATACTACCGTATTTGATTTCACTAACTCTCAGACTGAATTTAACTAAGACTTGGTAATACCAAGCTTGGGTAGAATACATTTAAATTTAGTATCTATAAAATTGTATAAAACTAAATTAAGTACTCGTTGGAGCGTTTTGAGACATTTCAAATAATTCTTATTATCTTTGGCAATTTATTGATTTGGAACTATTTTCAACTAGGAATGCTGCTCATATTCCTTAATTTCAAAGAACTATGAACACTAAAAAAGAATTGAAACTGCATTAAATATTCCTTCATGTAACTAGGGAAATTACGAGTAGACCTAATTTCCCAAGGAAAAGTTATTGATTTGATGATTTGGAAATACTATTCATCTGACAAATACTATACTGATGCCTGCTGTAATCGGATTCTAATGTGGAAAAATGCCGTATGAATTGATAATAAGAGAGTTGCAACTGTAATTGATGAATGATTTGCTATCTATTTTGTTGATAAGAAAATCTTCAGTCACAATTGAGTACAAATCAACAACCCCTAGGTTATGTGTGTACATTTTATTGGTAGAGTTAGGATTACTCTTATCAACAATTATGAAATGACATTTGGATGTAGTTAAAATTTGTTGCAGTCATCTTGTCCAATTATAAAACAAGTCTAGCTGTCAATTATTTTATGTGGGTCACTCACTGATCGATGTTGTTCTCTATAAACTATTTTTTAGCAAAAGTCTACCATCCAAGGTTGTTCCTTAATAATTGCCAGTTATTGGTACGTTCATACTTATATTTAAAAAAAAACTATATGATAAACGAACAAAGTGAAAAATAATTGTGGCTCAAGTTTATGGATAAGTATATTGTGTGAAATAATTATGAAGATAATTATTATTCAGGGTGTGCACTATAGTTATATTCAAAATAATGCTGGGCTTCCATACCTGCGTTATTCGGATTACGAATTCGCTAAGCAGTATTTAGACGAGCTTTAGCGAGGATTCAATTTGACATACTGAAAAAAATTGGTGTTCGTTTTTATGTTGTTTTTTTTTATGTTTTTTTGTCGGTTCTCCACAGGTCAAACGGCTACAGCTATCAACTTCAAACTTTTTTTCGTCATGGTTCCTCATCTAACTTAGATCTGTATGGTTTTGTGGCATTATCGGGTGGTAACTTTTTTTTTTATGAATTTTAGAAATTTCCAAAATCCCCATTAGAATAACCCGGAGGAAAATACTTGAAAAATCAAAATTTTTCAAGACCTCTCAAATTTTCGCCAAATATAAAGGAAACTATTAAGCACATTTTGAGAGATTTTTTGCATCAATCGGATGATAAATAACGAATAAAACGCATTTATAAAGCATTTTCCCATCAATTTAGGCTATTACGGGAACCAATTAAATCTATAGCAACAAGTGTCACCAATTAATTCAAAACGATTGAAATGAATGAAGAGGAAGGCCGTGACATAACTGATTCTCGTAAGGTTTTTGAACGTTTGGAGTGATCCAAGGTCTGTAGATGTAGATTGGGTTGACAAATTATTTTTCATTCTAGATTTCTATACCCCTAAGCTCGTCTAACAACGCGCATCCCGCGTTTTCCTAGTACTAGGAAAACGCGGGATGCGCGTTGTTAGACGAGCTTAGGGGTATAGAAATCTAGAATGAAAAATAATTTGTCAACCCAATCTACATCTACAGACCTTGGATCACTCCAAACGTTCAAAAACCTTACGAGAATCAGTTATGTCACGGCCTTCCTCTTCATTCATTTCAATCGTTTTGAATTAATTGGTGACACTTGTTGCTATAGATTTAATTGGTTCCCGTAATAGCCTAAATTGATGGGAAAATGCTTTATAAATGCGTTTTCTTCGTTATTTCTCATCCGATTGATGCGAAAAATCTCTCAAAATGTGCTTAATAGTTTCCTTTATATTCGGCGAAAATTTGAGAGGTCTTGAAAAATTTTGATTTTTCAAGTATTTTCCTCCGGGTTATTCTAATGGGGATTTTTGAAATTTCTAAAATTCATAAAAAAAAAAGTTACCACCCGATAATGCCACAAAACTATACAGATCTAAGTTAGATGAGGAACCATGACGAAAAAAAGTTTGAAGTTGATAGCTGTAGCCGTTTGACCTGTGGAGAACCGACAAAAAAACATAAAAAAAAAAAAAAAAAAAAAAAAAAAAAAAACATAAAAACAAACACCAATTTTTTTCAGTATGTCAAATTGAATCCTCGCTGAAGCTCGTCTAATGATAAAACGACCAATCAGTGACGAAAAAGATGCGATTTCTGATTGTTGAGCTCCCATCAATTCCACCGCCTTGCGAAAGCGAAACGCAAATCGTGTTCATGGAAGGCCAGCATAAGACACAACATCGTATTTTCAATCCTTTATTTAAAATACTCAATCAATAAACTCCAAAATGATTTTTCATTTTTTATTAGTGCATAGTCAATCAAATAAAATCAAGCTACCTAGAACTTTGGAAGTTACAAATCCCCTGTTGAAAATTATGTTTCGTATAAAATGACGGGGAATGAAGATATAGCTTCATGAAATTCCCCTCATAAACTAAATATGTGATTGCAAACCTAGCATAATTTTCAAATATTTCTACGCCATTTGGATTCTAAGATATAGCAGGTGAATCAATCAACCAATGAACCAACCAACCCCGGTTATCACTACATATTAATGTATTTCAATGTTCTCTCCTCAACTTTTCTGACATGTTTCGTATCATGTTGTGTTGTAGTATCTGTTATCTTGAGTATTCAGTATCTGTTTCACCAAGTCCAGTTGAAAAGAATAACTAGTTTATTCGTCGAACAACATAACTTTCGTTTTTCAAACTGAAAGTTAATAAGGAAACGGACTGAACTTGGTTATATCGGGCCTCAAAAAGTGCATATTCAGATCATAAAACCAAAGATACATTAAATACAAGCCTATAAAAATGATATAATATATAGTGACTGAGACAATTGTGCTCTGATACTAGCGTGATGACTGCGATGACGTTACTACTGTGATTATTTTGAGCCGAATCTGAAATGTTGGAATGTATTTGTAAGGATATGAATCTTGAATTATGAGAACTGAGCGAATCTGTATTTGTCATATCATTACCGAATATTCAATATTTTAACAGAGCTATACTTTTAAGTCACAATTGGTCATTTTCTGTATGGTCATGAAAAGTCTTCTATTTTTTTCCATCAGAATGTATCAGCATAGAAGTCCAGTCTGTACACATATTCCTTTAGTTGAAAACATGAATTTGCATGAATACATCGAATCCCTCCCTTCAAATCCCTTGTGAAGATCGATGTACTTATCTTTCTCTTTATTATGGTTCTCCGTTTCAGTTACATCTATCCTACAATGGACGAGCTCGGTGAACAAATCAACTTCGTCTTATCTCACTTTGAACTGAGGAACGTGATCGGGTTTGGTGTTGGTGCAGGAGCTAATATCCTGGCAAGGTTCGCACTCGCTCATCCAGACAAGGTAGGAGAAGAGAGTCCCTGATTCCCTGTTTCTGTCAGATCGATCCCATTGTGGTTTTCAGTGCATGCATCAATTAAGGTCTAGAATGAATTCCCTTGTAGTGCCTCGTTCAAACGTCCTATTTTTCATTCATTGCCTTAATTGAGGAACAATGATTTTGTATCAAGTTTCGATTTTGAAAAGAAGAAAAAGAATGTGTTCAAACAAGTGAAACGACGCGGATCGCTGAATTATTCTCAAGCGCTTCATTTGTAACAAGTGGTCAAAATATTATTTATTCATACTCAGTCCCAAGATTCATTGAGGGTTGCGTTGGTTTGTCGCCGATTTAACCGGCAAACCAACGCAACCCTCAATGCATCTTGCTCAGTCCTAATGATTTAGTCATTTTAGTACATATTGTGAACTGTATCTAGACATATTTCCTTCTATTTATTAATACTTGTTTAACAATGTCTCAACTCAAGTTGTTATCGCTATCGATATATCCGAGAAAGTGTTCATTTCATTACATAATCCTATAATATGGACCTGTACTTAATAGCAAAAAATCCTGAGAATGAACTAATTAATGTGATGATGAGTAACAAAATATTTGAGTTCATTTCGTATTTATACGTGGTTAAATTATGTTTCTATAATTTCATGTACGAAAGAAAAAGTTTTCAAGTGACTTTATCCCCCTAATTACACCCCTAGCGGTCGGGTGTTTGAAGCCTTCTTCTTTTGTGGATACAATTATTTAGTTTTGTGTTGTATCTATATTTGTATTGTGTAATATAAGTAATATAACCAATCAATTTATCTGCCACTAGTATTCATACTATATATTTTATATAGCTTCAATCAATGTTGTTCATAAATTGTTTCTATTTAATAGTATAAGCCCACTTTCCAGAGATTAATTATTGTATCCAAAGCTCATTAATGTGAGTCATTTCAAGTTTTTTCTTCTTTGACTCTTGGAAACTATCCAAGAAGATATAATTATATATCATTAGCAACTGTTCTGTAGGAAATCTACATTTTTCGTTTTTATAAAATAACTTGAACTGTTTCTACTGTTATTAGTGCAGATTTTTCAGTGTCGTGTATTAATCATTATTATATTGCTTTCTTGTACTCAATTTTTCTTTCTTTACGTTTTCTCACATTTTTAAAGTTACATATATGAATTGTTGAACGCTCCCTCATATATTCTATATATGCCATGAGTGTTCTCATCAGTGAATTTAGCTAGAAGCAGGGCTAATTGTTTTTGAGATTTGAATGATGAAAACAAAGAATACCCAGCAGAGAGTTTTTTTCAACTACTCTTACTAACAAGGTTGGGTAAGTGTAACTAGGACAAACACATGTCGACTTGGTTTTGTGAGTATATAAATATTAATATAAATTTATAAATTTATAAATCTAAATTTGTGCGACTGCTGACAGCAAATTTATAGTTATTTGATCAAATTATTCTCTTTTAAAAGACATACCTCGCTCACTCTTCGTTTCCTTACCAAATAGCCTGGGCTGCATAAAACGTATTGATTTTGATATGCGACGATCTAATTGGTCAACTTTGTTAGAGAGCATGTGGGTCCAGTTATTACTGACTGTACAAATAGTTGGCACGTAGCAAGAACAAGAACAACAAGGTGCTAATTCCCAACATACGATTCATATCAAACTGAACAAATGCTGTAGATTAATTCATAAATTTCATCATGTATGCCTATATGATTATTTTTTCTCACGTCTGTATTGAGTATTAAATCGAGCAATGAATATGGAATATTGTCAATGTGCATTGTTCTTTTGTTTGATTCATATAAACGAACCTATACTTTCGAACAGAAACAATTATGTTATTGATTTAGTTCCAATTTCCACTTCTATTGTTAATACTTATTATATTTTTTGGGAAAAGATTCTCGTCTTGATAACGCCATGGGAGAAGTCTTAAGAGATTGAGGAATTAACGAGAGGATGCATAATCAATTAATTATTGAAAATCTGGAAGTAGTGGAAAAGTATTAGAACGTAATTATATTGTACCTTACAAGTAATACCTTCAACTTCTACTTCTAAAGGTGTGAGGTCACATTATTACATGATTGTACATTATTTCTATTCTCAGAGTATTTCAATATCATTTATGTTAGATCTACTATCGTTTCTCATAACCCATTGTAAATAGCTAATAAGAATTGTGTATTTTTGTGACAATAATAGTATCAGGTCACTTGATGTCTGAAAATGTTTTAGTTTACGAAATGTTATCAAAATGTTCGTTCCTAAAAGTATCTATCAAAGTATAAGATTTTTTTAATCACTTTAGAGTGATACCCCCTGAACATCTAAAATAATCATTAGTAAATAGAAATCGATCATAAATATTATACAAACTTTATTTCATCACTAACTATCAACCTTCCATTTGTCACACTCTCACTTAGTGCTGTTATCTTCCTAGATGCGGCATTTCTACGAGATCCTATTGCATATCCTATTACATTTGCATATGCTATTTTCTACCATATCTAATATATGCCATTGAGTCTTGCCCTTGAGCCTTCTTCCTAGTCACATAAAAGTCACTCCTGATTGGAAATATTGTTTTGACTATTCCAAGCTGGAATTTATAATTTCTGATTTACTTGTTTGTGTTTAGGTTAATGCGCTTTGCCTTATCAACTGCATGTCCACGCAAGCTGGTTGGATCGAATGGGGCTACCAGAAAATGAACGCCAGAAATCTCAGGGCAACTGGCATGACCAAAGGCGTACTCGACTACCTTATGTGGCATCATTTTGGAAGGGTAAAATAATATAAGATTATTAAAAATACGTTAAGATTACACAGAGTAAAAGTAAAAGTTGTAAATTAAGTAAATTTACATTCTAATTGATGATGTTGTACTAATTATTGTTCTGTGATTCCCTTCTATTTGAATTATTAAGAAATTATTTCTATACTACTCTTGAATGCATTTTTTTTCCAGTTAGTGATCCTACTGAACAATGAGTGTACTTGAAGTCTTACCTTATATATCGCATAAACCAAAGATATTGTTTTTTAATTGGTACTTGAGCGTTTCATGTTTTCTTCCAGACAGTTTAATCTGTACTTGAATATTTTATTGATAGTTTATATATTTATGCGTTTTTAAACTATTTCTTATAATTATGATTACTGATCAAGCAAAATATTTGGTTGTTCAATATTTTGTTTTTTACTTTTATGCTGCACAATTTTTCATTCTGATTAAGATGTAGAATAAATAATATCATCTCTGGTGACAACACAGTTAAGGTCAGGAAAAAAATCATTTTCATATTTTTTCTGTGTCATCAATTTATTTTGAGGTGAAAATTTTGTGAATTTTTCGAATAAAATTGAGACAACGAAAATGTATTAAGTTAAAATTATATGAAATATTCAACTATATAAATAATCGTAATATGAATGATGATTTTTTTTTTCATTTTTTTAAATAGTCGTGTACACAAACTTATTTCATGTGTGTTGTTACTGATTTAGGGGACCGAGGAACGCAACCATGATCTAGTCCAGGTTTACAAGACGTACTTTGAACGTCACGTGAATCCGTCAAACCTTGCTCTGCTCATCGACAGTTACATCAGGCGCACAGATCTGAACATCGTTCGCGAACTTGATCCCATACGACGCAAGGAAGCGCACACTCTCAAAATGGCCGTCATGAATATCACCGGATCGCTCAGTCCTCACGTTGATGACACGGTCACGCTTAATGGCCGCCTCGACCCAACTAACTCGACATGGATGAAGGTAACAACGAATATGTCTGTCTTTTCTAATTTTGTATTCAAGGTTTTTATATAAGAATCAAGCTATAATGCAATCGAATATCGATTTTATTGATTGAATCAATATATTTGATCAATTATGTATTGATTATTGATTAATTATCATGAATTATCAATCATCATTATTGATTCAATATTGGTTGAATCAAGTTATTAACAATAATTCATTCCTTGGGTCAAAATATTCTTAGGGATCAAAAATTTGTATTTTTTTTTGTAATTGTAGGCCTATTAGCCTATGGCTCAGAAAAATAGAAATGTTGATTTCTTCAGATTTCTTTTTCACTATCAATATCGATCAAAACTTGATACTGCTTTTGTTGAACAGATCCAGGATTGTGGTATGGTATTAGAGGAGCAGCCCGGCAAAGTAAGCGAGGCTTTTCGACTCTTCCTCCAAGGCGAGGGCTACAGTAAGTAAATCGTCGACACCATCAAAAGTCAGATCACAAGTCAAGGTCTACCAAACAAATAACAACGAATCTCGCATACAAACACCACATAATCATAAAATCATTCTCTCATTGTCAATCAAATCGTAATCTACTTTTATCGATGCCGATAAAAATATTCCTCAGTGTTCAGTATTCATTTTCAAATGCTGTTCACTTTCAGAGTCAGAATTGTTTCATTTCATTAATAATAATGTACCTTATTTATTTTAATAGTACTGATGCTAAATTGCTAAAATTATTTTTAGCTTTTTATGTATATATTGTAAATTGATACAATACATGAGTGAATGGGCACTATTTTGAGCTTGTTTATTTGAATTGAACCAAGCTTCTTTTTAGGCCTATTTATGTTACTGATACAAGATTATTCACATATATTTTATAATATTTTAGCCCAAACATGCTTTGCCAATGAGCTATATGCACTGTTTTGTTCAGCATTACAGCTCTTATCATATTACACACAAAGTCACCCCTAAAATAGAGCACCATTGCATTATAGTAACAATAATTAGTACACCAATCTGTATAATAGTATGGAGCAATATATTAAAGACTAGTGGTTTTGTGGGAAAATCTCAACAGATTATAAATAATCGACTTTTTATGTGAGTTGAATCATTTCAGTGATTTACGTGTTAAGATGGGGAGCTCCTTTTTTTATAGTTTTGAATCATTGATTTAGATGAAAACCATTATTCAATGACCACCATTATGCGTGAAAGTTGAGATAGCAAATGTTTGGGAATTATGGGAGAACGATAAAGGATGAATACAGCTAGTAGTTTTGAAGAAAACTAACCTTTCGGATTGAATACAAGTAGAATGAAAAATATGAAACTGTAATTAATTTATTATTCAATATGATTAGGAATAATGATAGGTCTGTTAGTGTTAGTAATATAATACTGGTGCAAGTGTGTTATACTAGTTATACTACATTATATTACTGGAGAAAAAATTCAACTTGCTTCTAATAATCAAAATTTTGCTCCCCATATAAGTCTCTTTATATTTATACCAGCTAATATAATTATTATCTGGAATGATTTTCAATATAGTGTAATAATCAATACATTTTTCTTCAGTTCTAACTCTAATTTGTGTGTCTCGAATCTTTCTGAAATTATTACCCAACTACTGATATCTCTTTTTCTAGTCATCCTTAGTCTGCAAAGAGTCAAATCTAATTCATTTCTATATCACGGGTATTAGAAACAAACTAGGAGTAATAATGATTATTGTCCATCTTTGTTCCATATTGCATGTTGACATACAAGTGGCACAATATGGAAAGCTCCACGAGAAGATATTAACAATAAGTGCTGTGAAGTCAAATGAAAAACAAACGATTATTGAACTAAATTTTCAAAATAATATTAGAAATAGCCTACATGCCAGTAAAAAAAAAATATATATATAAATGTTCACACCTAAACTTGGAGTTTGAAAAATGGTAGATGCATTATCATTTATCTACTGTAGATACGAACTGTAGTTATTGAGCTGTTGGCAATTGTTCCAAATTTTTGTTTTCAATGATACCTCCTTGGGAGATTACGTTGGTATGTATTACATTGTATACTCTCCATATATTTAATAGTGATACTATTTTTCAACCATTCTCTTTTTGTAGTTGGTAGATTTCTTCTGTAATGATTTAGATCTTAAGACAATACTAAACATTCGAAAATATAGAGCATATAATTCAAATAGCATTTATTGATTGTGTTAGGGGAATTGAGAGAAATTATAATCAACATAGTGTAAGCTATTGAAGATCAGTCACAAAATACAAATAATATTGGTTTAAAACAGTATATAAAATTGAAACACAACATCTACACATACGAATCGCTCAATGAAAGTTATACAATTATTTAATGATTGCTTATTTTTTAATATAGCATCAGTTTACACACCTATTTATTTTGCAAAGTTACCTCACCATGTAGTTCACGCACATTTTTTGTTTTCTATTTTTAAAGCGGTGAAACTTAACCGGAAGATCTCAACTGCTTCAACGATTGAAGGTAAATCTAATTAGGAAAGCTCAAAATGTGTGTCGCCTCAATTTCCTGCAACACGGTCATTCCATGCACAAAATGCTTGGTTAATCAATGTAAGTGCTTTGTTTATTTTTGCCTTCTACCCATTACAGTGCAAGCTTTTGACTATTTTAATATTTCAGATTCATAATTATAATTATTGAGTATTGATAGATTGGTTCATTATTTTGAATCTTCATTTACCATATATTATCAATATAGTCAAAACCTTGTGTTAATTATTCTATATTCAATAACCATGCTTCAACATTCATTATACTTTGTTGTGTATCACAGTTTAGGATGCAATCTTTCTTGTTTGCTTTTTGTTGATAACAAAAAGCACACCGATTTCTGCTATTTGCACTGGAATAAATGAAGTAAATAAATGTTCGTCTTCCATTTTCCTGGTCTTTTCAAATCGTATTCTGTGAGCCCTATAGTGTTGTAACACATTTTAAATGTGGAATTTGAGCTCCACAATTTATGAGCATTTCGTAAACACTCAAAAGTTTTTGCATTATGCACACAAATTATAATCGATATCTGTGAAGCTCAAAAGTCGTCTTCACCTTAGCAGTCCTACATCTTTGTTATTATGTAAGATCCGAATGAATGCTTGTTATAGCCTAATGTTCCATGTACTGCTACTTCTGTTATTTGTGTTCTGCTCCCTTTTGTCATCAATTCAACCTGCATTTCAAACATTCTTTGCTACTTTTGAGAAGACATGCGTGTTTTTACATTCATCTTATATTGCTATTTGCATTAACTGTTAATCATAAATTATTATGCTATATCAATATTGGAACATAAATCACCATCATATAAACTATTGGATTCTGGTAATTATTTGGCAGACTGACCTGTGCCATGAGCTGTTTTCACCAATAGATATACTTACTAATGTAGTTGTACGATTTTGTGCATTATGCACAAATAAGTCGAAAGGAATAATCCATTGAGCTGAAAATAACCAGGGATGAAGTGTAATTACTGTGTGCTTTTATACATGATATTAAGTTTGTGATGCTATTTAAACCTTTGAGTTGTAATTCTCATAAGGATGTATTATTACAATTGCACGTACATTTCCTAAGAAGTCCTAACTGGTGCTACACAAATGGTTTCAGGCTTCTACCTTAATTCAGCAAATTGAAAGTATTTTTCATTACATAATGGATTTAGGTAGGCCTATAAATGAATCTAATAATAGTTATAATGAAAGTTTGAGTGATACAGATGAAAGTGGTTCATCTGAATCCATTGTCCTTGATATACTTCATAATTCAGTCTTCTGAGTTGTCAAGTCTTGTGTATAATTTTGACAGCCCGCATTTGAGTTTATGCTAGAAGGTGCTGAAAGTTGAATGAACCTGAAACCTTAATTAAGAGTCCACTGGATTCGATTTAGCAAAATATCAGGTTTTTTTAGAAAACTTTTGAATGGTATGAGATATCAAAATTCTAATACGCGAGAAACACAGATAATTTTAATAGCTTCAGGATGATATAAGTTATAACTAATCAAGTTATGTTGCATAACTGTCAAGAGTATACAACTGAGAAAAACACATTTTTTAGCTGTATACTCTTGACAGTTATGCGACATGACTTAAATAGTTATAACTTATATTGTCTTGAAGTTATTAAAATGATAATTTTGATATCTCATGCCGTTCAAAAGTTATCACCATAAAATGATCTTTCGCTAAATCGACTCACATGGACTCTTAACTCAGTCCAAATCAATTTAACCAACCATTACATAGGTTGATTAGATAAGTGTTGGTCCCAATGAAAATCATGTGTTTACATGAAACGAATATTGCTAGACTCCATTTCCCTAGGTGTTGATTCACTTCACAATACGAATATATAATATAGAGAAGATTGTGTTTATATGTGTATCTAGTCTCACTATAATTCGTTTCTGTTTCAGTTGCCCCTTTAACTGACGACAAAATGTCAGTCTTTCGAAACACATCAGTGGACAGCTTAGAAAGTATTACCAAATTGAATCCGATACCAAATTCTTGCGCTCCAAACTGGCCAAATTCCGCCATCAATATCACTGAGAATCCTATATCAGAAGCTGTTGTTTGCTAAACTTGAGCATTTGGCCTTATTTCGTAGAAGAAGAGATTCAATAATACTTATAGTAAGTATTCATGCACAGTTAAACACTGCTGAGCTGAATCGACACACATCAATACAAATGATTGAGATAATAAACTTAAAAAATGATCTAGCTTTCTCCCTGCTGCAAATGGCGCAATTTGCTGAAATGTAAATTGTAAGATAAAATAAACGCACCGGCACCTTCACTTGGACACCAAGAACTCACAGGTCATCAATGTCAAACAGTCTCTAGGTTTTAAAGAAAAATAGTGCAGCATTAAATGTTTGAATGCTAAGTGCTTTTTTGTCAGTGTTGAAATATTGATATATGATATATTTTTCATCTTTTATTGGCTATGAAATATATTTATTTTAATAATGCATTGATAAGTTAGCGAATGAACTAGTGGACAATTATTTTATCATCATTGTAATAATAATCATGCATAATTTTACGTTTTTAAGTTTTAATTACTATTGTTAGATGTAGAACTGTTATCGATTTTGTATATAAATTCTATAATTTTAATTGTTCATGTTATTATTGTGAAATATGTGATTTAGTTGATGAAATATAATAATTTGCGACACAATAAGTGACTGATCAGTAATGTACCAGAAATATAGAGTATTCCATTTCATTTTCAATCACTCATGAAATCTGGTGATTGAACCTATTCCTTTCACATTACATTATCAAACTTGATATACATTATTGCATCTTTTAACTACATCACTGAATTATTTGAACTATGAATAATTTTTGTGGTTTGTTGGTAATGCGAATTATACACAATTTTTTTGAAATGATTTTGTTGAATATATGGCTACATATTATCATGGTATGTGATATCATATCTTCAATTCATGACCAATCTAAATTGTTCGTTCAATTTCTAAGAACTAGAATTATGTTTCTGAACGATTCGCCAAAATAAATTTCAAAACATTTTTTGGTAAGAGCATATATTTTTTCCATGTATTTTGAAGTGATTGAAAACCAAACAACAATTCATTCATATATTTTTATTTTTGGAGAAGTGATCAAACTTCAATTTATCTGCCAATTGCTGTTACCGCATAGAGACATGACAGAGTATACACATATGTATAATTAGACTAGAAAAACGCAGTAGACCTAGATATACGTCATGAAAATCTCAATTATTTTTAGAAAAACAACAACAGGTTGCATATCAACAGACAACAGACTCATGTCAACAGGTAGGATTTCTAAACGGTTGAAGTAATTCAAGGTCTGTAGATATAGAGTGAGATAGCTGAATATTTTTCATTCTCAATTTTAATATCTGTAAGCTCATCTCACAACTCATAAGCTGCGCTTTACTACTTTTCAGAATGATCAGATCAGCCCAACTACTGAAAAGGTAAACATGTCAATCATAACTCCAACAGTAACAAAGGAACTCTTATCTCGTGCATTTTGAGAACGTTTGTGACTAGGTAAGGGTTGTTGTGCGACGTTGCTACATCTGAGAACATATTCATGTAAACTGTGTAGATATAATCAACGATCGTTCATCATTCAACCCCATTGTCTTATTTTAGAATCAGTCAACGTGGGTAAAATATAATTCCAATAAAATGCAGCAGTGTATGAATCCAATGAAGTACGTAGATCGAAATGATTGACATATTTATATACCTACCTTCTCGCTGGACAACAGATAAGCGAACTATAAAGATCTCCTATACTTACTCCAGAATGGCGATACAGACTATAAACCAAGTAAGCCAGAATATTCTGGGAAGCCAACTGTCTATGCTAGTGAACAAGGAAATTGAAAAAAGTTTGTGAGAATAATTAACGTGGTTTTATTTCAACAGTAATGAAATAATTATCACAACATACCATGTATAATTATTGGCTTTTTATTCAACTTCAATTAAAACAAGAATATAATCAAATTATTGATGCATCAAGTTTTAACCTATACATCTACAATTTCAAAGGTCTGATTAGGCGTGCCAGTCAATGGATAAGGAATAAGTCTTGCGCCAGCATCGTTGGAACCAAGCTCGACATCCATCACTTCACCGTTATTACTTTCAGACGCGATAGTTTTGTCGTCGTTAAAAATCCATTTCTGGTTCACTTTGCCATGAGCAGTATACGTACAAATACGATTATTAGTCTTGTCAAGGTCTAGAGCTAACCTAGAAACAAAAGTAAAGTAGACATACGAATTAGTTAGGTACAGGTGCGTATGAACTTTGATTGAAGGGCGGGGGGGAAAGTGTAATTATGAATCAAGACGCAATATATACCTAAGCTATAGGGGAGGGGGGGGGGGGGGGGTTAGGCACATAAGGGGGTCTAGGACAGAGTCCCAGCCACTGGAGCCGAAAACTTCTAGGTCCTCTATTTATTGTTTTTTGACCAACTCAAAAGAAACGTATTCAGCCTGATCCCTAAGCATAGGCCTACTTATATATATTTTTTTTTTTTTAATGACATCGAAACTTGATACAGAATCATTTTTTCCCAATTAAGGCTATGGATGAAAGATGGGATCGTTTGGACGGGTCACGACAAGGACGATCTTACCACCCCATTTTGATTAAATAAAAGTCTTTCATTTTCCGAACGTCCGGAATACATTATGATTTATGACTGTTTCTGTGATATGTATCCGGACACAATACACACGAATCTTGATATCTTCCACTTTGAAGTATGTACGTCTCTTGGGCGATGGTCACTTCTTTCCATTAAAAGCAGATATAAAGTTTATCATTATACAAAATGGACAGAGAAAAAATGAATGATAGGCCTATAATGTTAAAATTAGGCCTATCACTCTACTAATTAAAGGTCGTGGCCAATTACTACTTCATCCAAGCATTTGCTTCGAGGACTGTGGGAAACCACGATAAACCAAGTCAGGATGGAAAATTATATTATAAATTGGCGTTTATTCTGACGAAAGTAAGTGATTGTGAAGGTGTCACTGCATATATAGAGACAGAGTGTGGGAAGGGGTTCAGAAAGACTGTTGGGGGATCATATCTTCCCAATCCCCACACCCTTCCTACGAGCCTTGCTCGTAGGTAAACCGTTGAACTCAACGAAAACTCTTCTAGTATCCTTAGTGGCTGTTTCATGCTCCACAAATTGAAGCTTATCCCTGACCCTTTCTCTCTTCTCACTGTCTATATCACGCTCATATTCACTCTCTTACGTCCTATGGCCTCCTATTCTGGGACTCTTCTGCCGCATCCAATCGCATATTCACCCTCCAGAAACGTGCTGTGAGAATCATTGATTGTCTGTCCCGCCGTCAATCCAGCAAACCCCACATTCCTCCGCATCCTGACTTCCGTCCACACTTATAAAAGAAGTATTCACTTTTTTACTCCTCCATCCTGAGTAATTTCATCCCAACTCTTAAGTGCACTTCCAGTCTTCCACTCGACCCTATCCTACCTCAATATCTTCATCCCTCCCCATAATCTTGCCTTTCCCACCAGAAGTCCAAAATATTTCTGCTTAGTCCTTGACAATAATCTCTCCAATCTCATCAAGTCATCGCCCACGTACCTCGCATTCAAATCCTCCCTCAAATCATTCCTCGCCGACAGACATTCTATTCCCTTAACAGATTCCTCTCCCTCAACAACACGTCCCAAGACCCATAACCTCACTCTTATCATTACAATTACTCACTCAAATTACTCAATTCCACCATCTCTATATCACATCATCATCACATCGAGTGATCTCACCATTACATCATTACATATTTTTAATTATTATTATTAGTCCATATGAGACGAGTGATCGAGTGGCTAATACACTGAACCGTCATTCAGGAGACTGGGATTCGATTCCCGCAATGGTCCGACGGGTTTTTCGTAGTTTTCTTCTGTCGTTCAGGTCAATACTGGGATGGTTCTTTAACAACAGTCCACGACCGACTCCTCCCTACTATCCAAAAACACATAATAAAATAACCTTTCATTTCATCACCCTATCATCTCATATATGAATCACCGACACCAATAGATCGTAACACAGTGCGTACTACCCAATATAAATAAATGAATAAATAATAGTCCGTATAATGTAACTATTCAATTGCGTTTGGTTGTTTCACTGAATGTGCACCGCGTAACTGAAACCGCATATAATATCATGTATATAGTATTGATGATTATTGTTTTGCTTAACTACGCCACCAACAGCTAGGTTATAAGGGGACTGTATAGTATTATTTGATTATAAAACTTACATGTTTAGGCCTACTAACAGAATTTTCTCCTCTACTTTTTCGTTATTTATTTTTAGTTTCACTGTATTCTTCATAGTAAAGATTCTTTCTAAACACTATGGAACGTATCACTGCACTCATTGTCAATATATGTTCCAAGTTATTTTGGTCGAATATCTTATAGGCCTACTTTTGTAATGCAAGTTGAGTTGACCAAAAAATAGAATTGTCCTCTTTCAAATTTGTGGTATTGTATTGGTAATTTTCTTCAATACCCGTAAGTTATGAAACTATTACGATCCATCTCCAATTGTATTTAAAGTCGAACCTCGACCTCTTATTGTAAACCATACATTGACATATGAAGACATATATCCATCCATCTATCTATCTTATTTTTCCAATTTCATTATATGACAAATGACAAATGAAGACATATATCTATCTATCTATCCATCTTATTTTTCTAATTTCATAATAATTTAATATGAGTTGATTGAGTTGTAGGCCTATTTATTTGAACGAACATAACAATTATTCACATGTGGAATTGTAAACCATTTTGTTATTGATATTATGGGTCTGAATCGGTAAAGTTCATAATCCAATTCAGTAATATAATGTTTCGTGATTTCTCACAGTAGTCGTATACGTGATAGTTTGAATAAAACATGCACTATACGAACATATGTACGCGATGAAGTTGCTTTTCGGGCCTTCTCATCATCCCCCATCATCTGATTTCACTTAACCAAAGCCAACAGAACTTGTAATTTGTCATAAATGCAGTTTAGGCCTCCATAGAAAAATATTACATGAATGTGCATCGTCTGTCCATCATGACAATCTCGACGACCGACTTTTCAGTTTTCACTAAATGTTCAAAATGAATCCTTGTATATTCGAGTAAGAAATATGAACAGAAAATGTATATTTTTTAAATTTCTTTGAAATTTATATTTATTCAATAACGGAATCCACTATAATCCGATGTAAAGCGGTACTACGGAGTACAGATGGAGATTAATCAGATTAAAGTGTAATCGGTGCATCCAAATATGTAATAATGCATGCATACTCTATTCAAATACCACCTATCAGTACGTAAATGCCTCTTCAGTTTCAAGTTTTTTTATCTGACTTTGGACGTACAAATAACATAGAACAAAAGTATTGAAATAGGCATGATTTAATGATGAATCTCATGAAGCTACAGATTTAGAGTAAGACCTACACCCATTTAAATTCACGCCTATCTAAACTTTAAACGTGATGTTGTAACGGTTCCGTCTATTGTCACGAACCGAATGTGCCTAATCACATTCAAGTATTTTATTTGTATCAAGAAGCGTGTGAATATGTGCAGTTTCCTTGTTTAATCACATATTTTACTTTCAACATCATCACCGTAAAATATAATATTGTTCGGTTTTAACAACTGTGACTTTGAGATGGATACTATACAAGTATTCTACGGTTACATGGTCGTCAGAATGTGGACACCGAAGTTGACAAATGTTGTGAGTTGTTTGGTTGCAGCAGCATTGTTGCAATGTTACAGAGCAGAGGTAATATTGGGTCAGAATTAATTCAAAAATATATTAGTGTGTGTGTGAATATAAATATAAATTGAATGTGTTCCAGAACCTAGGTTATGAAGCATTTTGTTTTTCAATGAATAACGATAACTTGTTTTGTAGCCATTGTATCCCAGTAAGGGCAGAGGGTGAAAATTGAGGATCATTTGAACGGGGTACCACATGGGCGATTTTACCACCTCAAAAATTATGTGGTCATGCATATAATAGTGTGTAATAGGGCTACTATATAATTTTTGAGAATATAGCTACACGACCTGTATATATATATATATATATATATATATATATATATATATATATATATATATATATATATATATATATATATAATATATATATATAAATATATATATATATATATATATATATATATATATATATAAATATATATATATATATATATATATATATATATATATATATATATATATATATATATAATATATATATATATATATTTGTATATGCATTTAAATAATATGAGGAACTATAGGAAGAAAACTTTTCAGGAGTCATACGAAGACCCATACGGAACAGAATCTTATTCATCAGTAGAGTCAACTGATGACGCGGATCAGCTGACTACAACTCTTTCTTCTGATGACCTCACAACAACAATATCGTCGGACTTTTTACTGATACATGAAGCAAGTAGTCCAGAAAATAGTCCAGAAGAAACTACATTGCCAGAATATCCTATTTTTTCTCTTCCCTCAATTTTTCTAGACACCGATTTCGACCAAACAACAGTTACTGCCTTAACTGAAACTGATAATACTGTACCAATAATTACTTTCCTAACGGCTGATTCTACTATGGAGACGGATACTCAAATACCATCGCTTTATTCTATAGATGATGTTGACGATATCGTGACAATAATTCCGTCTTCTGTACCTAATGACTCGACTATAGCTCCACAATCTCCTTCAATCTCCAATGAATTTCCCAAAGTAACTGCTGACCCTACTTCACCAATACAATCTTCCGCAACCGTTAAAACTACATTTCCTGTAGATAGTGATCATATTACACTCATAGATTATTCAACTACTGATTCTTTTTCTTCCTCTATAAATTCTTCTTCAGATTCTGTTACTTCAAAATCGCATCCTGCTGATTCTACTCAGACAGAAGGTATCGTTGATTCTGCTACACCTGTAACCATCTCTTCGTTTCCTGACCCAATTCCATTAGGTTCTACTAGGGATTCTACCCCCATAACATCAGTAGGCCTACAATCTTCTCCAGTTGATTATGCTGGAGCTCCATCTGTTTCCGTGGGTGCTAGTCATAAACCACCAATAATTTTTCCTGTAGATGATTCTCGTCCCTCGTATTCGTACATTATTATACCAGTACTTTCTGTGCCAGTTGTGTATGTTGCTTCAAAAAGTACGTTAGTGTTTATTGGATCCAATTCCAGTCTACCTATGAATTATCTCTCATTCTCTGATTTTGTTCGGAAAAGTGCAACCACGGCTGATAATCATATCTCAATCAATTCCCCTCTACATCCCGATTCTGATACAACAATCATTGCTTCTTTGGATACTGAAACTCTACCAACAAACTCTCCACCTGTACTAGATTCAGTTTCAGCAGATTCTTTATTGAATAAGCAAAATATAGCAACCATTTCAATACCAAACGCTGATTATTCAACAACTGTTTCTCCCTTGGAGACTGAAACTACTACACCATCAATAAATTCTTCTTCAGACTATGACACTCACTCACGTAAGTCAACATTGATTTATGATTCTGAACCAATCAATTACCCCACCAATGGTGAGTCTTCATTGGATAGTGAAACTCCACCAATTAGCTCTCCTCCAGACTATGATTACGGTTCAACAGAATCTCCACTGGAATATGATTCTGAACCAATCACTCATTCCATTAGCGGTGATTCTCCACCTCAAGAGTCTTCCTCGAGTACTGAAACTATACTACCAAGTTCTCCCTTAGACTATGATTACGGTTCAACAGAATCTCCACTGGAATATGATTCTGAACCAATCACTCATTCCATTAGCGGTGATTCTCCACCTCAAGATTCTTCCTCGAGTTCCAAAACTATACTACCAAGTTCTCCCTTAGACTATGATTACGGTCCAACAGAATCTCCACTGGATAATGATTCTGAACCAATCAATCATTCCATTAGCGGTGATTCTCCACCTCAAGATTCTTCCTCGAGTACCAAAACTATACTACCAAGTTCTCCCTTAGACTATGATTACGGCCCAACAGAATCTCCGCTGGAATATGATTCTGAACCAATCAATTTTCCCACTGACGGTGATTCGCCACCTCAAGATTCTTCCTCGAGTACTGGAACTATACTGCCAAGTTCTCCCTTAGACTATGATTACGGTCCAACAGAATCTCCACTGGAATATGATTCTGAACCAATCACTCATTCCATTAGCGGTGATTCTCCACCTCAAGATTCTTCCTCGAGTACCGAAACTATACTACCAAGTTCTCCCTTAGACTATGATTACGGTCAAACAGAATCTCCGCTGGAATATGATTCTGAACCAATCAATCATTCCATTAGCGGTGATTCTCTACCTCAAGATTCTTCCTCGAGTACTGGAACTATACTACCAAGTTCTCCCTTAGACTATGATTACGGTCCAACAGAATCTCCACTGGAATATGATTCTGAACCAATCAATCATTCCATTAGCGGTGATTCGCCACCTCAAGATTCTTCCTCGAGTACCGAAACTATACTACCAAGTTCTCCCTTAGACTATGATTACGGTCAAACAGAATCTCCGCTGGAATATGATTCTGAACCAATCAATCATTCCATTAGCGGTGATTCTCTACCTCAAGATTCTTCCTCGAGTACTGGAACTATACTACCAAGTTCTCCCTTAGACTATGATTACGGTCCAACAGAATCTCCACTGGAATATGATTCTGAACCAATCAATCATTCCATTAGCGGTGATTCGCCACCTCAAGATTCTTCCTCGAGTACCGAAACTATACTACCAAGTTCTCCCTTAGACTATGATTACGGTCAAACAGAATCTCCGCTGGAATATGATTCTGAACCAATCAATCATTCCATTAGCGGTGGTTCTCCACCTCGAGATTCTTCCTCGAGTACCGAAACTATACTACCAAGTTCTCCCTTAGACTATGATTACGGTCTAACAGAATCTCCACTGGAATATGATTCTGAACCAATCAATCATTCCATTAGCGGTGGTTCTCCACCTCGAGATTCTTCCTCGAGTACCGAAACTATACTACCAAGTTCTCCCTTAGACTATGATTACGGTCCAACAGAATCTCCACTGGAATATGATTCTGAACCAATCAATCATTCCATTAGCGGTGATTCTCCACCTCAAGATTCTTCCTCGAGTACCGAAACTATACTACCAAGTTCTCCCTTAGACTATGATTATGATCCAACAGAATCTCCGCTGGAATATGATTCTGAACCAATCAATTTTCCCACTGACGGTGATTCGCCACCTCAAGATTCTTCACAGGGTACTGAAACTACACCCATGAGTTCTTCCTTGGACTATGATTATGGTCCAAAAGATTCTTCACTGGCTCATGGTTATCCCACTACCGGTGATTCAGTATATGAAGCATCTTCCTTCGATACTAAATCTATACCAATAAATTCTCCTTTAGATTATGATCACGGTTCAATAGATTCTTCATTGGATTATGTTTCTGAACCTTTGAATTATCCCAGTAACAGTGATTCACCACAAAATGATTCGTCCTTAGATACTGAATCTATAAAAATATATTCTCCTGTAGGCTATGAGACAGCAACAGATTCTTCACTGGATTATGATGCTGACCCAATAACTTCCACGAACAGTGATTCACTAGTTCAAGATTCTTCTTTGAGTTCTGAATCTGTATTGATAAATTCTTCTTCAGACTATGATTATGGTTCAACAGATCCTTCACTGTATGATGTTCCCGAGTCAATAGATTATTCCGACAACGGTGATCCACCAGCTAGAGATGCGTTGTTGAACACTGAAACTATGCCAATAAATTCTCCTTCAAATGATGATTACGGTTCAATGGATTCGTCATTGGACTATGTCTCTGAACCATTAAATTATCCCACAAACGGTGATTCACTACCTCGAAATCCATCGTTGAACACTGAAACTATGTCAACAAATTCTCCTCCAGACTATGATTATGATCCAAAAGATCCGTCTTGGGATTATGATTCTGAATCAATAAATCATGCCCCTAAAGGTGATTCACTTCTTCAAAATTCATCCTTATTGGATAGTGGAACACTAATAAACACTTCTGCAGATTATGTTTCTAATCCATTAGATTATTTCCTTGATGATGATTCTGAACCAGTAAAAAACAATCCCTCAGATTCTAAATTTAATCCAAATCCCATTACGAATTATTCTTCCGACACCGATTCTGATTTCATTGATTATTCCATACAAACAGAAACTATCACACCTGTAAATGCTTCTCCTCAAATATCGCTCTCGGATTTAAATCCAGTTATATCACCTTCAAAAGCATCTTCCTCTGATTCTCATCCTATTAATAGGATACATTATCCCGTAGGTACAAATGTTCCCATTCCGATACATAGTACTTCAATCGATTCTTCTCCCCCTAATAATTCTGATGAAGATAAAGATGAATCAACATATATACTTCCAGAAAATAAAAATCAAGATCAGACTTTATACCAGTTGACTATTTCCATACTTCGGTCACAATCAAACGGACTGGAGTCGAACAGTTTCTTATCAATGAATATGTTCATACTTAATCGTACTCACACATCTGAAAGTATGACAACGGCCAGGCCGATTAATATTGCTACGCAAAGACCACGGAGAATAACTACGCACATGCCCATTAGTACTGCTACGCACAGCCCAGAGAGAATAACTACGCACCGACTAGGAAGAATAACTACGTCTAAACCATCGAATAGTAGTAAGATCAGACCAGTAGATACTGCCACTCATGAACCATGGAGAAAAACTACGCTCATACCTATTAGTACTACTACGCGCCGACTGGGAAGAATAACTACGCCCAAACCATTAAATAGTGATAAGAATATACCAGTAAATACTGCTGCAAGAAGACCATGGAGAATAACTACGGCCAGACCAGTAAATGAGCACAATCACAGACCAGTAAATATTGCTGCAAGAAGACCATGGAAAATAACTACCGTAAGACCAGTAAATGAGCACAATCACAGACCAGTAAATACTGCTGCAAGAAGACCATGGAGAATAACTACGGCCAGACCAGTAAATGAGCACAATCACAGACCAGTAAATACTGCTGCAAGAAGACCATGGAAAATAACTACCGTAAGACCAGTAAATAAGCACAACCACAGAACAGTAAATACTGCTACTCGTAGCACCCGAACACGTATGAACATTTCTACGGGCAGGCCAGGAAATAAAACTATGCACGGGAGAAGAACAACGGTTATCACTCCCACACCCGAGAAAAATACTACGAGCTTCGGAAAGGATACTGCTGAGCGCAGTTCATGGTGGAAGTCTTTACTCCCACGTTGGAGACCGGTGAGGACAACTACTCTCAGGTCAGATAGTACAACTACTGATAGACCAAAGAGACCATGGGGAAGAACTGAAACATCTGCGAATTGATTACCACAACGTGTATAGTACCCACGTGAAGAATAATTCGTACAACGGATACATAGAGTTGTTCATGATGTGAAAACGTAGAACTTAAGTAGAACCATAAATATAACTGTGCAAATCAGGATATATGTATTTTCTCAATCATATTTACTGTCTCTCACTTTTGTGTATTTTTCAATCGTATTTTCATAATGCCATGTTATGATAATCGACACCTGTAAAGAGGAATATATATTCTAATTTCTTCTTCTTAATAAAATAAAATATCAGCACACATTAGTAGAATACCATTCATCTCCCCATGGAACAAATTCATATTTCTCATCTATTAGGATCGAATTACTGATTGTCTTTTCCATGGTTGTTTGTACATGCGAGTTCCGATGAATAGTAAGTATAGGCCTATGTGGCAGAATAGGAGTTCCAAACGATCCCGTCTCTTTCATTGGTATACCTATCCTTCAATATTGATGACTGGAAAGTTATTGCTGTGCAACTCTTGAAAAGATTCAAGTGTAGAGGCGTACTTAAAATCACTATATTATTATAAATA
>OZ023330.1:14518031-14545531 GCA_964007535.1 Brachyptera risi | reverse complement strand
GAAGCGCAATCGGTAGAACTAGGCCTACTATTGAAAAAACAACATTTCAAAATTTTGAAAACCCTCATAAGAATAACTCAATTGAAAAGAAGAAGAAATTGTCTCACGAATATATTTGAAAACGAACTCAGTAAAGGAAGTTCGGAAAAAATATTTTCTCCGAATATATTCGTATTTTTAGCGATGTTGAATTTTATTTAGATTTTAGATTGATACAAATTACTCCAATTTCTTCATAAACCATATTGACTGTTTCTAAAAAAACAATCACAGATACATAAATTACATAAATTGTAATTAAAATTTGAAAATTTAAAATTTAAATTGTGTTAAATAGATTAAAATTAAATGCTTCGAAAGGTATTAAGTAAACCAACAGGTAAAAACCAATTTTATCGTAAAGCATTGGAAATGATGAGAAACAGATACAACTGGAAGACAAGTTTAGTTTCTAAATCAAAGTGTGTCAATAGATCTCCATTACATTTCATATAAATATACCTATTTTGCTCCCGCCCCTTACAACGCATATGTTGCGTTTTCCTATTATTTTGAAAACTACGATGCGAAAGGTTAGGTGCACTGGCTTCGGAACCGGGAACTTTACGTCATGGGTCAAATGGGGAAAAGAAAGAAGTGTTCCTCGACACAATTTTGTTTCTTTGGTTTTCTTTGGAACCCACTGTGTGGAAAATGAAAATTCTGTGAGTAAATTATCTTTTATTATATATATATTTATTATAATATCTTTTATATGATAATAGTGAGCATCATTTGTGTGCTTTGAATTCATGAAAAAATTGAATTTATTCCAAGAAACAATTTTTTCCAAACTTTTCTCTCTGGGTCATTCTTATAGGGATTTCAGGAATTTCGAAATATTTTTTCCTCAAAAAGGGTTCGGCCACTTACACATCAAAACCGGAAAAGTCAAGTTTCATCAAAATTTGTGCTTTCGTTTAACATGTGGAACGCAAAAAAAAACGCACGTTCTTTTTTTCAATTGCAAAGACCAAATTACAAATAAGTTATATCAGAATGATAAAAACAGATTTCACATAGGTCTAGATTTCATTTTTCTCATATTTTCCATGATATCATGTTTCAAGAAAATATCTTCCATGCAAACAAACATCGGTAACCATAACCTACAAATCTCTAACTGTTAATAGATTCACGAAACTTCGCAGTGAATGTACTGAAACCATTTGTAAGGCCTTATATTAATTACATTTTTAGAAATATAACCTCTCTTTTTAAATCACGTTAAAAACCATCGAACAACCCAAATTGAACATAATTTGGCGCTTATGAAGGGCCTTTCGCTATCTCGACCCCACCCCCCTTCTCCTCACCAGAGTGATACCCCCCCCCCTACCCTTACTACAAGAACGTTCCGACGCTCCTGAGTAAGCTTGAGCAATCAAGTATGCTACAGGTGGAGGCAAACGAAACGAAACGTCAAAATGTCAGTCGCGCGCCCAATTCAGTTCTTTTATGTTTTATACGTTATTGAAATTCTGTACATAGCGTTTTCCTAGATTATTCTTTTGGAAACAAAATGGTAAAAATGACTAGTAGACACCTGCGGTGTGCGGTCTGTTAACAAGTGGAAATTTAAAAACATTGGTTTTGATATCAGTTATTGTTATCTATAGTTCAAATAAAGATTAGTGCTATGTCGTTAGTTTCAAGTGAACCTGAACGAACACTCACAAGTGTCAGCTAGTAGATACGACTTGACTATGTTGGTCGAAAAAATGTACTCTTCTGCAATCTTATATCATATCGCAATCTGGATAATATTTTTATCGTATCATTTCGAGAGTTTCAATTTCTAAATTTTATAGGAAACTATTTCATGCCAAAAAAATATTTGAACAAAAAGTGTATATAGGGACTATAGGCCTATTTGTATAATTCTCTCATGAATGATAATCAAACAATTGATAGGAAATAGTAGAAATAACAAACAAATGAAACAAACGAATGGAGTAGAACACGAAATAATAATCAACACAGAAAACAAGTAGAATAAAGTGGACTGAAACTGAAACCTGAACTGAAATTAATAAAGACCTGGACATATGAGACAATCATTATACACAGTGTAAAGTTCAGAACTGATAGTAAAATCTCGAATAAGAATACTATCGGAAAGCATCGTAGAAATAAGTAATATTTTTATATCTCAATTGTTTTAATATTGGTACAATAGGCCTATAGGCCTAATTTAATTCAAGTCAAAAATAATTTATAAATATTTCATCACGTGTCAGAGTTGACATATTATTTTCATTTCAATCCATCACTCCATCATTGCCTTGCAATCATTTGTAATCGACTGTTAAATTTGATTAGTGTAGCATTCTATGTATATCACATTCCTTGGTATAGGTTTTACGGAAATACTAGATGAATAAATGAATGATATATATTAATATATATTGTTATATATTGGTATGGTAATAACACATAGTAGGCCTACTAGAAGTTGTAGGTCTATGAATAATCATAAATTTGTAATCGTGACAATTTTAATAAAAATAGCAATTAATAATTAATAATAGCAATTAATAATTGCAAAATGTTAGATGATTCCTATTGCATGTGTAGAAAATGTGTAAGAATATGTTGAGAAAATTTTTAAGAAAACCTATGAAAAGCAAACCATTATAAAACATTTAATTATGACTGGAAATTGACAAAACATCAAGTTGATTTTAATGTGACGTACATTCAAACAAATTAGCGCTAAAAATACACGCCACCAATGAGTAGTCTTGAAAATGAAGTACATAGTCTGCCATTGGCTAATACAATCGAGAAAAAATTACGACAATCGACGGAAATGAACGAACGCGGCCGAGGATAGAAACATCTACTTCAAAATTCCAAAGTTTATTAGTGCCTTGGCTGGCGTGTGAATTGGTTGCTCGTGTAGTTTCTCGTTGGAAATATGATCAACAAGTGGCATAACCACTGACTTATCAAGGATTATATCGTTTGAATAATATTGGGGTGTAATAATATTTTATATACAGTGTTCCGACGATCATCATCTTTAATTTGGCTTTCAGTGTAATTTTTCAAGTGTTTTCAATGTTGAATTATTCCTCAACTAATATTGATGTGTAATTTCAATCCTCAACGATAGTGCTCTAATTCAAGTGTTTATTGTCATAGTTCGCATTATATCTATCAGTGTTTTAATAATTATAATTGGTCATATGTTACGTAAATTTCAGGAGTGAACTTAGTGATTGTTATTGTTTTGTGAGCGACGTCGTATCTCATGGCGTCGTTATTCTGACGTGTGATTGACAAAAGGTTTCAAGTGTCAATTTGCTAAAACAACAGTGTAATCATTAAAATGGGGATCTGGGACTGTGTGGCACATTTCGCAGTCTTTGTGTGGCTTTTACAATGCCATATGACATTTGGTGTTATCGAGGAAAGAGGTAAATACTGGATTCTATTTAGAAAATAGAATAGGCATAAGAGAAATGTTAACTCCACTTTATTCCCATCCCATTATCTTTCTTGTCCCATATTGTAGGGCCAAGTTGCCATACATTTTCAAAGTTACTCACTTTTTTCAAGTTACTCATCATAATCAAATATTCTGTACCTAAGGTATTCCTGTGTTCCCGACAAATGAGTTCATATTATAAAATTTAATCCAATTAACCGAGTTACCACTGTGGGATTTTGTTTTTATATTCATTTCGCCAAATTGTCAGTGCTTCCTGCACACTGTTTTGTGCTGTTTTCTCAGTTTGTCGATCCTTAGCCGCTAGTCCTATCACGGCCAGAAACCAAGTTATGGGTAACAGTGTAAAGACAAAATTGCATTTTTCTTTGATTGATTACTCTAATAACAAAACAATTGAATTCAGATGAAACTTTGAATATTTTTTCTTCTGGTGCCAGATGTGTATGTAATTCGTATCAATTTTTGTTGAGTTAAAAATGTAAATTATAGTTATACCAAAATGCTGAAATTGTTCAACGTGGATTGAATTAAATTATTCAAGGACAAAAAGTGCAAAATATATTAGTGGAGGTTGAAGTAAAGCGCTATGAATTGAAATTGTTTGCAAGTTATTGTATGTGCGCGTAATTCCTCGAAGCCTGACTGACGATATTTCCATTGTGAATAATAGAATGAGAAAACGTAATTCACGCATGGTTGCTCTCCTCGTCTTTTTCAAGTATCAAACAAACTAAAACTGGCTGTACTGAATACCGAGGGTTGTCCAATATGGTCAAGGATGCATGTATTGGAGACCCCTGACTCTTTTTCACGGAACAGTGCATATAAACCAAACATAATAGGAATACACTACGTCGACGACTTTTCTTTCCCACACAAAACAGATATTACAATCATGTTAGAAATGGCAAAATGTTTCATTGCTCTCTTTTCCCAGAGTTTTGCAAAAATTCAACAAATGTATGGTGTCGATTCTGACTTTTGTGCCACTTAGTTTTGAGGAAATAATTAGGAAATACAAACGTAATTCCGTTATTGAAATATGTTTGTGTTTCATGTTTGCTTTTGCATTCACCGCACACAGCGTTTTCAAATATCACGGCTATTAAAATATTGTACCGAGATTACTTGTGCAAAAACCCGAAACTTGATCTTCAGCATCATCACTTCCTTCCTTTCAGAAGCTATGAATTGGCTTTAACAAACACATACAACCTCAACAAAGTATAGGATACGAAATGGAGTTAATAGCCATAATTAATTTCATTTTTTAAAAATGATGTACGGTATGAGAAGTACTAATGGATCCTAGACATTTCGTGTTTATTGCGTTTTTAAATTTTACTTCACAATATTTAATTGCAGTTAAAGTGTCGAATGAATGAGGCAAACGACCTCGAGGCAAACAATATAAGGTTTATTTTTTTAGATCTTAGTCGAAATAGTAAAAATATGAACAATATGTATTTAATATATGTATACAATATGTCTGTTCACTTGCACTCATTCAAAATGGTTTGATCCTAAATTTGAATAAAATCGACGCATATTTAGCCCCCAATTTTGTCATAGACTATGTGTGGAGTGCGTAAGCACATTGTTTTCCAGATGTAATGCATATAATATAAGTACATTTTGTTCAGGGTGCATTTTAATGAGTCATCGTCTTCTTTATGAGACCGCAACCGTACACTACTACCTTTTAAATTTACTTTTTCTCTGAACTTTTACCCGAAAATAGATACTATACATTTAAAAGACCAATTCCGTTTTTTCTTTTTTGGCGATGTTGGTAGGTCTACCATATAGACGGAATATTTACACGAACTATCATGTATTTTCAGGTCTATCTATCCTCTATTTGGGCCCCAGTTTCACAAACTGATAGTGAAATGAGCTATATAGTTCGGATTAGCGGATTGTGTCGGTATCACTTGGTTACGTACGCTATGATATTTTTGTATCTGAACTAATACTTGGTAATAAAATGAGAGTTCGTGAAAACGACTCATATAGAATACCATGTTTACAATTATGTATAACAAATACATTTTGAATTCTCTCGGAAAAATGAGAAAGTCACGTGTTTAATTCAACAAGGTAAATGTGATTACGCCATACCATTTTACTACCGAGTTCAGAGTCAACGTATAACAATAGTTCTTGTTTAAACAAGTATTATTGTTCATGCACGTAGATAAGAGTTTCATATTTGATAAAGAACAAAGTTGAAATGCATTCCACACACAGACACACGCACAGTACTGTGAAATGTGTATAGCCTATGCGGGGCCATGTACGACCCAGCGTTTGACCTGTCAGACATTTACTAATGACGACAGAAGTCAAGGGGCAAAGATTAGGGTGCACATGCACTCCCAACGAAACCATTTTATGCGATAGTAACATGTGGTTCTAGTTTGCGTGGGAAAAAAAGATAACTTTCGATTTCAAAATCTCTATGGAAAAGGTTGTTTCGTGGGGATTGAAATCTTTCAAGATAGATCTAGATCAGGCAGTACCGGTAGATGTAATAAAACACCGTTTTTCTGTTTTGAAGTTCGGCTCTCTTGAAATCTTACCTCGTAGTCGTCGGTAAAAATGATCTCAGTCTTTGTTTCCAATTTGTATTATGATTTAACAAATTCGTTCATAGGCATTATTATCTGTCCACATAAGGTTTACATGTAAGCCTATATACGCAATTACACATGCCCCGTACGGGGCATTTAATATTTTGTGTACTGTGTGTGAGCGAAGCGAGCACTGTACAGTTCATCGTAGTTAGGACTGCAATACTCTTATCTTTGTGTGTCCTTCCCGTTTTACAGCGCTTGGTATACCTGTCATGTTTGATCATTTCATATAATTAACATCTAGATTTTCTAGCACTTTTTCGTCACGATCATCATGTGCAGCTTTCGTTTCAAAAATTAAATTCTATTTACAAGTTGGTGGAACTGCGAACACCGAATCCATATCCGCTGTGAAAGCCACAATATTGAACTGAAAAAATATGACGCCCAAATGCTGAGCAAATACATAGATGTCCAAGTTACATTTTTTGTATATTCAAAATGTTTGAATATTGTGAAATCGAATGGCTTTTCATGCTATACCTTAACCTATAGCACGACCACTCGACCACACTTGACTTTTTCTCTTATTTTTTCTTACCGGGTAGGCCTACTCTGGTTTAGATAAGGTTGTATCAGAAGGGTTATAAATTACATCTCGTTGACGTGTGTTAAAATAGATACATATCATCTTTGATATTCTCATTGCTGGAGGTTTGAGCTTTATTTCCTTTTGAGAAAAAGTATTTCGGGTAGTCTTGAATAGTTTCAATTGAATGCATTCTCAACTATGCCTATTTACTAATTGAGATATATTAACAGCTTGACTTGTCACGAGAGTCTATGTAGATTAAACAACATAATACATAAACGAAAGAATGATCTTATAAACTTTTCAAAGATTTCGAATAGGCTCTAGACTAGTTGAGTGAAACGTGAGTCAACATTGAAAGGGTTGTAAATAGGCTAATTCTAACGTAAGCTTTGATTAAAAGGCGAATGTGCGTACGGGCTGTTTATTTTAAAAGAAACGTTTAGGCTCAGTTAATCCGCGTGGGATGAAAGATTCAGTTGATATCCTACCTTGAGATATGAAACGACTCCGGTCTCGAGTAAATTATGTGATATAGGCCAAACTCCCTGAAATCTCAGGAAATACTGAGTGAATTAGCGTGGCTCTTGAAAATGAACCAATAGATTGATCAATTTTTTTTCAAATCAATTGATATGAGCTATGTATATGTATACAACTTACTGCCGAGGAAAACTTTGAGCAGTCAGCAGGGCAACTCATTCCCGAAGCGGGTAGCTCTGACTAGGAAGGAATGTTACTGGAAGCCATCGTCGGTATTGTTTCAGTGACAAATTCGCAGATGAGAAAGAAAGAGAAGAAAGAGCAAGTAGACTACAAAGTTATTCGCTATACCCTCTTTGAGATGAGCTCTCGTGGACCAAGTTTGATTCAGTCTTAGCCCCCTTCTGAATCAGTCAGCGAAGGCATTGCTTCAGAAAAAAATCGGGTCATGTCGGGTATGAGTTCAAGTCGCGCTCACGACATGGGTTTTGTAAACATCGCTCATCCACTCAAATATTCTTCATTCGATTTCTTCTTTGTACAGATTCCTTTTTTTTTATCCCGTATCATCAGTGGTTTATATAACTTTTTTGGGGGGTGTATAATAATTTATAATCATTCATAATCATAAATCATAATTATAATTCATACAGAATTGTATGAAATAAGTACCGCGCCATAGTCTGAATTTATACCATGCAAGAAGATACTTAGACTATGGTACCATACACTGTCCTTCATGTACACATAAAAATGCTAGAATGAGGGTATAGGACTACATTGTCAATCTTACAATCAACTCTTACTTTCACTCTCACTATCTTTACCATCTTATCAATCATATTACCGGTAAGGTATGTTATCAATCTTTTGTAGAATCACCAGAAGTTTCCAACGCGTTTGATATGTGGATCAATTCTTTTGATACCACATTAATAGTCGCCTGCAAATTTTAATTTTATTCAAATCTATGCACAAAACGTTTTGACAAACTCACTCCTAATGATGGTTAATGCTTCACTGTACTATATACTTTGGGAGGAGTCTTCTTTAGAATTCCTTCCACAAGTCAGGGTCACACATATCTCTCTGAAATGTCTTCTTACCTCAATAGAGTTGGAACAGTTCCACGGTAATAGTACAGCTCCTCGTGGGCATATCTGTACACCAGCATTGGCTAACCACAATAATGTGACGCTCTTTGTTTGCATGATGAGATGATCAATTGGACAATATTCAATAGCAATATCTTGGCACACCCTAAAGCATGGCGCCAATGTCGTAAGTAAATTCTAGTTTGTATTGCACACAATGACTGAAATGAACAAGGTCGATCTTGGTCCTAGAATATATATCCGAAATCCGTGGGGGTAATTTGATTTGCCCGACAGAAAAACCGTCTTGTATACGGGCACACCCAAAAGTCAAGACCCAACTCTAATTATTGATGATTGCTGTTGCGTGCGTTTAGCCTATGCATAGAGGCATCAAGATCAGGATTCAAAAATTATATCTCGATTCGTATAAAATGCCAACACTCACAGAGTTTATTCATTATGAAGATCACTGCTATAGCGATTCGAATTCCAGTGTGATATATACTACCGTTATTTTATATTACCGGTAGTTTGGCATCGATGAATTCTGACTTTTCCCTTGGCTGAGGATACTAGAAATTTCAGGGTGCCATGTAAAAGATGACAGGAAAGGCTTTTATATGTGAGTTTTGTTTGATCTTTTGAAATTTGTATATAAATTAACGAACATGGCAAGAAATTAGGCGAGAAGCAAAACGTTGTTCATATGTCGTTTCCCTATGCACAGCCTTCAACAAGAGCAAGATTGTGCAATGCGAATTCGAATCCGCATTGCACTTTTCGTTTCTCTTTTGTTTCAAAGTTTTAGACAATTGACGACGTGTCATCTAGCACCTCCCCCGTTCCCCCCTCCCCTAAAGCTTCATCCTCAATTCATCATACTCAATCCGATATGCCTCATATTGCAAATGAAACAATAGTTTTGTTTTCAAAACAATGGTTTTGTACCAAAATCATAATCAGAATTAGCGTAGACACACTGCTTTTCTAATTGGATTTCAGAGAGATCATTGTTAGTGCTTACGTATCTCTGACCTCGAAGTAAGTGTTTATTGGCGTGAACTGTAATCACCGAAACACTTTTACTGAGTAGGCATACTTATCCTTATCGTACAGGCATTAACTAACTTATGTGCACTTGCAAGTCGTCTCTATTTCGAATTGCGATATTCGTACAACGCGAGCCATGAGCCAGGATCTCCGATGGTTCCGCGTCGAAAGGGTTACCGTCGAATGTACAGATAGACTGAAATAATATAAAAATTTCGCATATAATAATAATATGTAGCAGAAATATAATAAGCCGGTGATTTGATGCGGCTATCGTTCATTTAGATTATATTGGTATTTCGAGCTCGATTTATGATCTTGTAGATAACAAATGGATTATTTTTACTCGATAATATTTTTGTTTGAAAATATCTATATCTTATCAGATTAAAGTAATCTGCCAGAATTGCTTAATCAAACTAGAGTTGAACTGTGCAATTTTGGGACAGAATAAGTTTAATTAGTTTGGATAAAAATACAAAAGAAATGTGAAAATTCTCCTTATTTACAATATCGCCTTCTCTTTGCCCAATTATTAAAACCGTCAGTAATAATAATTGTCAAGTTGCAGTCTCCCATTTATTGACCTCTTATGTCGTCCTGACATTGTCTATAATAACAATAGCTTTCAAGTACCGGAGATTTGAGACAGAAAAACACCTACGTGTAGATTGAAGAAGTAAAGCCAAGTACAATTGAATGTCTGTTTTTGTAAAAAAAAAAAAAGACGCATTTGAAAAGCATTGTTGTTGGTGAACGCGTTCTACCGTGACATATTGCTAATGATGCTGACCACGTCATTATATCCGTCGTCTAACATCAAACTTCTTATATTCACATTCGAGATATTGTAATTGTACACTTGTCGAAGCTATCTAATATCAAACAATTGTCTAGTCGATTGTGATTTGGTGGTTATGGCAGGTAATAACATATTACATACAATGTTGGACGAGTTTTAGGGTTAGAATAAGTAGACCTTTCGACAAGATGATGGAGAGATTCTTGTGGTCGCGTAAGTCGTTGACCCTTGGGTGTCGATCAGATCGCAACTCATTCCCAAAGCTTATAAGAAGTGACATATGCAACTGGGCAATATGTAAAAGTCGTGGAGTTAAATGTTACCGAGGGGTAAACAACTAGTATACATGTGGTGGACACCTAATTTCAGATTTCAGGGAGATTTCACAGGATTTCAAGAAGATTTCACAGGATTTCTAGAAGATTTCAGGAAGTTTTGATAACAATGTGTACACCAGATTTCAGGAGTTGTTATAACCCCTAGGATGTTACGTATATCCATTAGTGCATTAAACCTAGGGTAACATGATATAATTGAATGATGAAATACGTAAATACATACGCATGGTATATACGTAGGTGAAATATATATGTAAATACGTACCGGTACCGAATACGTAATACGTAATCTGTCATACATAGTATGTAAAATTGTTTGAGGAGAGTATCAGAGCAGTGTTATCAATGAAGATTCTGTCTGCAATAATCTTTAAAAAAGATTTAAAGCCGGTTACTTACCGGTTTTACCCATTCGCCTCACCTCTATGCAATTATGAATGTCTAATTATTCTACCTCCTGGTCGTTAATTACAAGAAGTAATATCGTGACTTGACGTGAGCATGATGGTGAGGAGGTGGAACCGCAGTGGACAGCCTTCACGTTGCAGAAATGGCAGTCTACCGTTGATATTTTTTCCATTCAAGATTTTGCTTCAAGTTGCCAACAGAGTTTCATTGATGTTGAACTTGATTGCCATGTAAGGATCTATTGCAGGTTGGCCGATGCAGTTGCAGACTCCAACTATAGAGAAGTTTTACAATTAGCGTATACAGTATTTCTCAGTATTACAAAGTATAGAATGCAACCGTTATTATTCTGCTCTACTATGCAAATTTCATTATCTTGTAGGCCTATTTTGGTTTCTGATTTCATATTCTTGATGTGAGATATTTCAATGTGAAGTAAACTCCAGTGAACATATAATGTGTGTATATATTATATATATATATATATATATATATATATATATATATATATATATATATATATATATATATATATATATGTATATATATTTATATATAATACATCTTCATCGCCATACAAAAATGTATACCGACGTGCAGGTCTTATGTATTATATGATTGTGTATCATTGCCCGTACATCTTCCTCAATAGTTCCTATGAACCACGTTTTCATGTAGTTAACCACCAATTAGTTTTCCATTTTAGTCAATATATTTTTAATGGTGCTAATTATGACTCTCTATATCCAGGTTAATACAAATGATGGGATATGTTTTTTTCAGTTGAATGTACACTATAGGCATATCGTCTATCGATTGGTACCGTACTTATTTGTGCGGGGTAGAGAGAAAAATGTACGCCCCTCAACTAACTCATGATTATATGATATGATATGAACATATACGACATAAACATCGGCACTCCAAACGGCTGGTTCGAATTGCGTACAGACTTGTAATAATGCCTTTCAATCATATGTTCCCATCCAGTGAAAATTTCATTTTTCCGGATAAATTTCATTTTTCAAATTTTCCCGCCAAGCCTAATCTTATGTGTTTTTTTTTCAACTTCTAAATGGCGTTTCTCAGAAGATGGTCCAACCGATTCGAGCCAAATCTATACAGTTCCAAGTATATAGGATAAGCCTGCGTGTACAAAAAAAAAAGTTTCATGTCTATCAATCAAACCGTGCGATTTGTGCAGTGCCCATAAATAATCGAACAAACAAACAAAAACACACAGTCAAAGCTCCATAAGATAGGAATGGACGTCTACTCTATTGCTCATCCAATAATTCTATAAAGATGTTAATGCTATCTACCCTTCGGCTTGCAACTTGTATACCTGTAGATATCGTGACCCTCGAATTAATTGTAGGCGTTCCTGTGTTCTCTGGAATCTCCATGTGTTTGTATTAGCTTACCCCGTAAATGTGGAAGCTCATTTCAAACTGTTTTTGTTATACCGATTATCTAGCCGATCATTATCTATTAAAACAATTTATCATCTGTATACACAGCTTTCTTCAGTGAGTGATATGAGGTTTCGGAATTGCGTGAAATAGTAATTGGTAGTTTCCACTCATTGAAATTGGTGATGAATGGTATTGGCTATCGAGGAACTTCATTATAACTTACATCTTCAAGTAAGCTTTCTTCAAGTTTAGCCATTGGCGAATCAACACTCTTGACCGTTATGCTAATGGTTAGGAGAGATAGTATATCGTTGCCGTCAATATCCAGTCTTCTATTTCATAATGATGGTTGTTTCATGGGGAAAAGAGTCCAATTGTACGGTACGGTCTCGGAAAACCATTTTTGTAGCAAATAAATTGACTGAAAATTGAAAAAGTCTGTGCTCAAGAAGATTGAATGAGCTTTTCATGAAAAAAGTGTCTATATATTGTAAGGTAATTTTTGATAGAGCTACGGTAGGAAAAAATTGGGATAAACCACTATTCTCACCAGAAACTTGTAAATTTGATGACCAAAAAATTGATTCACCTCGTGTATTTCGGTACGGTATTAACGTTAACTATATTTTTCAGGGCAGTTACTTCAGAAAAAAATCCAACACATCTGGAACTAAGCTATAGGAGGGCTCCAGCCTTGTAGTTTGTCCAGTTGGTTGGCCGTGTATGATGGCTCGCAGTGCAGATTATTGTTGGCCACTGTTGCATCGCGATAAGTCCGAGTTCGATCAATTTGCCCCGTGTAGTTATAGCCGCAACATTTAACCTGTCAACGACATTAACCTGTTGCTTGCTTGCTGCCGTGTTCGTGGTAACCAAACCAACAGCTACAAGTTTTTCATGAAATAAATTACTATCAGACAGCGTGAGTCATAAATGACAAGAACATGTCTCTGTTGGAAATCTGTCAAGTTGTAATGCCTAATTTGGACGGGACGATCGTGGGATTGTTCGATCACAACATATATTATTCATAAATGATGGAATATTGGAAAGTGATAAGGGATGATTGTTACAATCGAACGAATGGATTGTAAATTATTTCGAATTTCGGCTGAATTTTAAGCAGAAAAATCATTGGAATCTTGTCAACTTTTGATGGAGGTGCCGGGTTTTAAGTTGATCAAATTGTTGCATTGCATGGGATGTACCGGGCAATATTGCTCACTCTCTTGAATAAGCATATATATATATATATATATATATATATATATATATATATATATATATATATATATAACATTATTCACGAGGTGCTAGAGTAAGGGCATTCGGCATATAAATATACGAATTTGACATTTCATAATGATTATACTGTAACACACGAATATATTCCCAACGAATACAATGATAATTTATAAAATATCGCATCATGTGGACGAATCATATTCACTTGTTGTTTGTGTATATTTATACTCTTTCACATCAGAATACGGTAAAGTCATCATGAAATGATTTCGAGCCTTCATCTATTTAAGACGATTCTAAATTGCTTCTGATGAATAATATAGTTGGATAGATTCAGTACAACTGTAATATATTTACTAGCATGAATAATTTTCAATAGTATCCGGATAAGGCGTCATCATTTTATTTGAGCTCAAGACAAGGGTCAACGCTTATTATTCGGTCTTATATTCTCTAAAAATGTTTGAGGCTAAGGGGCTTGCGAGGCCGTGCCCTGGGAGATGTTGTTTTTTCATCGAGAATTGTTTGACATTTTCCCGCCAACTAAGTGGTGCTGTCACGCAATCCAGATTTAAACCAAGAGACCGTTATCAACTGTCTTGAAGGTCTATTCTCTGTTGTCTTGTTGCTATCAGTAAAAGTCAGACAGTACACTTGTGAAACCGTTGGTAATGACGAATTGCAATGCTTGACCATGCAATCGGGTATGCTCGATCTTGTAGCGGCGTGAACCGCGTTTGGTCAAGCTTGTACATCGGCGTGACAGCTTCTTAGCAACAAGTGCATGTTCAGGTAATTTGAGACTATTTTCGAATTATAATTCATACATACGTGCTACATTATGGTAACAGACAGCGTAGTCCTGGTATTGAAGCTAATTGGTTTGAAATAATTGTGTTAAGATGGTCCGTGTGGTACCCCGCCCAAACGATCCTACCTTTCATCCATAGTTTCAATTGGGGAACCATGATTCTGTATAAAGTTTCAATGTTATTGAAAAAACATCATTATTAGGATCATCACTATACTATTTAGTCTTTTAGATAATTATATCGAAATATTAAATATTTTATTAAATATTTTGAGTATTATATATTTATTTGTCTTGATCATGCCAGTATTGTAAGTATTGTTTTTCGAAATTACATCTTGCGTAGTAAAAAACATACCGTAATGTGACATGGTAAGGTCAGCTAAATACTAAAATGTAAGATGATCAATTAAATTTATTCTAGATAGTATGATGTAAAATATGAAGATATTGATACAGTGGTCGAAGAGTATGAATCAACGTACGGTGAATAATCCATTATTAGATTTTGTATTTTATACTGTGATATACATACATTCTAGTAACGACTGCAGAAAATCTGCTCTCTAGTGTTCATGGTCCACTGTGAATTTAATTCCGTCTGCATGAAATCCCAATTCGAAAGACGGTTGCCCAGAAACGCTCGGAAAAAAATATATATGGAGGGTCGAAGCGGGGGTGGAACGAAGAAGGAAGGCGGAGGGGGTAAAAGTCGTGATTTAACATTAAGACAGCTGCATGCGAAGTGAACAGGAGCAAAAACTTACAAAAAATTAAAAGAATACAGATGAAAAAAAAACATGATATATTTCCCTCCAGCACAGTTTAGGCTGTTGGTGTAAGTAAAAGAAGAAAATGAGAGTATATCATTATCTCTTATTGTTAACAATGTGCAATGGATGGATTAGATTCATGATAGCGAACATAATACTAGCCGAATTTTGTCCGAAAAGACGGTTTTTCAAAGGGAATGTAAATGTTTTGTTGTTACTCACCAGACGTATGAAGAAGTATCAGTGTAAACTGTAGAGTGTATTATTATATATTATACACTTGAGACCGCACCTCTTATGAAAGCTTTCAATATCCTTGGCGGTTTCATGTAGAGTATAGGCTCTTCCCGAACCCAGATAACCAAATTAAATTCTTTGATAAGGAAATTTTAAGTGAATTAATTTATGACAATGAAATGAAAATCATTTTTATATAGGCCTAAAGTATGCTATAATTAATGTATTGTATGCTGTGTATTTTCAGTTTCAAGTTTGAAGCTTTAAATCTCGAATAGTTATCCGTTACTGTAAAATCGGTATTATTTTTTAGTGCGAAATACTATGCAGTTGTTTTTTGTTAGCAAAGAAGCTTGTTAAGATTAGTAGCCACATATACGAAGATTTCACATACATTATTTGATAAACGTTGATGCAAACTAGAGCAGTTTATACATTTTACTTTTTTACGTGAAATCATTATGAGCTGACGTACAATAATTGGCCAATTCAAAATAGCATGACAGCTAGTGTTTTTGGTTTGACCATTTTAATTGTCCAGTCATTCATATTTCGACAGCTTATTGTCTTGAACACGCATGTCGAAAAGTTTTTGATAATATTTTCATCTCGCGGTTGCCTGTAGCAATTTTTTTGTGGCTGTAGCTCGATCATTAATTATTGCACGAAACCATTATATGTGGGTATAAAAATAAATAGCTTGGAACATTTTCCAGTTTTCGTCTACCATGTCATTATATTTCTGTCTTCGTCTCATGCGTACATATTCCTTCCCCTAACATGAACTAGAAAACTGCTAGATTATTTTACCACTGTTTTTTCTTTGTCATCCGTAAGGCATACCTCTCAACCTTGGAGAGTTGAGCACCATTGCCTGCGTATCGTGTTACGGGGCTGCCCTCAAGCAGTGTGAATGGGAAACGAATCCATCCACGACCAACCCTCGACATATGTTTGATCCAAAACACTTTTCTCATCGAAAACAATGAACTAGAAATTTGCACTTTGATGTGTATTGTGAAATGATTTCCGTTTCCAGCTGGATTACTTTCGCGATGAATTTGTAATTATGTATCAAATAAGTTCAAAGTAACAATATCGTCCAAGCTATAAGTGCTACTTTTGTATCTCCTGGTAAGTCTTTGAAAACTGAGTCAAAGTGAAGAGTGAAGATCGTATCAACATTCATTTGCAGTTTAGCGTAAAAATTGTTCGTGGTCTCGTTTCTATATTTGTGTCCTTTGTTGACGAAATGAAACTGGAGGAGAGCTGATATGATAGCTCAGTGAGACTTTGAAATTTGCTCACATGTAGAAAATATACTGGATGATATTAGCGCTTATAAATATTGCGTGAATTTTTTTGTTATGCTTGGATAAAATATTCAACATTGGCCATTTCACATTCTATTTTATCTAACTTCTCAATTATAAATTGAGGACGTTCTACAAGCGTAACTGACTGCAATTTATGACTAGATAGGGTAAAGACAAACATTTTGAAAATTATTATGAACCACTCGTTCTATTCACTATTCGAGTACATAAAATCTATAGTCAGAGGCCATAATACAAGTCTTTCTATACAAAAGAGAAAAACATTCCAGTTCTTTATCCAAAATACGTCTCTTATACCTATCCCTACAGTGCATATTTCCTTCAGAAAATCTGTTTCAATCTCTCTCTTTCTCTCTCTCTCTCTCTCTCTCTCTCTTTCTCGGTAGTCAATCCTCTCTTGTACCTGTCTACTGTCATTTCTTCTCTTTTTCACTCCCACATCCACGAAAAGACTGCTATAGGATAACATATTTCCTATTCATCAGCCACCCCAGGAACATGGCCTCAGGTAATACGCCATTTGAAGGAGTGCGATACTGAAGTGGTATTCGAACCCCTGTCGAGTCCCCCGCTCCCTATCTCGACCCCCTCGTCATGACAATGACTGCTACTAACAATGCATTACAATCTAGACTTTGACTTCTAGACATTCATCCGAGTTACTGTCAATCTAATGAGTGCAGGTGTTCTTAACACACTCATCAGGCACGCGCACATTTTATGGTTATTATGGATTAGAATTGAAATACCTTGTTGAAAGTTATTCACGAATCAACCCTTCAAAACTTACGGAAAATGAAAGTGTATAAATAATAGATGTTGAGGGAAAATTTGGAAGCCTTTTTTTATCATATCAAAATGTCTTTTTACGGTAGTGTGGAGTTTTGTCTCATTTCATTTCAATTTTAAAGTCCGCGCGTATCTAGTTGTCAATTTCAGAATAACTGATGATCAGTGTAGTGTGGACACTTTTGCATACCATTTTCATCACTGTATATACATATTTATATTTATATTCCTATATATTCATATGGATATGATAATACTATTCGATATTAAATGTCAATGCTAGTTTTGCAATTTCGATGGCTATTCCAAATGACACGTATCTTGGCTGAATAATCCAGACTCGTCTACAGTCTTCCAGCCACCCTTCAGTCTGTATACTTCGTTAAGCATGCGGGCGGTAAGATGAGGGTATACGAACACATGCCAATTTCGATTCCAATCCGTTTGATTTAGGCTGTAAGTAACAAACATCATCAAGACCTTGATCGATCAAGTTCCGAGTTCAATTAAACCCAAGTGTGACTTTACAAGTTTTTCTGGAGCACACGTTTGCCAGTATTTTTATATATATTTTTTTCGTTTCATTGTTTAATTGGTCTATACCGAATTGAATAAATGTACGTATGTGAATGAAAGAACAGGACAGCCTTGAGGCTAGAAACAAGAGGCCTTGCTTTTTCATAGTCGTCTTCAGTTCACCCATGGTCTATGATCTTTGTTCCGGTCGACGGCTTACAAGTCCAACAACTTCCTCTCTTTACCCCTCTTCGGTGTGTGTCAAACTTCCACCACCTCCACCAGTACCCACCTAGCCAACAACACATACTTTACATATACACCTGGCTATATGGTCTATCCGCCTACACCACCCACACTATACATCGTTAATAGCCAAGGTGAAATTAAAAATGGCCAAATACTAGACCATAGGTAGAACCAGTACAAGTGTTTTCTTTCCATGTTAGACGTAATTTATTCTTGTTTGTGAGTTGAGACTACCGATGGTTCATGTTTTTGTGTTGTGGGGACAGTCGATCGGAACCTTTAACAATGATTTTATGTGTATTCTTTTTTTAACTATGACCGCAACATCTTTCGGTGTTTTTTTATAGGTATACTACTATTAAATGTTATACTCATCTCCATGGGTGAATCAACTATGGATGTGTTGGATTTTACTTTCATGAATTTGCTTGTAGTATATGCATAAATATTAATATTTTGGAAGTTGTATTCGCGAATAACTCGTGTAAAATGGTTCACAATTAGTTTTTTTTGATGATACAAGGAAATCAAATGTAGCATGAGCTTGGCAATTTAATAATTATTTGAAATTGTACTTATATCAACAAAGTATACATTATTTGTCCATCGTTGCATTATAGTTTGAACGTGTCTTTCGCAAGTTATCATATGTGACAAGTACTAATTAAAAATCAGCATAAATAATAGTTATTTTTCCGAACATTCCATTTTGTCATGCAGCTGCTTGTAGAGGTGCCAGTGTCAGGGTAATATGACGTATATGACATGGCTAGTTTGATGTGTTTGCCCTGCTTCCGAGTCAATTGCTCTCTTTTACATGATCATTACGTACAACTTCTCTCGTTGACACACCGTGACGTCATCTTGACCCCAACCCTGACCGGGGTCACCACTTTAGCAAGATTTAATTAGAGTGACACACGTTAATTGTATACAGTTGTAGACAATTTTTTAGAAATCATTCCCGTCTTCTTATTTGAGTCGAGTCGAGTAAATATAGTACCAATGAGCATTGAAAATATTCAAGTTATACGTTTACCAATGGAGTTATATGGAATAGGCAACAGCATAGTTTTTGAATTATAATATTGGTATTTATGAAATAGTTGTTCAATTTATTTTCCATGGATGTCTAATGTGAGTTTATTTTTTGAAGACGTGTTCACTTTTGAAGGCAATTGATTCATTACATGGTTTTCATTTTTATATTTCAATAGCGTTCGACTCCTTGGGAAACGAATGTCATGTTCGTATCTTCCATACTTCTACACCACAATCCACTCATTACTCATACTCATTATGTCTGGATTCACTTTTATGCACTTTTATGTAAAATGCATTCGATATGGTACTTATTTCTTCAAGCTTCGTGGATTACACTGAAAAAGAAAACTCATTCACTTATTAGTGAAGAATCTATTCTATTATTATTTAAAATTATTTTGTCTTGAAACCTATTCATCTTGCATGGGAGCCGGGCCGAGTTCAGTTTTCCGATCAAAGCTTGAATCTCATATTGAAACCAAAAGTTGAAAGACACTTGAGAATAAAAGAACAGACAACCTAAAAAGCAACATCCCTCATCCCGTATTATCCTCACAGCATCTTCGCTCTCAGTATCCCACCGTAATAATGATGGCAAGGGTAGAGGGGGAGGAGATGGAGGAGGTTGTCTCAGTTCCCATAGCCACTACATCTGTTGAGCTTCTAATTCAGAGCTAGTCGCCGATAATATTACGATGGTGTTACAGATTGCTCTTTCTCTCTTTTTGTCTCTCTCTCTCTTTCTCTCTCTCTATCCACATTCAACAGCTGATGCTAAAATACACCTGCTTGAAAGGAGACACGTAGAAAAATATTGATAGAAAAGTATATTTGAGAAAGATTTTCAGTTTGAGAAGAAAAAATGAACATCCCTTTGGAAATATAACTTTTTTTAATGGGGATGAAAAGTTCGATAGTGAGACCTGAAATAGTAACTGGATCGTTTTTATATGGACTGATAGCTCAATTTATATTTCATAGAGACCTTTTCACGGGACATTCAGGTGTTCAATTGTGTATTTTGTGTCTTCTAGCCCATGTTGTAATAGTTGTACATTAAAAAAAAGAATCTCATATGTTTTAAAGTTGAATATAATTAACGCATGTAAAACGAGAAGTTTGTGCAATTGTAGTATGACGTAAGGATTAATTAATCACTTAAAATCTGTTAACTAGATCTCAGCTGCTTCTGCTGTAATCTAGATATCCAGCTACATTATTATTTTTTCCAACTGAATAAAGTAGGCCCACGCCTACTGGGTTATACCTCCGTTATTTTGCTGTGACAAAGAATTATATTCCATTCAATTTGCACACCATCGGCACTAATTTCAACTACATTTTAAATCGAATTGAAACTCGAATTAAATCGAATTGATTACTGTCGGTTTGGCTTGTTGATTATATTAATTTCATACCATCAGAGATACTGGCGTATTATTCTAAATGTATACTAATTAAAAAATTGAAATGTATAATTAAACACTTATCTTTCACCATGTATATATAGAGTACGCATTTATAATCCGTTGTAAATATGTACGGGCATAATTCCCACGTACTCCATTTTAAATCTTGTGTATATACTCATATGGCTTGATTTGAATATGCGAAACTCTTAATCGTAATGCGATTAATGACAAACGATTTGGTGTCTGTAAAACATCAACTCCTCGCGTATTATGTAAAGTTATATGTTAGACCTAGTTGGATAATATAAATACAACGTTTTTTCTTATGTTTGTGTTTGTGTGCTTGAATCATGTGGGAAGAGAAGAGGGTTATGTTTGCACGATGAAGAACCTTCACATATACGAGAGAGAGAAAAAAAAGTGAAGATAATGTGTTCAGTTTAGGCCAGATGTTCCCATGTTGTTGTGTGTGTAAAAATTCGTTCTTTTCTAAGACCTAGTTTTAAAGGTTATGCTTCTGTCTTGAACGTAACATCCCCACTCCCACCCCCTAACCACCAACCCCTTCCATCTCCAACATCTCTGAAAAGTTCCCAAGGCTCTCAAAAACCCTTGTGGTGTTTATATTATTATACAGCCCTTTTTAAGGTCTATTGGCTATAGTGATGTCTTACTATTATATTTTCCGAATCTGATTTTGAAACTCAAGGTGGTAAGTGATACCTTGGATTCCCTTGGGAATAATTGATTGAAGCAGATACGAATTAATCTGTAAGCCGTATGATAAAAGTGTGTTGTTTTTTAGGATGGTCATACAATGGTCCAATGGTTTGATCATAACGCATTTAATCAAATAGTGTTTTTATATTTTCAAATTCAGTGATATCTTGGATAATAGCTCATGCTAATTCCCAGTTTAGACTCTCTCTTCAGAGCTAAGAGACATGAGGGTGAACTGCTCAATCTTTCGGTTTTCCTTGGTGGATGGTTGAAGTTCAAATAATCGAGTTATTGTGACCCTCGGATGATTGAATAGTGTATTGATTATTGCTATTGATTGAGTATTGATTTGTTTTCCGATTTGTACGAAATGATTATTTTTTCCTTAGAAGACGTCAATGTACACACAAGAAATGATGTGCGAGAAAATTATGTACACATATGAACTCACTTCTTTCTTTTTATGTATGAAAAGCTTATAACGTATACAGTTTCAGCTAAACGTTGTGTGCGTATAGTGCAATATACAAGTGGTGTATAATTTATACCTCGGTAACAGCACGTTTTTGGTTCACAATATATAGTTGGTTGCACAACTCTGTAGCCGTGTTGCCTATGATTCACTCATAAATGTTCCATTTTATATTGTAATCCACTTGAACAAAAATGAAAACAAATGAATGAATGATAAATTATATAAATAAAATAAAAATGTCTAAATAGTCCAAGGTAATCAGTAAAATTCAGAATATCCTCTCCATAGATTGGTTATCATGTAAACTGTAATGAGTACGATTTTTATTCTGGTTCCGTGTATATAGCTTGATACTTCAGGGCCCAGATTCACAAAAGGTCATAACTTTGATCCGGCTCAAAGTTACAACAATTTCTAGAGATAATACCATATTTTGATCTATTATTTTCTATTTTTCAATTTTCATTCTTGATCAAATCCATCATTATTATCAATTCATTATTTTTTAAAATTGAAAAATCAAAAATAATAGATCAAATATGATATTATCTCTAGAAATTGTCGTAACTTTGAGCCGGATTAAAGTTATGACCTTTTGTGAATCTGGGCCCAGGATTTCTCTCATAAGTTCATTGTAGCTTCCTGCCGACCAGTTTACTTTTGGAGGTGGACTGTCCACTTCCACCTCTTTCTCGTGTGTAGCAATTAGAGCGCGCAGACGAAATCCAACGGTCCTGAAACCTGCTGCCCCATGTCATATGACTATCGCAGCAACAATAGAAACATTTATATAAGTTATAGTTACGACGATCTAAAATTGTCGGGGTGAAACTGATTATTTTTCTGGTATTTAAATATTTGAAATATATGCACACCCATTCGACCGTTGAACTTCTGTCAGTGGTAACCACTGTGATTGATAAAAACAAGTTGGTTCATCATTCATAGGTAATTAGGTAGAATGTTAACCGGTACTGGTACCTTTTAATTCATGCGCCAAGCTAGTGGTTCAGTTTGAAATGGAACCATAAGATTTGGAATTCAAATTGAACCTCTTGAGACCTTTGTCATGTAAATAAATTATATGCTCTTTATAAAGACCAGAAGTAAAGAAGCTTAGTCCACAATGGTGGAATGTATTGGATTTTGTCGTTTTTTTTTAATTCACACAAAAGATTTTTCATTTTTTGTATGTGCCTTCTTGAATGTATGCCCTCCGCCCTGTAATGCTCATGATGATTGGGGAGGCGAGGGGTAATTATAGGGTGTGACGTAGAATGTGTCTTCTTTAAAGACATGACATGAAGAAAGGTCAACAACCCATCTCTTTTCCCCCCCACAAACTTCATCCCTGCCCTTACAAAGATTTAAAGAAAACGTATTTTTGTGTTGGGTTGAAATCTTGATGTAACGGTTATAGCAGGTCTGTGCCGCTTTATATTATTATAATTCGATTCTGATAATTGCATTCACTCATACTTGGCTTCCAAGGTTTCATTATGGTCTATTAGAGTTGAGATGAATCTTGAAAAATGTGAATCCGTTTTTCTCGAACTTTCTCTCGAAAATCTGCGTGCAGTCACTGTTTCGCATAGTTGAACTTACCTCATAATTTATCTACCACAATTAATATTATAATTATAAAATTTCTATTGCACACATCATTTTCACGAACTTAATTTAATAAATCATTTGATTATAAATTAATTTAAGTACTGGTAGTCCTACTTCATCCATCTTATTTTGATTTATAAAGTGAAGAAAGAATAAGCATTTGGAGTCACACATAAAGATTACCCGTTCTAAAACCCGTGATTTATAGGCCTACCTAATATAAATTAACCATTATATCCCACTGCTCCACTATAGGTTTGAACTGAACTTTTACATCCTTCTTGAGATCTTAGAATATGCGAGTTCGATCCACACTCCTTCTCTTGTATACAACTCGCTTCTGCCTCCGTTGATCTGACAACATCCAGGTTGTCTCGTGTCAATTCATTGACCCTTCTAATGCGCCTTTAAGCATGGATGTTTGACACGGGGGTGTGCGTTATGTGACGATGGTGAAAGCCCGAAAGACAGATACCTCTCTCTGGTCCAATTACCTGAGACACTGGGTACTCCACCCTGCAGCACTTCCTGCCACGGTCATGGCGCATGCGCGTCTAGCACTCTCCCTTGCAAACCACCAATTAAAGGCGTAACTACTTATATCAGGTCATGAATACATCAAACTTTCAAGGAATAAGACGACATAAGTTGTAGGAATTGAAGATTTGATAGAAATAGAAAATTTACCCGTTTTGGATTTATTTGCAACATCTATAGTGTTAGTAAAATGAAAGCTTTGAAAATATGGGTTACATTGTTTGGGTGAGCCTATTAATTTACTGGTTTGTGAAAATTGTGTCATTTTCTCAATTTTTATTTGAGATTTATCTCGAAAGTTTTTTCTCTTGGAAGTTTTTTCATTTGTTTCTAAACAGAGTCATGAGAAAAATAACTCTGAAAAGAACAGATGAATTCTTTGGCGATGTTCATATTGCAATCAAAGCTATTTCGATAAATTTCAAGGTAAATTTTGTTTTTGTTAACTGGTCGAATGGTCAAAAACAGCCATAGGCCTACATGGATACATTTTCGCTCTCTTGATTGTAGAAATTTTTATTTTGAGTTGTGACCTGAAAATGAAATGCAGATACTTCTTCAACTGGTTTTTAACAGCAGCGTTGGAATATTTTTTACTCAGTAACCGTTTTATTAAGCAGTTGCAAAACATGTCATTCTTATCTCATGTTCTCTCTTCCATTCCGCCTGGGAATTAAATTAATAAACGAGATGCAATTTCAATTTGTCTCATCGTGTACTTCATGTAACTTATCAAAGCAACTTACTCATCTCTGTACATGGGTCGCAATTTTTTATGGCAATCAGTCGATAGTCTAATCTTGGAGAAAATTTGAATTTGTTACATGACTAATTCATTTACTTAAGCTTATAATCTTTTAATAAAAATAAGGTCAAATTGATTGACTCAGAATTTCCAGGTCCGTGATCTTAGCGCCCCATATAGTTCACAATATCCGTTCTATATTGACGTAAGACTTATTCATAGAAATTAATTTGTAATCATCTATTAGAATATTGTTTACTGTTGAGTCAACTAATACTGTCAATCTGTCATTGCTATTTATAGATGCTTCAATTGCTAGAGATTCATAATTTAAAATTGATCAATCAACAAACTGTGCATTTTTTCTATCATCAATTCAACAGTTGGTGAAATATGTTGACACAATTCCTTGACTTCTTCATGCCTACTTGACATACAGTAATATTTTCCATTTATTGGAAATTAATGCAATTTGGAATGAATTGGAAATTTTAATCCTATAGATACAATTTTTTTTTGTCTCGATCGTTCTGTATCGTCCATATGATTATACGATCGTAGTGAACTTTTAATGGTCAGATCTTATAGAAATCTCAGATCACTATTCTAGTTCACGTACGGTATTGTGAAAAGAATCGTTATTATAGAACAATGAATGTATAGAACATTTTAATCATGTTTATGGTGTATACAAGTTTATAATTGTTTTTTTATTAGTTTTAGATTAAATGCGGATTTATACTAATCGATCTAATCCTATAGTTTTCTTGTATATACGAATAATATAATGTGGGCAGTCTTACATATCCTATTTTTAATGATGTATGGAGGGACAGCTATATAGTCGTGTGCGTATGTGTGTTTGCATATATAAACTTCGTTACTTGAATTCGAAACGCGTACGGAATTTTCAATTATTCTCGATCATGTTAATCTTTTCTGAACCAGTCGAACAAGTAACAAGTCAACAAGTTAATTCCCATATTTGTTGTTTCGCATAGAACAATGACATAACATACTAGGAACTGCAAGCTATAACATGTGCAACTCGCAATGTTCTGTTACAAAAATACTCGGACAATTTGCTGCTTGAGGTTCATGTTATAGACTAGAGTTTAGTTGTACTCACGTTGGAAGGTACTAAACTAGAGCTATTTAGACGAATTGTTGTTAATGGATTCGTGGTAAAGAAAATTGTGTGGGCTAGCTGATATCTCCAGTGTATACACGTTTACATATATTGTAGAAATACATTTTATGTACCCATGGTACGATGGTAAAATCTTGATTCAAATATTAAGAAATTGAAAATGAATTGTCTTGGTAAAAACTGATCCTATACTGATCCTCAGTTGTAGTTTCAAGTCAAATCTCATTTTAGAGACATTTCAAATTCTATTTTCAAATGATAATAAATGTGTTGATCAACATGAAAATATATTCAATATATGAAATAGTGTTTGTATCAAACTCCTCTATCGAATCGACAACAATTATTATGATCAATATTAAAAACTTCAAAAAATAAATCGGCTATAGTTACTAATTACAGATACAAAAATCTTCATTATCTCATTTAGGTTTCTCATTTGCCCCCCATTCCATCTCAATGCATCATTCATAATAGACTTAAATCATGTTTAGTCGAGTTATTTTTCATACGCGTATAAATGGGATGCGTTATAAACGTATCGAAGGGCATTGGCATTTGGTTATTGTTTAGTTACATCAATTTTGTACTTTTAGCAATACATTCTTAATATATAATCAACCAACCATTGTGTTTGGCTGTCATAATATTGCATTGTTAGTTGGTTTTAGAGATGCTTGTGTGTACCCCGTGGTTGTCCAGATCCTGTATCTTGTATTGAGTGAGGGGAGTGGGTGGACCGCGACCAGTTGGATGGTCTCTCGTCTTTTCCTCCTAGGCTCTATAACTTTGTGAGGTCACAATATTCGAAGATAAAACACCTATAGCCATATACTAAGCAGAACCAATCGAAGTAACAAGAGTTTGAAGAGTATTGTTGTCTTGGACGAAGTTTTGTGTGATCAGTAACTGCTTTCAAAAGCTAAGATTGAAATCCAAATTTAGGATTTTGTATTTGAAAAAAAAAGAACATTCACATATATAGTGTAGTGGTAAACACGGATTTTTAGATGGTTTGTTTCTTAATATTCTTATATTTGAGTTGAAGTGATCGATCCAAGAGATTGAGTTACCGGCACAGTATCTGAGTGGTTAGCGCACTTGCTTAGTGTGACCCGGGAGGTGAAGGGACATATCGGACCCGGTTCGATCCCCGCCACCGTCCATCTTTACAGGGGGTTTTCGTGGTTTCCCTCTGTAGTCTAGGTTAATGCCGGGATGGTTCCCACAATATAGGCCACGACCGCTTCCTTCCCACTATCCTTCCCATTACCCATAAAACCTTCATCTCATCATCCCATCATCTCAGTAATCATTCATCCGACGCCAATAGATCTCAGTCATCATTACAGTGCGTCGTTAAAACCCAATATAAATAAATAAATGAGATTGAGTTGATTCGAGGGTCGGCTTACAACCATCTTCTTAGACATAGTTTAACCAACAGTTCAACTGAAATTCAGCTAGTTCGGTTGGTCATATTCAGTAATTTCAGTGCGCCAGTGCCATGTATTGGCACCCGCATACGGTACCAAGTATATGGGCTGTGATGAATACCTGTTTTCCTGTTATTCATATCTTATTCAAAG
>OZ023330.1:14438031-14513031 GCA_964007535.1 Brachyptera risi | reverse complement strand
ACAGGACAAAATTATTCTACATTTTGCCTGCAAGCTAAAATGCCGAACATCAAGTCAATTTTCATACGAGTTCAGTTTGACGAGTTGTTTTTTGTGTTGTTCCTATAAGTGACGACATTTCCGGTCAATTTTATGAGTGTGACTTTGCAAATATGCTTGAGGTGAGGTGGTTGGTCCATATACACCTGAAGGCAGTGAGCCAACGAGATAAAAGAGATTTTGGTATTAGTCCTACTTCAAATGAACGGATCAATCTTGCCGGTTCTGATTCTAGGTAATTATTTTATAATTGTTTTTCTGATATATCGAGGTTTTCCATCCGGTAATTAAACTCGAGGAGATTGTATGACCAGTATAATGAGCCAGATTCGACAGTTGAGCGTCTTACCTGTGTTATTTGATTCCGGATTGGTAGATTGGTAAACTGCATATATGACTGGCCTTATTAAAATTAGTTACTCTCTTCTCCATCATAACACTTTATAAATCACAATTACAGGTCTTACTTTGTTATATTATCATTATTTCTTTAATCCAGCTAGGCTTTTTGCCAATTAGGCAAGGCAGATAACCAATTTTTACATTGACCAGGGGTTGCTCTATCAACAAAACTGGGGCGTTCATAATATATTTTTTGCTGCTTACACAATTATTCTTCACCTGTATCTGTTCATTAAATTCAGGCCTATCATCGGATCAAAGATGAATTATTAAAAATTTGTTTCAAATCTCAATCAATATTTCAATAGCTGTGATTACCGGTACTGTATTTCAAAAAATATTCTTTCAAATTCGAAATTATTTATATACAAAATATGATATTCGGATATTCTATGAAGTTCGATCCGAGACAGAGACTAAATCTATGGAGTTACGGATTAAAACTCGAACTCGATCTTTCAATTCAGAATCCGGGGCACCTGAAGATCGTATACCGGAATAAAGTATACTCGATTTGTGTGACTAGGGTTTGGCTGTCAAACCTCACCTGAATCCTAACCACATTTCATAATCATCCATTCAGAAGTACCCACAAGCTCATGTCACACAGTCGAGTTTACTTTATTCCGGTATACGCTCTTCAGCGTCCCCTATATATGGGGACTCTGATATGACCATTTTCTCTGTACACGGTGTCGTGTCGAGACCAGCTCAGTATAGTTGACAGGTGCAACCACACTGTCATACCCCAAACACTTTTGCTATAGCTGCAGTCTTCATCAACCCGTGTAGTGCATTGAAATCCATACACCCCCATATGTAGTACAGATCAACTCATAATGATGTTAGCAAGAGGAGAATGTCGTATTCGTGAGGATGAGCGAGTCAATTATGTTGATACTTTTTTTTTTTTTTAATGATTATATAGCCGAGTGGCAGCTTGAAGATTGCTATACACCGCTACTTCCTATACACACTGCTACGCTTCAATTACGTATAATGGAGTTTTTAACGTATTAAACATTCCATGTCATATCATGTTTGAATTATAAATTTATATAATATCTTCGAAACAATACTTGAATACTTTGAATATTTCACGTCTGTTGTAATTGTATGTGAAAATGCATAGGCATACGGCCCAACTATACGAAATTAAGTGTCAGTAAAATCGCAAAAAAAGTTTATAGCAGTAGGCCTACTTCCGGTCATTCTTTTCTTTCATCGAAATTTACTACAGCCAAAGCACAAATTCCGCCAATGCAATTGTTGAAATAACCATTATTGCATAAATTAGCACTAATGCTAAAAAATTAAAAAACAACAATAACAAATTGGCAAATTAGCCGTTGTCATTGCTAAGTTTTTTTAGTCATGTTGATGTTTTGAAATTTGAAATATGTCCCTTTTTTGTTATATTTGGAAAATTTTCAAAATAACTCTGTTAGTAGGCCTATTCTATCTTCAATGCATGTTATCGAAACATGCATGTTGTATTATGTGAGATATTGTAATTCCTAATTGGATGAAAATAAATAATGGAATAAATAATAATAAATCAAACTGGATGGATCTATATCTCACAGTTATTGTTGTTTTATATGTCGGTCAAATAAATGAATATAAAATGAGATCATTTTGTCCTTGATTATTGATTGGTATTGTGAGCCACATACCACAACCAAGTTCGTCATAATTATGACAAGTCATTTCAGACCAATTTCTGCAATGACGTTGCATTCACTTTGTGCACTTCATATTTATTGATATTTGCATTTCTAGTTTGAATTATAGATGAGTAACAATTCACAGGGAACAGTTCGTATGTTGATTATCTGTAACGTGAATAATACAACTAGGAAAACGCGAGATTCGCGTTGTGAGATGAGCTTAGAAGTATGGAAATCTAGAATGAAAAATATTCTGTCAGCTCAATCCACATTTACGGACCTTGGATTACTTCAAATGTTCAAAAACCTTACCTGCATCTTGTTGATATTTATAGTGCTGCAACCTGTCGCATCCAAATATTCAATAAAATGTACACTTTTATTGCGTTTTCTTTGTTATTTCTGATACGATTGTTGCAAAAATCTCTGAAAAGGTGTATAATAGTATTGTTCATATACGGTGAAAATTTGAGAGCTTTTGAAGAATTCTTGTTTTTCAGGTATTTCTCCTCCCGGTTAGGCCAATTCTCATGAGAATTTTTCAAACCTCACGATTTTTTCCGGAAAAACCTCCTGACCAATTTTTCTGAAAAGCAATCCCAACTTATTCTGGTATAACAGAAATATGTAGAAAAAGTTTCAAGTTGATAGGTATTTTTTTCTGACCTGTATGCCGCGCACAAAATTCCCCCCCCCCAAAAAACAAACATAAAAACGAAGCCCTATTTTTTTCGATATGTGAAATGGAATCTTCGCTACGCTCATCTAACAATAATACAAAGCAGTCTTTCGATTGATACGCACGCCAAGTATATTGACTAAGTATGCAAAGACTGTTATTGGCATATGTCATGGCAGCTTTCCGTGGCTAAAAGTAATCTTCTATCGCATTATACACGAATGTTGGCGGGTCGAAACTCCCGCTGGATAGTTATAAATGAATTGGGATGTGGTAGACAAGTACCGCCAACACTCTTTTGAGTTAGGCATGTATAGCGCGGTATGCATGTTTTCTAAAGGTACGTGCTTGTGTGAAGTATACGCCGTCATCGTCCAGGCTGCTGGATCAACTTTATATTATAATATTATGTCACCTGGCAATTTTTACATTTTTGAAAAATCACTTCACTCTTCGAGCTGAATTGATTTTGCTTTCCTTTTAAAAAAACGTGGCTCGAATTTATTGATATCATTTTTAGTATGTTGTATGTATGTATGTAGTATAGTGTACTACTTTTTAGTAGTATTAGTAGGCCCTAGTGTATATTAGTAGTTTTTAGTACTAGGCCTATAGTGTAATATATGCATGAACACTCTTCCGTCAGTTTTTTATTCTCATCATATTCATTTTATAAATCCTCTTTCTAAATATTGTTTCGGTATGTATAACTTTTATGAGAACTCTCTCAATCAATTGTGCTTGAAAATAGAACGCAATCAAATCATTTGAAGTAATACAAGCTTATTTCGGATTAAAATACCAATCCCTGTTTGCACCCAATGTCAAAGCTCTTCACGAGAACTGTACCTTATAAGACATTCCAGAACGTTATGTATCAGTGCACGCACTATTGATAGCCTATTGTTATGCGTGGCCCATTGTTGACAACCAGGTACCGGTAGGTGGGTGATGAGGGGGGGGGGATGTGTCACATGTGGAGTATTATTCGGTGAAGATGAGGGATGTGTTCTTTACATTCCGTGTACAGAGCAGTGTTTGATAAACAAGATTGGGTCCGGCTCCGAGAAACGGTGATAGTGATCGTGGTGTGATCGGAACAGAAAACTGATTGATAGACTTGAAATGGTTTGATGTCTGCGTCACTTTCGTTTCTAATCTCTGCTTCGTGAAAATGTGTTCGTCTTGTGTCGAAATGAATCTTAAAGTTATTGGATGAGAACACAGTGATGAGATTTCAACCACTGTTTTACCTATATATAGTATTTTTATTGCTTCAACACTTTGGATAAAATGATTATCGATAATATCGGCCAATATAGACTCTTCATATAGGGAATACCCACGGTCTTAACTAATATCAACTTTTCATGTCAATGTCTCGTTCAACTATAATAGCAGACAGATATCATTCCACATTTCCACACATCCCTATAGCATTTTCTTTCTTGAACAATAGCTAAACCTACACCGACCTAAACCACCAGCGAAGTGAACGTTTAACCCCCTTATACTGGCCTTTATCACACACACGTATATATATATATATATATATATATATATATATATATATATATATATATATATATATATATATATATATATATATATATATATATATATATATATATATATATATCCCCTCATAGTGGCCTTTATCACACACACACACACATATATATATATATATATATATATATATATATATATATATATATATATATATATATATACCGGCACAGGTAGCTGAGAGGTTAACACACTTGCTCCATGTGACCCGGGATGTAGTGGGCATGTCGGACCCGGTTCGATCCCCGCTACCGTCCATCTTTACAGGGGTTTTTCGTGGCTTCCCTCTGTAGTCTAGGCTAATGCCGGGATGGTTCCCACAATATAGGCCACGACCGCTTCCTTCCCAATATCCTTCCCATTACCCATAAAACCTTCATCTCATCATCCCATCATCTCATTAATCATTCATCCGACGCCAATAAATCTCAGTCATCATTGCAGTGCGTCGTTAAAACCCAATATAAATATATATATTTATATATATATATATATATATATATATATATATATATATATATATATATATTTATTTATTTATGCACATACATGATAACAAAATGGAAAATATTTCATATTCATTCCATCGTTAGAATGTTACAAAATTTTGATTCAAATAATTGATATTAAAAATGCATTTGTATGAAGATATATTATATAGATATAGATATAGATATAGATACAGATGTAGATGTAGATACGTAGTACGTACATTTTCAAAACACATTGATTCACTGAAATTACAACTCGCTCACAATTGAAATTTATCGAATTTAACGTATTTAAAAAAATAATATCATTATTTTCGATCCTATATTTCAAATTAAGTTTCGCATCGTCATGTTGACATACATTCCGTCATATAGAAAATTAAGATTTATAGGTGAGGAATTGTTTCATTTCTCGTGCTCTTATTAAGTAATTCAACGTGCTCGTGTAACTTCATCCAGTCTCGTTTCATTGATCGACACCGTTCATCAGAATGTCCAGTTCTTCCTTGATCCAGTGATTGTGACGTCACGATCGTCCTACGAACCTGTCGGATTTCAGACGAAGTCCGATGAGGCGTGAAGAATATATAGCTCAGTCATTTTACTCATTTATACAGGAGCTATAAAACTCTGTTGCCAAATATACTTGTTAACGTGTATTGGTATTTATGAAGACGATACAAAAATATACACACCAAATAATTCGTGTTTTTAATATATCTATATGGCATAAATTCAATGCCAATTAACTCGGATTTTCAATCGGTTTGTATAGAGTCCCGTCAGGCTAATTAATTGACCAGTCAATAAAGTTGCTAAGCTAACTATAGGATAACAGGTATCGTAACAGAGGAAATAGCGCGTCAACAGTTGGTTATTTTAAAAGAACTACCGTATGGAAAACCAGCGCTTCGAATAATATCAAGATGGAATATAAGATAGAAAAAAGATAGAGAACAATGTAGAATCTCAATATTTTCTAACCCCCAGGCGTCAACTATACGAATACCAAATTGAACACTTTTGAACTTAATTTAGCGTTCTGGTTTTCTAACAATCCGTCCCAATAATCAACTGTTCACACGTTATATTCTCTATTACCTTTTCTGTGTTTGTGTACCTGTTTTTGTTTCTGTTGTGTTAACCACAAAAGTGTAGAATCAGATAATAAACGTAAAAAATGACTCCACTGTATAATAATAAGTGTGTTTATCCTGAACTTTGCATTATGTGCAAGTTATATGTGTAAGCTGCAAGTGGTTTGCAAGTGCAAGTTTGAAAGGTGTGCAAGTTGTATAATGGCACAAATTATTCTGACTAAATTTGAACCTGATTTTTCATTTGAATTATTATCAAACTTCAATTTTTCGTGGACATTATTTTTCTTTCCGGCCCAATGTGCATCTATTTCGCTGCCGCTTATTAGATGAAATTGTATAAGTTGAATTCAAAGCACGTCAGTCTATTGAAACTTCAAATGGCTCGTGCCGGTTAAGTACGATTAACTAAGCGTGTTATTTCAAATTAAGAGTTCACCCTACTTAACATTATTATGTCGTAATGGCGGCAATACGCACGCATCCATTATACGACTGACCTAACTGGACATGGCTGTTCGTAAAATTGAACAACTACGTATTTGTTCATTGACAGTCCTACTATACACGGAACAGATACATTGTCAATTCATATAAATTTGCATTCTTAAAATTCAACTGTGTGATTACTTTCATTCTTCAAATAGTTGTCTAAAATAATGTTAGTGAAGAAAGATGCAGACTATTAAAAAACGAGAAACACGTCCTCTTAATTAAATCTGTTTTCAAATTTATTTGTGCTATCAGAATATCTGTATACAACCTAGAAGACTAATTGAAATATATTTTGGGAGAATCGTTGAACATTCTCGATATTAAACTCGTCAAATTCGACTCCCTTGAAACAATAATTTTTACGATGCGCTTTTTAAAACTGAGTCACGTGTCTATAAGATGATGACCAATGCACTTGTGTGGTGTAGTCTCAAGACAACCGGAGTCATGGCAACGATGTCTGGAACTCTTTCTCCATCTCTCTCTCTCTCTCTCTCTCTCTCTCTCTCTCTCTCTCTCTCTCTCTCTCTCTCTTCTCTCCACCACCGAGGCACGATTAGTTACATTTATAATACATATATTGTAACAAGAGCATATGGGTATTATCCTCTTCCATCTACTTACAGACACAATCTTGTCACTCTCTCACATTCCTACAAGTACGCTTGAGGCTCTGGAAGATTTCTTGATGGTTTTTTGTTATTATTAATTATCTATAATTTGGTTTTAGAATGAGCGTGCGTATAGGAACTAACAAGCTAGTTAGCCCCCTTGAGGTAACAACGTATGTAAGCGTAGACTTCAATTTTATAATTTCAACACTTTTTAAATGCACGTGTCAATTTTTCAATTGGACGGTTTGAATTATTTTTGAATCATTGAGAATTGCAGGACGTATAGGCAACGTATTGGAGATGACCACTACAAAATTTACGTCAAAAATTCAATTATATAGATGTGCTTAATTTTTGAAAATTGCAATAGTCATGTGATTAGTTTAATTGTTACGCTATACTTTTGATTGTGGTACGTGCTATCGAATGCAAAGCTCTTTCTACAAATACTGAACCATACCAAATTACCATAGAACTTTTCCAAGAATCTGGCACATTGAAAGAAGTGATAATAAAACAAGATTAATGTAAGCTTATATGTGATTCCGATGCAACGGTATTTTTAGAAATGACACGATTCATTTTTTGTGTCTACATAATAGTATGCATGTACACTATGTAAAGTTATTGACGACGAGACATCACACACAAGCTTATATTAGACTTCACCTACCTGTATGATCGTGAGATGTTTCTAGTATTAGTAAGTAGGATTATGTGATGAATAGTAAAAGATAAACTCGAATTTTAATGTGTCTGCGACACTACATTGGATTGTAGTTTTTTTTGTCAACAGTTTTGTTTCAGAATGCGTGAGAATTGATTTAGAGACTTGAAAAATGAAATACCAGTATATCCTCGTTTCTTCGATCGTGCCAGAATATATGATGAATCTAATTAATAAGTAGCAAACAATGATAAAAATTAAAAGCCTGAACTATTTTAATTTCATACCATAGGCCTATATATATTCGATGTTTTCATTCGTACCGTGAATCAATGGACATTTAATAGATATATAATTTACTTTTTTCTTCAATAGAATGTGGTTATTAATGGAGGTTTGAAATTGATATAATTATAACGTAATTATTTTTTTTCACAACATCAAAACTTGATGCAAAATTATTTGTCTCCATTTAAGGATATGGATGGAAGTTGGATTATTTGGGCTGGGCACCACAAGGGCGATCTTACCACCCCATCCTAATTATGTTGGATGAAAAAAAAATTGACACCAGGTCTGCATTGTCTCTGACTATAAAAATAATTTCTAAATTATAAGTTAATGTAGGTCTATGTAACCGGCACATGTAGCTGAGTGGTTAACGCACTTGCTTCATGTGACCCGGGAGGCAGTGGGCATATCGGATCCGGTTCGATCCCCGCTACCGTCCATCTTTACGGTTTTTTTCGTGGTTTCCCTTTGTAGTCAAGGCTAATGTCGGGATGGTTCCCACAATATAGGCCACGACCGCTTCCTTCCTTTTAACCTTCCCATTACCCATAAAACCTTCATATCTCATCATCCCATCATCTCATTAATTATTCATCCGACGCCAATAGATCTTAAATATCATTACAGTGTGTCGTTAAAACATATATATATATATATATATATATATATATATATATATATATATATATATATATATATATATATATATATATATATATATATATAGGCCTATATATATATATATATATATATATATATAGGCCTATATATATATATATATATATATATATATATATAAATGAGTCTACCGGTATGTAATCTTCTAGTCTATAGGTGCAATCTCTCAAATCGATATAGTGACTCTCACATCGTCTTTCACTCATTGCCAACCCATTGTAGTCTCGATAACATAACCATGCGTTAGTCTTGTTACTTTATACTATGAGAACGATCGACCGTCTCTCGTATGCATGAATATTAGCGGTGGGGAGTGTCGATCCGCCACGGTGTAACTGCATGAACAGTAGCACCGCTTGGAACAGCTGTCGAGAACAAACTGGATGGGAGCGACCCACGCGGAGCCGACTTGCACTGACGTATTATACACGTGCTCGATAATGACAAGAACAATTGGAACACTCGGTTGTAATTAAACTAATAATTGCTGTGAGTTTTTTATGAACCATTTTTTTTAATATCTCGAAGAATACGAACGAATAAGGGGATAATTTTGTTATTATATGTTTTAAAAATATGTTTTGAAACAATTCTTTGTTCAGATATTTATGAAAGAGAAACAGAGAATATGGGATGAAGGATCTATTTTCGCCGTGGTCGACCATTCTGATAGAGATTTCTCCCTCTGTTGTCTGAGTGAATACTGGGATGGTTCCTCTGGAACAGGCCATGACCACAACCGTTTTATTACCTCAAAAATCCTAAAATAAAATAACTTTTCATCTCATTCATTATTCACCGACGCCAATAGATCTTGGTTATCATTATAGTGCATCGTTAAAGCAATGAAATAAATAAATAAATACAAGAATGCAGATTTCAAAGACTTTAAAAACATTTCATTCACCATGAGTTGACGCGAGATGGAGTGGTTCCTCGTGACTTCAGAAACGCCAATACTAATGCATTACAATTCATAGACTGAATTGCCTCATGATTTAGTTTACTAAAAAAACAGACCGTTATTTCGCCGTTGATTATTATTATTATTTCAATTAATATTTGTAATTAGAAAATTAGGAATATTTTTTGTGTTTAATAAATTGGAAAATAATTGAATGAATCCATTTAATGAATAATATGTAATTTATTGTTCATCTCGAAAGCTTGTAAAATGTATTTCTGCGTATTTAGTCAATAGCAGAATGCACATTTTCGGAACTCATTCTCTTGGCTCCGGGGTCTTTTTGAGGGACAATGTCTGGTAAATGAATTATGTCCCAAAGCTGCATTTCCCATTTGCACTTGGTGCATATCCTCTTTGGTCCAATGCACCACACAATTATACACCTGCGGTTGGAAAAAACGTCCATTCCGAAATTGTAATGTCAGTTTTAAAAAACATCACGCATATCTTAAAGGCTATTATTTTCATAAACCATAGTTGATGAGTGCACATTTACATTGCCTGCTAGTTTTGTTGCGTATCAAGTTGATAAATTCTCTTGTAGATTGGTTTTAATGTGACTTGATAGACCACTTTATTATCAATTTATTCTATTATTAACATAATATTTGCAGATAGATAATTTGCAAAATACTACTGATTTTGTCACTATTTTTGTACACTGTTTGCAATATATTACCTTTTAGGCCTATATTGATTACTCGATGGAATGGTTATTTTGATTGATTGATTAATCCCGCACAGTCATGCCTCAATTCTATTCTTGGCTTTGTGGGAATTAAAATGTGAAAATTGAAATTGAAATTTTGATGTGTGAATAAAATGAAAAAATTATCATTATCATTATTATTAAAAAACATAATTATAATTGCATATCATATACATTTTACATTCAACCATTTTTTACACTGAAATTTTCTTTGTTATTCAATTTAATCCATACCAGCACTACCAAATCCAACTATGGACTTCTCATTCCTAATTGTTTTTTAGTAATTGATTATAATAAATTATCAGTTTCGTTGCTACTTAAATAATCTAGGCCTATAGCAATTCATATTATATTATTATCACTTGAGCTGAAAAACACTCATCCTGCGATAGCCTGTGCTGTCTTATACCGGATGGTTGCATAATTAGTTCCCTTACTATTGCAATATCATGTTGAACTTTTTACAATAATTTAATGATTCATGTTTGTTAAAAAGTAGTTATTAATTTATTTATTCAAAAGCAAATAATGGTGTACTGACTCCATAGAAATCCATGTAGTTTACCAACCGATGATATTGAATCAAATTCGTTATACACAAGACAAGACCATAAGTTGATTTTAAAAAATCTACCTTATACCTATAGCACTCTATGCCTATACTCTATAGGCTACTTTATCGACTGTACACACGGCATTTATGCCCTCGTAGAGAAGCAATGTCAGCAGAAAGCAATGTTTTTATAGTGCATTCAACACCTGTTGAGATGCATTTTATTATAATGTCCACATCTGATTGTCATTCGCTGACATTGAGAAGGTAGGCCTAAATAATAATAATAATTAATAGCCTTAATTGGGGAACAATGATTTTGTATCAAGTTTCGATGTTATTAAAAAAAAAAAAAAAAAAAATAATAACAATGTATATTGATTCAGTTAGCAACATCTGGATATATAATATTATCCTTCCATATGAAAACAGCCGGTCGTGTTATTGTTCTATTATGTTATTGTATAACGACGATAGAATCACATCAAGGAAACTACCGAATGTAATCAATTCAATTAAATACTTTATTTGCCAATTTGATTTTTATATTCTATGATTAGGTCATGATAAAATATAGGGCACGTCAAAAATATTATAAAAATCAACATAATATAGACTTAAACTGAATTGTATGTAGGCCCTATATATGTATCATTATTGTTATTTATCAATGGATTTACTTAATATCATATAATGTTTTAAGCCACATTTATAAGTTGGTTAGTTGATAATTGTAAACTGCTAACCATTCCGATTTCCTCGGAAGAGGGTTAAAGGAATGATTGAATAAATAAATAAATAATTGATATACATATGGAAAAAAACACAAAACATTCAAAAACATTCATACACAATCAATCGGTAAACAATCTTACTCAATGATAATATGGAATTTAAGCTCTCAGTAGTTATCACATGATTATTACATTATTTATACTTCTCTCCACAAAAAAAATATTGTATTGCTATATTTTGTCTCGATGCTGTATTAAAATACATTCTTGAACAAATTCATTATATCAACAAAGAAAGATACCAAAGAGCTCACTCAGTATTATTGCTTTTCCTTTGAACAATTTTGTCGTTTTCGGTTTTCGTTTTCGTTTGCTTTAAGCTGGATTCACAATGCGAACTAATGATTAGTACTAGATGATTAGTAGTAGATTAGTAGAGTACTAATGATAGAACTAATACTAAATACTAAAATTAAGAAACTGAGCATTCACAATAAGAATTAATTTTCATGAGTCGTAGCTTTCTTAAGATGACAGATTTAAATTGAAATCTACATGTTAGAAGGCTGTAAACGAGCGGTTCATCGAGCGGGATAGCTTCCTTTTGCATTGACTTTCTGTCGTTTCGTATTCACGACTTCTGATTGGTCGGACTAATGATTGAAACTAATGATTAAAATACTAAAGATGAAAGTTGGTTAACTTTCAAGGTCAGTCACTAATATTAAACACAATGTGAACGTCAACACTGATTCCGTATCTGCCAACTTTAGTTAATCATTAATCACTAATCATTAGTTCGCATTGTGAATCCAGCTTTAGTCGCAACTTTGGTGTAAGGTTTGAAGTTTAGTAATAATCAATGGCATATGTCCCCGTACAAGTGTAAGCCGGTAGGCTGTACGTTGTTGTGCCATGGCTATATTCCTATCTATCTCGATAGGCCTAATTAGGTATACCACTTTCACGTACGGTACCATATATAATATTAAATAGGTGTATATATAGACATTCTGACGACCCAACTGATAAGATATTTAATATAAAAATACAAAAGAGGTCAACGGCTTGTGTTTTACATTGTTTTTAATTGTTTTTCGTTTTTGGTTGTGAAAGGTACTTTATTATGCATAACAAGATTGGCTGAGGATCAATTAAATCCCAAGTTAATTCGTAATGATGACCGGTAGACCTGCGCAAATACTGTTTTATTCAACTTTTAATTGAGTATCACAACCAAATGTGGATGTACTTTTGCACTCAAGTTTTAGTCGTCTATCTCAAGAGTCCATGGGAGTCGATTCAGCGAAATATCAGTTTTTTGGTGATAACTTCTGAATGGTATGAGATATCAAAATTCGAATACGTGAGAAACACAGATAATCACAATAGCTTCAAGAAGATTCAAGTTATAACTATTCAAGTCATGTCGCATAACTGTCAAGCGTAGACAGCTAAACGAACACATTTTACAGCTGCATACGCTTGCAGTTATGCGACATGACTCGAATAGTTATAACTTATAACATCTTGAAGCTATGATAATTATCTGTGTTTCTCGCGTATTAGAATTTCGATATCTCATACCGTTTAAAAGTTATCGTCAAAAAACTGATATTTCGCTAAATCGACTCCCATGTACACTTAGCTCACGCCTATGAGCCCCCCGCAGACTCTACGATTTGCATGGATGAAATCCATTTTAGTTTCTCAAGTTGGCATTACCTCTTCAACGATCGATTGTAATGTTTGTTTGTTTGTTGGATGTTTGCACCACTCAATTGGATGAGTGGTGTAGACTCAATTTTACGTCCTCGAAAAAAAAAAATTCTCATTTAACATTCCCATTTGATTATATCATTTATGTATTCATTTTATTCATTTATTTATTATATGTATTATTTTTTCATTATAACTTCTGTTATATTGATCTGATAACATTGGATTTTCATTATTAATTAAATTTGCAGTTTCAATATGTAAAATTGTCATTATACTCTCTTGAAAATGAAGTTTGTAGTACGTTCGTACAACTTTGAGATTATATGACATCATTTTACAGAATTACGTTATATTTTTATAGTATGTGTAATTATTATATTGTCATAAATACCGTAGATGATTTATAATTGAATATACTCCATGAAAGCCAGAAAACACATACACACACACATATATATATATATATATATATATATATATATATATATATATATATATATATATATATATATATATATATATATATATATATATATATCGGTCTATTCATCTATCTATATCTATCTATACATATGGTTCTCACCTCACCACCGTCATGTAAAACGATATTTTTTAGGTGTTCATTTTAAGCTGAACCATAAAACGCCCTTATCTCTAATAGAAAACCCCTCGGTAACGCGCTTCCGTTTCCTATAACAAACAATCTTCATAGACTGCTGAAGTGCTTGAGGATGCAACCAAGTTCCGATCCTCTAGGTATACATGTGAAATTTCATCTTATGCTGATTTTTTTTTAGCTGCAGTCGCTCCCCTTACATACCCCGTCCCCCGCGTATAGAAATATGCATGCTTTCATTATAAAGAAATACCTCAGAAATATGCTTTCTATATGCATGCTTTCAACTAAAAACGTTGCAGTTAAAAAATCGACATTTAACAATTTGAACAATTATCTTATTTGGGAGAGTTGACGACTTCCTTTAAAAATTACTCATTCCTAATGTTTTGGGAATCGCAGATCGCTGTATTTTATACGCATGGGGTATTCCCCCACGACCCATATTAAGCAGATCCCATGACACAAAGAATGTATAATAAATCATCTGATTTTTAGGAAGATGACTTCCTGTTCCGGTACACATGTCTCTTCTCTTCTGATCTCTTGAGCTTGCACTTCCGACTGTGCTTGATCCATATGTTGAGGCCACGGCCATAGAGCGTCGTGAGAGGATCCGGGCTAATATCACAGATAAAGGAAGCTTAAAGTGCCAAGTATAGTGGTAGGAATACTCCAATCAGAAGTTTCGTGGTTAACAACCCTTTACTTTATTTGCGATGAAATGAGCATTGCTTGCTTAACGACCCCACCAACAGTTGAGTTATCCGGAGGTACGAATGAGTAGGTGATTATGAAACTATGATGTGATGAACGTTCACAAAAACTCTTGCCTTATGCGGGACTCGAACCTACGTTCAACGGTGTCTTCAGTCATTTATTTACAAGTTTTAAGTCCTAATTCAACATTTTCTATTTCACGATTTAAGCATCTTGTGAGAGTTATTTTGTTTATTTAGTTCCTAATAATGGTTAATTAGTAACCCAAACGATACAATCGTAAGGCATAGAAATAATTAGAAGTGCAAATAGTCTTGATATAATAATAGAAAAAATTATAGTCTTAATAGTCTTTTATGCCAAGGAATTCGAATTGTAGGTTCAGACCATCATTTAATTCATTTTATTCATTTTATTTTTATTTTTTTCATTTTATTTCTGTTTTTTTGCTGTACTTTTTAGGCTTATAAATGTCCCTCATCTATAGGCCTGCCAAGTACAGCAAAAAACAGAAATATTATAAAGGAAGAGTTTATACCGGAATAAAGTCTACTCAGTAGTGTGACATTGATATTGATATTTTTTATTGATCCATGGGAATTGACATTATATATATGCAATTATAATACAAATCATTGAAATATAAAAATTACTTACAAACATACAAATCATTTCAGATTCATACAATAGATTGAATACAGAACCATATATATACAAACAACATTCTGCACCTGTATACAATCACATTGAAATATTGTCCGATGAATAAGAAATGAATGACATAAAAGTCAAGATAAAAGTTAATGTATAACGATTGTAGTTGAGATGTGCAGCTAGAAAAATATTCGTTAATTGTATAAAAAGGATCATTCAGAATGTACTACTTGAATTTGGGGCATGGGCTCCGGGGTACTGTTCAGTGGAATGGGTTCAGGCAAAAACGTCATTACTATATGGCTCAGGTGAGGTTGGAACACCCAGACCCATCCTGCCACACCACCGAGTCGACTTTTGTTCGGGTATACGTTCCTCAGGCGCCCCCTATGAATGGTTAATTATGGATTTTAATGTGTCCCCATATGAAAAGAACGTTTCTCAAGAGTTAGTATAAGAGACAAAGCTATATTTTAATCCCCTCACCTCCAGAAAATTACTGCTTTGTATGACTCTGGCTCTCGAACCAATTGAAGGGGTGCAATAAACTATAGGGGTTCGAACAAGTGTTAAGAGGTACACTTGGTTTCATATTGTTGTCTTCTTTTGAATGACACGTGACTTGTTTGAACATCCCTTGAAGTACAGCCTTTCTAAACTAGGTCCAGTTGGGAGGATATCACTTTAGTCTCTCAACGCCAGAGGACTTTTGATGGTTCTTCTAAGCATTGTGCTATGTAAAAAAATCTTGCGTATTTTTCACACTATACTTTGATGAAAGTCAAATTATTTGCGATCTGCACTTAACCTCATTGAAATGAAAATCCACACCTTTTTGCACAAGATTAGTGGTGGAAGTGCGATTAAGAGGCCTGTGTGGGTGAGGTGTGACAATGACATGAAATGTATATAAAATTTCAAATTATTCAAATTCAAATCAATATTTAATGATATGATAATAACCTATTTATTCTGTGGAACAAGATGAACTGAACAGAATTTAGATAATTATAGGGGCGTGTGAATATGGGGCGTACCTAGTGGATTGATCAATTTAAACCACTCGACTCGGATCGACTTTGGTCAGAAAGACGTTTGCTATTTTGTTAATGAGAGTGTAGATTGAGTGTAATAATCCCTTCTTATATTTTGTATGATAATATTTTTAATAATTTTACCACTATTGATGTTTAAATTAATCAGAAATGATATACATATCGGTATACTTATATATACGGTAACCCGCCTCCACCAATTTGTATCATCAGGAGTACAGGTAAATTATATTACATAAGCGTATAGCAAAACTTTTTTTTTTAATGATTCATTTTGATCATATCATTCTTGGCTTAGGCTTAGTCTTGGCTTTCAGCCACCTGTCGCTAGCGGTAGAAACTGAAGTCAGGTTGGGCGGGAGTTCGAGTCCTGCATAAGGCATCGGTTTTTGTAAGAGTCTTTTCACCTATCATCACTTCTTCACCATTTAACCAACTATCACCCGCTCATTCGTACCCCGTATAACCTAGCTGTTGGTGGGGTCGTTTCGTTGCAGCATTAAAATAAAATATACTTGGCTTGACAATGACCATGGGACTTACAATACCGGTACGCAGTATTATAAGTCCATGGGTCAAACCGAGGGTCAAACAACGCACATCTTGGCCGACAGCAAATAAATGTTGTACAGTATTGCCACAGATGGCGTATGGTCCACGTTCGCTCCCAGCATCCAAGCAGCCACAGTGTTCTAACGACATCTAGTACTAGAGTGGAGAACTAAAGAACGAGAAACAGTCAACCACTAAGATGAGAAGCAATCGAGTGGAAACTCACATCTGTGATTTATCTCTTCATATGGACTTGAACGACGCAACTTAGTGATTGACAACTCAAATCTATTGACGTCGGATGAATGATTAATGAGATGATGTAATTCTTGGATAGCCAACCTCGGTAGCTCGGTCAGCTTAGACACAGCTTGAGAAACTAAAGTCACCGTTCGTTAGGCATGGGTTCGAGTCCCGCATAAGGCATCGGTTTTTGTAAATGTCCTTTCATCTATCATCACTTCATAATTTCATAATCACCTAGCTGTTGGTGGGGTCGTTAAGCAAACACTCATAATTCTTAGGTAATGGCAAAGACAGTGTGAGGGAAGCGGTCGTGACTTATATTGTAGGATCTATTCCAGCATCAACCTCATCTATGATGATAGTCCAGATGTCGCATTACTTTTTGTTTAACGACCTGTGATCCCGAACATTTGATCCACTGAAAACACGCAGTTTGAACGCTCGATATGTCGATACGATAATATTGTAGTCTTGAGATTTGTGATTTATTTTTTTGAATGGAAGTTGTTGATGCAGCTTTCAAATTCAATAGTTTTGTGAAAAAATATATATTCATCTTCTTGTACAAGCATTTCGTAAAATTGTCTCTATTGTCGTTTAGCGAAATGATACAGATCTCTTTTAAAAAAAAAAAAAACCACTTCATTGGACTTTTATGAAAAATTCGACCAGTACAGTTGAGACATGGAAGTTCCATGGTCACAAAACGTAGCACTGTTTTTCGTACATAGATGTCGCAGCAGTATATTTTCGTAACAGTGTTCTTCAGCTTCTTTAGTACGATCTTTGCCGCTAGATCGCTACAAGGTCGTCCGTTTGATTCTCGTTTTAGTCGAGAAAAAAAATATCTAAAAAAATACTGCCTTGGGCGTACGAGAAGGAATGTTGTAGAACCAGCTTGATATAAGGACATTAAACGCTTTCTTCAGAGAAAAATGATACGAGAAATAATATTGTTTCTTCGATACAAATATAATTTCTCAACATGAGTAAGTTGAATATGATGTTGCAAGTTTCAATTTTTCTTCAAAGAATTTGTAATAATACCCACCGTTATATATAATGAAGAATGATCTTCCAACGTTATTGAATTCAATAAGTGGATTTTGAGAAGGGAACATTGACCAGAATCAAGGCTACTAGGAAAATGATACAAAAAAATATTCAACCGTTGTCTAGCTCAAGAGATGAAACGTTGAAGAAAAAGGATGATCTTGCCGTCACTTATTGTTAACTGAAGGGTTGTAACACGTTAGTTTAGCTCTAGGACAAGATATTCATCTCAATATGTTGAGATAAAAAAGATCCATGACTTTCCTAGAAACGTAAATGTTAATTATTTCGGGAAACATTACACTTTACACGTCTTGTACTTATCAGTATGTATGACACCAATTCATTATTAATGAAAATGAACATCATGAAAAATAAACAAAGCTTCGATCATAAAAAAGCAAGCTAGGTGATAGTTAATTAAGGGAGTGAAACTTTCCAAGTAATATTATAAAACGCTGTTCATGAATATTTAAATTGACTCACTATGTGAGTATGTGTGACCCTTTCAACACTTCTGTGTACTATGTATAGTAATAGCACACACACACACACACACATATATATATATTTTTTTTCATATATATATATATATATATATATATATATATATATATATATATATATATATATATATACATATACACACATATATATATATATATATATATATATATATATATATATATATATATATATATATATATATATACATATATAGGCTATTTTTTTTCATTTACAAAAAATCAAATTCTCTTTTCACATATGGCCACTCTGAAATTTGTTCATTTATCGAATTATTATAATGTAATACATTATATAATAGTATACGATGTATATATATTTTATTAAATTCCTTCAACAAATGTGAACATGTATATTAAATTCATCGAGATTACATTTTAATATGCGTATGAAGAACACGAATATATCTTCGTACCTAAGCCTATATTTAATTTGTTGTAAGGTACAGCGGGTATACCACGTTATCGTATATGTCAAAGTAAACCTTGTACGTCATCAGAACATGACTTCATGATCGCAGTCTAGCTTCACGCGAGTGTGGGATACGTTTTAATTTCAAAAAGAACGAATCGTATCCTTATATGGCAAGGTTTTTAAACAACAATAACCCGAAACGCTAGTGGCGGGAAACTACGAATATAGTTTGCATACGAAACCTCGACAAGAATTTCGTACAGTGAACTTTACTTATCGAAAGAACCCATCCTTATACTTGTTTTCTTGTATATGCTCTTGTGGCAACCTTGTCCAACCTTGGGTCAGTGCTGAGCAATCAACACTGACGTTTCTCATGATGATGATGCTTGCTCCTTTCTCAGCATCTCCATGATTGTATAGATTCCCATAGCGTCTTATATATGATTCACAATGATTATAGGTATATCTTTTCCTCGTCATGCGAGTTGCTGCTTTGTCCGTTTCAAGGTACATTTTCTGGGCTCCGAGTCAAGTTTATTATTAGGAAAACGCATTCTTTGCGTTCATGCGCTGGAATAACAGAAAATAAATGGACACTTTTTTTTCGTGAGGAAATAACTTTTTTCTAATCACCTCTCTAAATTGTGTCATAATGATCGAAAATATTTCGTAGATTATGAATTTTAATCTTGCATGAACTTTTTCGTATTCCTACGCAATATTTTCATTTGTTGTCAGAAAGTGCTAAAACACAGCGTTAAAAATAAATATAGATAAAAACACCGGGGCAAATGAATCACAAAGTCAGGAAGAGTCTTCGGATACGCTACTCCAATTACTGTTAATGTAGGCCTACTGTAGGTGGCTTCTTTAATTATTCGAACGGTTCTGGTTCCAAATAAAGACTATAAAAACTAGGATGACTTTTCTTTTGTTTTTTATTTATAACTGCGAGAATAACCTTACACCCTTTAGCACGTTGTAAATGTAAATGTATAAAGTCGAGTTGCCACTGCTTTTTCGATCAATTCAATTATAAGTGTAGTGTCGTATGCAAATTGAAATATAATTAGGATTTCACGCAAGTCAATTATTTGAATGGTGATTGAGGTAGCAATTCGCCTTCCAACCATACAGGTTCGGGTTTTAATTTCGTAGAAATAATTATAATACTGATACTGTGTAAGTGGCGTTCTATATAATGTTTAATAAGTTTTTGAAGTATAAAAACAATAAGTAAAACAAGCTATCAAAATGCAGTAGCATTTCAATCCTAATAGTTGGAAGATATCGGTATAGACAAACCAAACTGGAAATGGAAAGAAAACACCAAATTTACTCCACTTTCTGTTGTAATAACTGGAAGTAGCTGACGTTATATTCTCACTTTGAACGTCGACGTCTGATTAGAAAAAAGAAATCGGGATATATTTCCAGCAAAGTCAAAATATTATTGCAGTTATTCATTTCATGTGCATATTTTATTTGCGAAGCGAGGAACTGTATGAATGTTTCAGCTTTTTCAAAATGTAATTTCTCAGTAGGCCTTTATTTATTGGACCGTTCTAATTCCATCGCAATCGCGAACCTAAAAGACTCACAACACGGAAATGGAATGTGAAGACTCAAGTGAAACTGAATGCGTGTTTAGTCATTTCATATTTGTCTAGTGAAGTTAAATTCGAGAATTTCAAAACATCTTCCTCCTTCCATCAAAACGATAACATGTACCACGTTTTTCTTCGTATAAAATTACACTTGCTCCGTCGATAACATCCAAATATCACTAGAAAGAGCTCAATGTAGAGAAGAGTGCTCCATTGTGTGCTCTAGTGTTATCCATGGGATATGTTGACTTCCAACAAACTCTTGATAGCGCTGATAGTGGTTAAGGGTGTGGGGAGAGCATATTACGACAGAAAACCTTATCACTCAGGAATTGTGAGGGCTTGTGTGTCTGTGTATGTGGAGGATTTTGAAATGGCCGCTACATACTTTTTTACCAACCGTATTGGGAGGTCAACACAACCGTTCGTCCAATTTGATTAGATAGAGGAGACGGTCGTTCGGGAGCTCCAACTACCTTATAGAACTCCGTCAAGTGATAATATGATAATGGTGTCACTTGTAACTTTCCAGTTAAATTACAATGGTTACTTTGTATGAGTACAGTTATTGTACATTGGGCTCCTCAAAAGACAAAAGAAAGTGGTGAGAATATATTTTTTCGACTTTTTTAATTATATTTTGGAAAAAATTGCTCTTGTTGGTTCACGGTTTCAGAGTGTGACGTAGTCAATGACAACGCATTTCAATCCACGGCATTAAATTATAATAATTTCGCTTCATTCTGATACTGTTGATAACCCGGAAACGTATGATAATATGCTGACTGAGAGTGATCAAGGTACTGCTTCAACTTCTTCTTTGTCATATTTTTCCAGCGACTTTAGTTCCGCAAGCCATGATGTCTCCCGCGCGCTCTCTACATATCTCGCGTTTACAGACCACCCACTTTTATATTCCTTGCAAACAATTATTGCCGGTGTATTCATTATTCTCTCATTTTCTCGATGAAGAATTATATCTAAAGAGTTAGTTGATCGTATTATGTGCCGTAGATAAAAGGTAAGAAATATTTCTACTCCTGGAATCGTGATTGAAATCAAATTAAGAACAATGAGACGGCATGGTTATACTATGGGTAGGCCTACTTTTTTCAAATGTAATAATGCTGTTCTCTTCTGCATTGATGACCGAGGTCTTTTGTATATATGCAAGCGTATAGCAGTAGATTATTGGTAACTTTCATTTGATTTTATCAAATTTTTAAATAACTCACTAGGAATACATTTGCCCGTTGTTGACTGAAAAAGTAAGAAATTACGATTTTTCTCAATTAAAAGTCAATATCAAACCAATTGAAATTTGTCAAAATACTGGAAAGCAATATTATATTGTCTATCAGCTGGTTATCACAGCAGAAAACTTGGGGATAAACAAACTAATACTGAGTTGTGATTGGAGAATAGAATTTAGGTGACATTGGTCAATTATCACAACAATGCGTGAGATCAGCTGATGGAATAAGCCAATTTTAATACTTATATATGAGTTATATCTACATTTCTATTTTGAAATATGCACTTCTTACATGACTTTGTATCTTCAATTGCTTATTTACCTTCTCCATCTCGATATATTATGAATATCACATGAGAACGTTCCGTTGAAGTGCATCTCAACAGGTGTTTAATTGCACTCAATCCGCACTTATTTTACTTCTGCACTCATTGCAATTATTGTAATATACATGAACATATGCTGCATTTGATTAATTTGAGTACGTAATACAATGTCTTATAGTTGTAGTTGTAATGGGACGGAGGCTCAAATTTCGATACACTTGATTGAATTCATGTATTATATATGCGTTCCTAGTAAATATTGGGTTTAGCGACATGCTGTAATGATGAACAAGGTCTTTTGGCGTCAGATGAATGATTATGCGATGATAAGGATTGTAGGAAGGAAGCGGTCGTGACGTACATTTTAGGAATCATGCTGGCATTAGCCGCGGAGGTCTACAGAGGGAAACAACGAAAAACCCATGTAAAAGATGTACAGTGGCGGGGATCGAACCGAGACCCTTCATTACTACTCATCTCCCAGAGTGCTTTATTTAGCGATTGAGCCACATGCTTTCTCTCTCTCTCTCTTTCTCTCTCTCTCTCTCTCTCTCTCTCTCTCTCTATATATATATATATATATACACACATTTTTCAATATCCCTATTTTTTTAAAGTCATCAATTTTTTACATAAATAACGAATACACTTAGCAGTAAAAAAAATCCAGTCTCCAAAGAAGACTTGTCTGTGAGTGAAAAAATAATATTATAATCCGTTTATTTTTTAATTGTATATAATTTTAATTCATTCACAAACATATCTCAATATAGCTCAGCTCTACATCTCAAAACGATTATTTCGAGTTATAAGTATGCCTACAATAACTTGTACATCAATGTCGTTATTCAGCTATGATCGCGAGTGGAATTACTTGACTGTGATTTGTTATGTTGCATGATTGGAAAGCCCGCGAAATGCGTTCCCGAACAGCTATGACACCTGTTGAATTCCACTCGTTTGAATAATATATAATTCGATGCCGCCTACTGTGCGTCGTTATCTTACGAATCTGATTGGTCGTAAGAATTAGCCAATCAAGAAACACATCTAAATTTAAACATCTGGGCCAGCGTGAGCAGTGGTATAAATCAGAATTAGGGAAGACTACCAAATTATTATTAATGATAAATTGAAAATGTTGACCGCACCATAAAATCAACCCAAGGTTGGTCTCTACTCATTGACCTTGTGACTGCACCATCCACCCTAACGAGTGGAGGATAATTTCAAAAATATTAGGTATTCGTATTATTCAACACATGTCGTGATACCTGGCTCATTTACTTCAACTAGAAATGTTATAAATGACATATTACATCAACTTCTAATGAAATAAGATCAATAAACAATTAAAAATGAATTAATATTTAAAAAATGGTGGGTTTTCATGATAAAATGAATGTATATTATTGTATCTTCTCTGAATATCATTCCTTCATATAGATCGCCAACATATCTACGCCAATAAATCTTAGTTATCATTATAATGTGTCGTTAAAACCCAATAGGCCTATATGAAAAATGAAATTTATCAATTTAGATCAACGTTTTTTCGTTTTTTTCTTCAAACGAAATTATATATTATTTTTAATCAAATCGTATTCACATGCACGACTTGGAATTACTTCCATCATTTTCCTGCTAGTATATATTCGAGACCATTCGAGTATATCCCCGACTTCTGGTTACAAGTAATGAACAACATTATTTTCTTAAATGAACATTATTTCTTAATTGCTATTCTAGTGTATGGTAGTGATGTGGAGTCGGTTTTTACCTTTTGATGATGCATATTGCAAGTGTTGAGATGTGAAGATAGGTGAAGCGTTCACCTTTGATCCTGCTGCCAGAGCTTTATATGTGCTATCGTGTAATGGATTACAAGAATTTCACACTGAGGATGGTTATTAAGATTGGACACAGTTATTTTTTAATCGCGTATCGCGTGAGATTATTATCTTCGTAGAATATGATGTTGTTTTTTAATGAGTGAGCGATGAGGGTGCTGTCTTTTATATATAACTTGCTTTTTGTTGTTATTTTGAGTATTTAATGGTTGAGTGCTGTTTATAAGCATTTTAGAGAATCGTTTACGCCTCTATAGGAGGGGAAAATATCAAAATATATATTTATTAGTAAAATTCAAAGATGTTGAAAAACTCACAAAAGAAGTGAGATTTTTTTTACTCTTTGAGAGTTATTCGTTTTTTTCCACTCAAAAATACGTTTTCCAACGTAACTTTATTCATAGTTACACTTTTGATTCAGTGGTGAATTAAGGTCTCTACCATTTATTATGTATTATTCATATTTTGCTTCATTGTATTTTGTAATAGTCAACTGATCACACTAGTTGCTACATTTTCTTATGTTTTCCAACTAATGAGCTGACCTGTATTCAGTGATGTAAGTACTGGTTTTTACCAACATTACAAAAAGATAACAATTATTGCAACTTCTCTGAGCTAAAAACGCAATGAGTATGTTTTCAAAGGTGTGAACGTTAAAAAACTTGAAAGTGCTAATAAATGTTTTAATAACAAATGCCCTATTCAAGTTTGTTTTGTTGCCATCCATCTGCCAATGAGTAAAATAATTGAATCAGCATGAAGAGTGGTGAAGATACTGAATTATTTAGGAAACTCACATTTAATGATGAGTCGCGGATGATTTTTTTAAATAAAATAGTCAGTAACTGATGGAGATATTCTATCATTTGATATCATGTGAAATTACATTTCGACAAAAGTACGAACACAAAATACAATATTTGAACAAATTTGTGTCGAACTAAATGAATATAACGCTCTTTCAATTAAAAATGAAATTACCGGTACCGTATCTTGGAACCAAAAATCTGGCTCTTCTCAACCCCCAAGCCCCCCTCCTTACCCCCTCTCCTTACTAACACTCCTGTCATCATCTTACCGCTTTATAACCATAATTAATCATTACAAAAAACAGAACCTATATGTCATGAAATCTATCGCTTATAGCTTTCATATTGTTCTTTACTACCATTTTATTGTTATTATTATGTTGCTGTCTACACCATACCATGCACATGGGAATGTACATTTATATTTCTTTTATTGTCGTTTCATTGCCACGAATTCATGAAAAAATTAATTTTAATAACCACTTCTGCTGGTTTCTAATCATTTGAGTTTCACATTTAGTTTTTGTTACATGCAGTTCAAAATGGCACTTAAAGAGAGTTATAACTTATTGACATTTATATATTGCATGGCCAACCAAAATATCTCGCACAGTGACATGATTTGTTTCGTGAAATTATAAGTTACAGTCGCTCACATTTCAAAGTTCTGAATTATTATTAAAAGTATCTAAAGATATTTATCAACTCTGTATAAGAAATGTGTGTTTGATATATAGCTGCAGACGATGTTTGAAAAAAAGTGGTCTGAGAAATTATTACGAAAATATGTGGAGATTAAATTTTTTTCTTTTTTTCTAGGTAAGCTGGGAATATGCTTTTAAAGTTATTATTACGAAAAGACGAGAACACCATTCACTCACAAAGTGGTAAGTAATTAGTTATTATTTGTATTACTTATTTATATAATTATTTTTATATTGTCTTTGCATCGTGTGAAAATATCATGGGCGTCAACATTGGAATTGACGTTTTGCCTGAAGAACTCCTGAACAGCTGAAAGTATGAAGTTGTTTCTGGATAATGATTGGCTGTGAAATTACAAGTTCCAAGTCCTTTGAAGTTCTTCGCATTCGCCAGTAAACTTTCAATGTTCGGTGTAATACAATATAGTTGAGAAAAAACATTGCTGCTAACAATGGAGCATTTTAAAAACTGTGAATGGATTACAGTGTTGAAGTATATTTGCATTGTATTTTCTTACGAATATTTGAAAATTCCCCCGTACACCTTCTACCTGTACCTTCTAATAGGCTCTATAGTCTATATACTGTCGAATTACGAATGACCGAAGGAACGAAGTGGTTTCATGTAAGATCGGGGTGACACTGTTGGTGATCGCGTACGAAATTCTGTAAAATTTGATCAAATCCAATCACTGTTCAAAGCTTCATATTTTCACCGTGTTTGTTAGTCTTCAAAATCGTAAATTGTCATACATTTTTGTGGTTATGACAAAATAAAGTGTGACCAAACTATACATTTAATTGGACTCGAGTCCCATACAAGTTGAACTACAATATCCAACTTTCCTACTTGTAATTGTATATATTTGTCTTCATATATATATATATATATATATATATATATATATATATATATATATATATATATATATATATATATATATATTGTATTTTCTCGTATTTCTAGACCAGGTTATCGATCTGATTGCTGATAATGATTTATGAAGTGCTCAGCAACAACTCGACCGGAGAGACTTGATATTGCTACAGGTATTTTTATTGTGGGTGTTGTTGTTCTCGACATAGCTACTTGCACGACAATTTTATTATGCAGTGCGTGCGATGAGCTGCGTGCTGCCATCCATATATTTCATACGCGATGTTTGTCTGGACGACTGTCTTGCTCTCTCAAGTTTTCAACCGAGATTAGAAAACTGGAGTAGCCGGAAAGAGCCAAGTAAGGTTATGAAGTGAACAAAATGAAACATGAAGAATGTAATCAACCCTCGCATGAAGTTGATCGACATTGTTGAGTGGTGATGAGGGCGCGTTCGCACATCGACGACGACAGAGTCATCCCTGAGGATGAAGGCTGGATATTCATTATTCATTATTTGTGGACTGTGGATATCTGCAAGGTTGTATACACTTTTAATATTGTACTCCGACGTGATATCCATTCTATATTGTAATGGTATTTGAAGAATGAAGAAGACCCATGTGGCACGTTGTGCGAAATAATCAAAATGAAAAAAACGAAACGAAAAAAACGTCGATGAATTTCCAATTTCAACTTTCATTTTGCAACTGATTGATTAATCCTCTTCAGTCTTCGTACTCGTATCTGCAATTCGAGCACTGAAAATCACAACTGAAAATCACAACTGAAAATCTTGAAATGCGTCATGTTCTCTATTCCGCTCCGATAATATTTATTGAAAAGTCTCAACATTTTACTAAATATTCCATATTTGGGGTGGTTAAATCGCCCTTGTGGTGCCCCGTTCAAACGATCCTATATTTCACCCATTGCCTTGATTGGGAAACGATGATTTTGTAGCAATTTCCAATGTTATTGGATTAATGTTATTGTAACAATGTTGTTTGTTATTAATGTTATGTTAATGAAAAAAAAATATATATATATACACATTTTTGGATGAGCGAAGCGAAGACTCAATTTCACCATACTCGAAAAAAGTTAGTTTTTTTTGGCTCGCGGTCCACAGGTCAAACGAAGATGAAAATTCAGTTGAAACTTGGCATACACAAGTGTCTTTATTCAATTCGATACTGTATAGTTTTGAGGCGTTATGAGAGAACTCCCTTTTGAGAGGCCTTTTGAGAAAACTCATTTCAAAGTTTTCAAAAATCCCATAAGAATAACCAAGAGGAAAAAATTCGTGAAAAATATTTTCTTCGAGAGAATTCAAATTCTCGGGGAATTGCAATATGATTATGATACATATTATTCCGAAGTGCGCTAAATGACCTCGCTGTCGATGCGCCTTAAAACCCTAATATTCTATTCCGAAGTTTCACTCAAATCGGATCAGCCGTTTCGATGTAAAAAAATATATAATATAATGTTTCTGAATCACTCGAAGCTTTAAGATACTAATTAAATCCAAGCAACAAGTGTCACCAATTAATCGCAAACGATTAAAACAAAGCCTTCATTATTATTATAGAAATTAATTGTGACGTAATTGTTTGGATCTCAAAGTGGATATATATATATAACCAATCCAAAGATATGTTGATATGTTCCAGCTCATCCATCAACGCGGAATGGACCACGGACCAAGGCGTTTTCCTAGTTCTATAGATTTCTTTGTCTATATTCTATGTAAATCTGTAGCAATTGAAGAAACTTATATTGTTGTAGTCCAAACTACTTATCTTCCACGAACAAGGATACAGCTAGAGGTGCATACGCGGTAAGGTCGCGCCAAATCCATCTGTATTCAAAACATGTCCTCTTCTTTTCAATAGATGGCCAGAACAGTCGGGGGCGACACATGAGTTAAATGTTTACCAATTAGTCCGTCCACATAGGAATTCATTATGCCATTAAACAACGATTTGATTTGTGTCGTTATGATTTTGTGACTTATTACAAAGTTTGATCTGAAAGTGCAGTAAGCACGTACGTTTAGCTGTCAAGAATCATGGATTGCAATATACTTGTATGACTATACATATATAGTATATTGTATAGTATATATATTTTTTATTACGTTATAATGAATATAATAATGTGTATGAAGTTAACTGTATAATATATTGATGTATAGAGTCTAGGTTTTTTGGCTGATTCTCGTACTATTTGCTTAAGAATTATAATATCAAAGAAAAGAAATGAAATGAATGATTAGAAATAGTCGAAACATGAAATTCTATCAGCTCACTACTTACAGTACTACTTACAGTAGTATTCAGTCGTTCATACTATTCCTTCCCTCGTCTTGCCACACATTCGATCCAGCCTCTCACCCGCCCGACTGCCTGGGTAAAAGATCGTCATGTTGACATACGCTATATGCGATAAAATATAGTGCATATACGTGGTAGGATAACTACCAAGGTTTATTTTCTTCCATAAGAGTATGCATTGTTATATACCAGGCTCAGGGGTGTCACACTTCATTACTGGCTAGATTGGTTCAGTGACTTGATATTTGAACTTTTTGAATTCATCGGTAAAAAATAAATCACTCAAGATTAATTATCCCGTTACAATGCTTATCGTATATTCGAATCTGGTTGAGATTCAAAGTACTACATTGATGGTCGGTGATAAAAATGGCTTGTTTTTGGATCATGTCCAGCCGTCCAGGTATTTGTAAAAGATGTAATTGTCAGCGAAAAACATGTCCTTCTACTCTACCAAGAATCACTCCATATAAATCAAGTTCGAAAAGTCACCTCTAAAATCTAGAAATTCAAACTAATTCAATGCTATTTTCACAATTAGTGAAATGAGTAACGAAGACCGCTATAGTACGGTGCTTCGTCAATAATCATTTGACACTATATTTGTACAGTCACAGACAGCACAGTCCTGGTGTTGAAGTTCATTGGTTTTAATAATCAAAATAGGGTGATAAGATCGCCTCTGTGGTGCCCCGTCCAAACGATCCTATCTTTCATCCATAGCCTTAATTGGGGAACAATGATTTTTTATCAAGTTCGATGTTATCAAAAAAAATATAAGTGTGTGGTCAGTAAAATAGAATAAATAGTCAATACAGTTCACTGTCGAAAATAATTTTTTCAAAGGTTATAAAAAAGTAACAAAAACATGATGCTACATGGAAGAAAATAAATGACATAATAATGAATTCTGTACGTTTTATAACAACTGATTATCATAAATGGTGTACACCCCTGTGATAAATGTTTTACACGTTGTGTTAGAGTGGGGGAGAGAGACTTGAGCGGCAGTCTTAAAACTTTTATCAGCTCGTGCAGAGTGTTTGTTCGCCATGGATATCGGTTAGATATATTTTTAGTTAGTTACCCGTAGCTTTGTTCACGATTCTATCACGAATCGTTTTCTCGAACTGCTTTTTATTGTTGGTTCGAATGCTAGTTAGTAGTGTGTGTTAGTGCCTGGTGCTAGTTGTGGTATGCATATATATGCTTGCTGGGGATAGATTATCACGACATCACATCGCGTTGTTTGCTTGCCCATCTAACTGGTTAACTAATAAAGGGAAACCTCGATACCGGTAGACAACTAACAAACTCGTGAACCGTAAAACTGGTAAGGTGAACATTTTATTTTGATTCGTGTTTTTATGAAGTTTTCTGCTAAGTTTTTCGGAAAGTGAATTGTGTTTGGTATCTAATTCCCATGCTTAGCCTACTTCTGCATCTTTCTGTCGACGTCATGTATGATAAGCCTGAAAATGAAGGTTGACAATTTGTTGTCATGTTTATCAATTCCTTTATTTGGTGAGCAGATATTTTTTCAAACCCGAGTAGAGTATCACATCTTGGATTATAGCTCACATATTCATATACTTTTCAAAGATAAAAGTGAGCCATACATCATCTTTAGCCACTGCTTTTACGTTGAACTTGTATTCTCTCTTTACATGTTTACAATTTGTCTCATTTTTTTGGTGAGCTGAAAATGTTTTTCAATATAAGTATATATAGCCAAGGTGAAAAAGTTCGCTTACATTTACAAGAAAAGAAATGACAATTGACTACACAGCAATAATATCACTTTTTTGCCATTCGATCGAAAAATTAAAAACGAAATTAAAGTAATTTCAGTACTGTCGAAAATTGATCGGAATCGTTTTCAACATATCAAAACTCGCAATCGATATTGATTCTAGAGAATCGAAAAAATTACCATTTTGGTTTCAAGGTAGGAATCAGAATTATGCGACGGTTTGTCGCGTGTAGCTGTATGACAGACCTGTGGTATTTGTTTTCGCACGCGACACGAAATTTCCGGCAGCATGTCAGATAGGCGGGGATAGGCCTATTTACAATTTTTCAATCCATGTCCATCATTGTGTCGATTAAGAATTTTATCAAATATTATTCATTATCGAATCGATCGAAAATATGGAAATCGATATCGAACCGGTTTTTTATTTTGGCAACGCACCCGCAACCCTCCTGAATTCTATGTGATGATACCATAGATCAAAGAAATATTTCAACATATTTTAAAAATGTTTATTCTCTTAAGTCTATGCTGATACCGATACTTGTAAAAACAACTCAAACACTGAGACGAGTGGCCAAGTGACTAGCACACTGAACCGTCTTTCAGGAGACAGGGCGTTCAATTACTGTCATGGTCGACCATCCTGACAGGGGTTATTCGTGGTTTTCCTGTCTTTCAGGTCAATACTGGGATGATTCCTTGACAACCGGCCACGACCAAATCCTTCCCACTATACAAAAACACCTAATGAAATTACCTCTCATCTCATCATCCCTTCATCTAATATATCATTCACCGACGCCAATAGATTGTAGTCATCAGTACAGTGCGTCGTTAAACTCAAATGGATGAAAAAAAAACTCGAACAAGCCTTTGTGCGATGAACGTCATAGAACGGATCTTGTCTACTACGTGCCGTATGCATCACGTTATTAAAAACATTATACATTCGATTCGATTTCAATTCTCAACTGCAATACATTACAGGCAGACGTTCCATCCCGTTGTGTATTTCTTATAGCTGATATGGCATATGGGATTCACGGTTGGGTAATCCGATAGTCAGTGGGCGAGAGAGGGTGGTGGGTGGTTGAAAATCACGATCTAGAGAAAAGATACACTTCTAATACAGCGCTCGAGGGATATTAGATGTAGAAGTAGACGAAAAATGGCAAGCAAAAGTCACGAGAATTGTTGTAGAATTCTTTTTTTATATTTTACATCGTAAACAATCGAGCCATGAAATGTTTTTCAAACGTGTTCCTATGTGTTATAGAATATTGCATGCTAATTCAAAGATGTTTTTTATTGGTGAAGTTACGGTGTACTTTCGAGATAAACTATAGGTAAAAATAATTACACTATATGTTTAGCTAAAAAGCATTCCATTATAGGTACAAAAAGAGAAATGCTAAAAACTTACATATCCCAGTTTTCTCTGTTTTTACCACATCAAACACTGTTTCTTATAATTTATAAATATGCTTATATATTCTTCTTTTCCCTTGTTACTGAGCACACTGAACTGAGCCATCATTCATGGAGGCTGGGGTTCGATTCCCGCCATGGTCGACCATCCTGTCAGAGGGTTTTCATGGTTTTCCCTTGTCGTACAGGACTACAGGTTGATACTGAGATGGTTCCTTGACAACAGATCACGACCGGCTGCTTCCCACCATACACAAAAATATATAAAATAACCTTTCATCTCATCATCCGCTAATCCCACCATCTCAATTCTCATTCATCATTCACCGACGCCCATAGATCTTTCTCTTGTAGATCTTGTGTTCTCGTTCTCTTCATTGAAAAACACATTTCAATAACTTTGGTTCTAATTTTGAATTGGTATAAGTGCGCAGTAACCCTACTTCATATATGTTAGTTACGTAATTGATTTGAAGATAGTTATCATTCATATATTTCTTATTCAAATTTGTACAAGCTTTCCTTTTGTGTATACCATTATTTCATGTTCACTGTCCTTAAAATATCGTATATGTATCACACGTCCTTGGAAATACTTCGAAATATTATTTTTAAGTTGCATTTTATTGTTCCTTGACCTTATGTCGTGATCTGGCTTTTGTCAAATGGTTGTTAGAATGAATGTGTAACGAAATGATGACAGTGTAATGAAACCATAGTCCAAATATTACCAAGAATATATTTGGACTATGTAATGAAACAACTTTTCTCTACATTTTAAAGGACTCAGTCTTAAGTACTGGATGGTTTTAGTCACTTTCATGACATTTACACAATTATCACATTGGTAACCTCTTACCCTATTTTCAAAACTTCTCAAACATGTCCGTCGTCGTTGTTTGAAATATCATCATTTTTGGGATAACATTGACTATTTCTTTTTTTTTTTTACTTTTTGGGGGTATTTTCCAAGTTTTAATAATCAATTTCTCAAAATCTACTTGATCGATTGTTAACAAATAGTTCAAGATGAGTAATGCCTAAAAAAATTGTGTTCGGTTTTACCTTGCGACCTGTGGAGAGCAAATAAAATAAAACGAGCGCATCAAACATAGATCGATTTAGATCTAATACATGTAATTGGTAGCGCTCTTCCAATAAGAGAATAATCTCATGGATTATTATTTTGATACGCTCTGCATGTGTCTCCGCACATTATACCATGTGCTCTACAAGCCTACATATTGTCACATTTTAATTTATTCCATGGGTTATGAAAATCAAGAGTCCACGGGAGTCGATTTAGCGAAATATCAGTTTCTTGGTAATGACTTTTGAACGGTATGAGATATCAAAATTATAATACGCGAGAAACACAGATAATTATAATAGCTTCAAGATAATATAAGTTATAACTATTCAAGTCATGTCACATAACTGTCAAGCGTCGACAGCTAAAAAATGTTTTTTTCTAACTGTCGATGCTTCACAGTTATGCAACGTGACTTCAATAATCATAACTTATATCATCTTGAAGCTATCATAATTATCTGTGTTTCTCGCGTATTAGAATTTTGATATCTCATACCTTTCAAAAGTAATCACCAAGAAACTGATATCTTGTTAAATCGACTTCCGTGGACTCTTAAGGCCCAGAATTACTAAGGCCCAGTATTACCACGGCCAGTTAGTATTTATCTGAGAGTTGGTGAAAACAAATAGCATGGGTAACCATGGTGATAATAAGTTTGAACTGTCAGATAAAGGCTAACTGGACTTGGTAATATCGGGCCTAAGTCCAGTTGGTCTCTATCTTAGAGTTGGTGAAACAAATAGCATGAGTGACTTGATAACAACTTCACACTGCCAGTTTGAGCTACTCCAACTTTGATAATTCAGGCACTAAGGTCCGGTATTACCAAGTCCAGTTATCAGTTATCTGAGAGTTGGTGAAAACAAATATCACAGGTAACTATGGTGGTACCGGTAACAACTTTTATCTGCCAGTTGGATCGAGCTACTCCCACGTTGATAATACGGCCGGTAATACCGGGCCTAAGGCCCGGTATTACCATGGCCAGTTAGTATTTATATGTGAGTTGGTGAAAATAAATAGCATGGGTAACCATGGTGATAAGTTTAAACTGTCACATAAAGGCTAACTGAACTTGATAATACCGGGCCCAAGTCGAGTACATTTCATTTTCCGTTTTCTTTATTCAAACGGGCCACAGTATAGCCATCTCGTGTCAAACAGTAAGTCGTCAACCCCAATTGGATGAGCGGTAGCGTAGACTTCTATTTAATCCTAATTATGTCTTTCTTTGTTATTGTTATAGTCTCTTTGTTATTTGTTAACGGTCGCAAGGCAAAATCGATGCGCGTGGAACTTCTTACTGACATTACTTAATTGGATCTGCATAATTTTTGCATAATTTTTGAGAAATTGATGTTTTAAATTTAGCGAAAAGAACGTTGAAACATTTCCATACGAAAAAGTTGAATTTTCCATCTTTTTATCTGAGAAAACCAAAACCTAATTTGATAACTTTCTTGAAATTCAGATAAGCGGTTTCGGATGAAAATTTTTATAGCAGCTGTTTTCTCACTTCCGTTTGATTTTTTCGAATTCGTCTCCAACGCATACAGTTTCTGGGCTCGAATAATCATCATTTTCAACAAATTTATATTTGGAGGCAAGTGAACATGATCAAAATCTGATGAACATAGTTGAACGCATGTCTGTATAGATGTGCTTTTATTTATATAAATCGTACATCATATCAATAAACACCTTTTTCGTACTCATTGTCTGTTCAAAAACAACAGCAAAATGATATGAGTATGTTTTATAGGACCTATACAAAACTCATGTATCTCTGGTGTTTATATCAACACCGAGAACAGTATTACTTGTGTAACGTATCAATAACATATCACAAAACGAATGTAACATTCACAAATTAAATTAAAACAAAACTATTTAATTAAAATAGTTGTTTTCTTGTGTGCACGGGCCGCCAGTGAGGACACCCCGTTGTGCCTGGATATATACCTTCGTACCTTTTCGCTTTCTCGCTTGGGTGCTTTGTCAGGTAAACGTCACAGTTCGTCTTACTCTTATTCTACCTTGATGTTATCAGTTTATCAAAGATATTATACCTGCTCCATCGCCGACTGGTACTCACAAAAATTCTATAAATATAATAAATGTTGTTTTGATATTTCATAATGCTTCTGAGAAGTATGACACATCTACTGGTCATTGTAATGATTATTTGTTATTAAAATGCAATTAATATGGATATTTTAAAAATAGGTACGCATGTATAGCAACGGCATACATCGATTAGAAGAGTTATTCATTATTTATCATTCTGATTTGAGCCTTGTATGGTAATGTTGATGAATATATTTAATCAGTGATATTAATGAGATGAAGGAAAATAACACTAATCAAGAATAGTGACCATGTCACTATATTGACAGTGAGTTGAAATATGTAAAATCATCTTGAGGGTAGTAATCATATAATCGAATTAAAATATAATAGTGCTTCTGAGAAAGCAGAGATGGAAGCAGAACACAAAACTATAACAACTGAGAACACTGAAACATAACGTGACCAAAATACTTGACTTTTCAACTGTATCTATCCTAAATAATCTCTGTGAAACTCTTTCCATGCTCTTTCTCCCACATTCATGAATATTCCATTTCCTTTCATTGAATAGGTAGACCTCTAGGTGTACAATAAGGGTAACACATTCCGTAATCATTTTAAATTTTGATTAAATTTAAATATACAAGGCCTTAACGTTTTATGTTGTATATCATTCTTGATGTTGCCATATTTAAGCGCTTGCTCATTCACTGACTTATACTGCCATATACGTTTAAAACTGACCGTAACAGTATACGTACTACATAATACAGTGATAATGTATAGTTCACCTCAATTTAACTCATGCTAGAAGTATATATATATATATATATATATATATATATATATATATATATATATATATATATATATATATATATATATATATATATATATATATGTAAGAATTATTCAAGAGAATGAGGAAAACAGAATGCTTCATTTTTCTCGAATATTGATTTATCATTGCTGCTTCACGTTTCCATTCTGGTTCGAAGAGAAAACATACATTTTTGAAAATCATCAATGAAAACACCTATTCACAGAGCAATCAAAGAATAAATCAAAATTATTTCATGTTGCTTCGGCATTTTGATATTTTTTACTTCATTTTTCCTCGAAAATCTTGAAGTTGCACTGAATATTAGTTCCTCTCAAGATCAATTTTCTCAATTCATGTCAATTCTTTATTCGGCTTTTATCTCTAAAGAACAGTAATAACAGTTCAAGTTGTTTTTGAGTCGTTTTATCGCTACGCTCCTACCGCCAATAACAAGATCGTATTGTTCAAGCCCGTGCATTGTTAAAGCCATTAGATTGGCTTTAGGTCGTCCACACCGTGTAGGAATGTGTACAGCAAGCAACCACCTGCAAAAAGCTCTTAACAATATACTTCAAGTAATGACAACGAGATAGTTGGTGGTGACTTCTTACTCGATTTAAAACTCGCGATCATAACCACCAACAATACACTCTACAGTTGGCGCAAGTGGTATGAAGAGATCAAAGGGGAGTCAACCGTCAAAACTCTAGAGGTTCGTAATTGTCGTTTCTGAAATTCTTCAGAAAATATTGGACACCAACTTATAGATGATGAAATATGGAAATTCATTTATTGGAAGTACGATGCATATTTTAAAGTAATTTCATAAAACTATACGGTCGATTGACACAAGAGATCTATATAGTAAATAGACAACGAAATATGGTATCACTCGAATTTAATTTTCAAGAGACGTCGAAACATTCTAATAACAGCTTTATTAATGATTTCTGTATTTCAAATTGATTTAATTTTATAAAACAGTTGAATACATACTCTTTGATATTTTCAGATTGAATGTTAATCTTAAGAGGCTACTTTACATCTCACAACCCATGAGTAAAACCTGTAGTAAAACCTATAGAGGGACGCAAAAAGCGTCAATGCAGGCCTTTAGCTCCCAACACATGGTGGGTAAACGGTAGGACCAATCAGTCTAATTATTTTTGCAATAAAACAACAGTGAGTATATCTGTGCCTCTACGATCAGTAAAAATCATAGTTCTATATCATATTACTCTGAAAAAATCGTAAAAACAAAAAAAAAAAAACAGGTGGAATCATGTTGATTTTTGACAATTATTTTGAAAGGGTTGAAAACATACTACGAACTAAAGCTCTTCGTACGAGAACGTATTGAATACTAGTGATCATCTAAACGAAAACTGTAAGTTGATACGGTGATTGGTTTTCCGTTGCCAACTTGGGCCCCAAACGTCTGCAATCAAGCCGGTAGGCAAGATGTAAAACGGCCTCTTAAATGTTTTACGTTTTCCTAAACTATTTTTTAAACCAATTTAAAACTTGAACGCTATCAGATGAAAATCATGCTACAATCACAGCTGTATATACCTACACAGATTTATGCCACTCTTAGGTTTTTTGTGAGCTTTACATTAATTCCGAAACCAGAACTTTGTATACCTGTGGTTCTATAATGAATACGTAATTTTATCGTTGGATGCTTATCATAAATAAATTGTAAGATCTTTTTTAATCCTGCTGCGATTGCCTTCACGAAACATTAATCTTTGCTATCATGTTCACCATAAAGCTTCTCTGGTGTTCTTCTGACTTGTTGCTGATGATGTTCACGTAGATGTGTGTAATGATTTGTATTTGAAAATATCAAATAGAAATATATACAATCTCCACAATTTATTTATACAGGTTATTCTGTACACAGTCGCGACATTATGATCTGATGGCAAATGTGTAAAGAACATGGTATTAAATTTGTGTGATGTATTTGCTGATAAAATAAATCAGTTTGGAAAATATGTGTAAAGACTTATCGATATCGAACTGAAGATACATGAAGTTGAAGAACCTTTAAACTCTAAATTCAAAACGTATACAGTGTTGTATTATTTCTTCATTATGGTGTGGCAGTCCATAATATTATTTATTCTTTTCAACACTTCCATTACTAGTTTTCTGATGCCATAAAATGGCAGCCTTATGTTAGCTATAAAGAGAGTTCAACTTTTAAATTGTAACTGGCATTCAGAAACATCAATATAATATTCCCTCCGCCTGTTCTTCACCTCTCTTCATCAATCTATTTGCTGCAGCTCCTATATATACATAATTTGTACGTGATATTTCACATTTATTTTAACCAAGTAGCCATTTACATTTTTTCATTTTTTTTTTTTTTGCTATATACCAAATATCATTTTGCTTGTGGAAGAGAATATGTAACCAACTAACGATACAACTGAAAATGCACACTACTTTTATTGTACTCACTTCTAGTGCTCTAAGTACGTTTCAATCGATCAATAATTGACGAAAATACCTCACGCACATACACTCATGCTCATGAAGGAAAATGTATTTGACAAACATTCCATATATGGTGTGGCCATTTGTCATTCAACGTGAGTGAAATCCCACGCTCATTTATCTACGTTTACGTTTAGCTCAAGTCTAACCACATTTTGTCATGATTACAGGTATAATGCTGTAAAATTACACTTTTCAAATCGGTCATTATATATGTTTTTACTTTTTACGTTAATGAGATAATGACAAAATAGATATAATTTGATGTTTTTATGTGTTTCGTGTCAATAATTCCGCTACTATACTTGGTTTTAATCGGTACTTTAGCCTATATTTGACATCTGTGATTTCAAATCCTAATCACGACTGCTAGATTCATTATATTTCTTCAATAATAAATTATATACAAATTACTTATTCATCCCGACTATCCTGGTTTGACATCTTGTGTAATTTATTTCGCATATAGGCCTATATTTTACATTTTGATGAGGTTCGTTAACATTTTAGTTTTAACTTCAATTCTAATGTACATTAATTAGAATTATATTCAAGTCGACCCACCATAAACTCGTCAATGTACTTTTGACAACGTTGGTGACATTCTTCCCACGACCCTTTTCCTTTGCATAACCCGGTATAACCTCCATTATAAAGTAAAGTATTCCCAGATGACTATCAAACATCACACAGCAATGTCCAAAACGATGGCAGCGATAGTTTGTAATCAAGTAAATAAGCATACTGAGTATACAATCTATACCCTTATTTGGATTTTGGGGAGGTCATTACAAAGTTGGTTCTTCAGTTCTTTGCATAGGCAGACGGTTCATGAAAAAACATGAGAAGACTCTAGAATAGTCAAACTTTTAGTGTATAATTTGTATTCGTTCATTTGCGTTGTCGGATGAGCGGGTATAACTAAGAACAAAAATGATGTGAGTAAATTTCAAGTTAGACTATATGAAAAGATGAAATTGTGTGTCCTCGTTTTATTTTTCTAGATTTCACTAGATTTCACAATTTCACTAGAACTGAAAAATATCTTAAATGTCGGACTTTTTCTTTCTTACGCTTAGACCCCATATTACCAATAATATAATGTGTTAATTAAGCCAATTTATCAATTGGGGTACACAAATATCATTGGTAACCAAGGGTGATAACAAATAAATCCACTAATTATCGCTTGATCAACAAATGTATTATTCGTAAAACCGGACCTTAGAGGAAGAAGAAGAAAAAATGTACACTTCTTCACAACGTAGTGTATATAGGTACTTAATAAAGCAGTATAGTTCTGTGAGTATAGTGTCAAGTCTTACACTTAATTCCTGACAATCCAGAATTTAGGCATTAAAAAGTGCGGATAGCCCTTCACAGAGAAATAATAATGAGACCATACAAGTATGTAGAAACAAATATTTGAACTTCACAATGCCAGAATGATATTCCAATGGAGAGGTGGTTGAAAACATGGAAAAAAATAAACTATAGTGAGAATTAATATATCGCCAGAGCATTGCCATTTTGTCACGTGGATGAAACAATTATTATTGTCTCTATTTATGATTCATTCCACTTGAATTAGAACTTGTGTCTATTATGCGCTTCTTTAAATTAGATTCTATTCGATTTGAGCTTGATCTTTGATGTCATCTTTGTTATAGGTATATTTTTTATGTGGCTAGGCTGGCATACTCGTAAGAGAAAGTATATATGCTTAATTATATATCATTAGGTTATTTCTAATTCACGTGACGAATTAAAATCTTCAACTGAATTGAGTTTTGAATCTATTTATAGTATTGGCTTGCAAGAGAATGGGTAGGTTTATTTTAGTTATGGGAAAAATTTGTTTGTATTTGTTGTAAATGTAACATACATTATACGCGTGTAACTAGAAATTACTTTCATCCCGTGAGCATCGTAATCTTGAAGTCAAATTCTAGTTGGACGTGTTAAAATAATATTGAATCATATACGTTCTCACTTGATTCAATCGTCTGTTTTCCCACATGAACTATTTCTTATACAGGTCATTTTAATTATTTGCCGAATTAAGAAAATGTAGGCTATAGGCATATTCACATCTACAATACATTTCTGTTGAACAGAAAAACTCGCAATTAAACCATCTAAAATAATAATTCGTTATTCCAAAATAAAACCATTGTTCTCGTGGATATTGAAGGAAACAAATTTTGTATGATTCAACATATATCTCCGAGTAAAGTGCATTTTGGACAAACTCTTGACAGATGTGAGTAGTTTGTCCAAAGTAATTACTGGTTATTCACCCAGGGCATGGAATAAGTAAACAACTTTAATTAAGAAAGCCACTGTCAAGGAAGGTAAGTTTCTGAGATTATTCAGCGAGAGCAATATTTTTGTCGAAAAGAAATCTGAATGAACTGCATTGTGTACGGCGATTAAATTACCAACACGAGATCTTGTTCGAAGACACAAAGAACAGTCAGTTGGTTGGATCGACATAAGATATTGTTAGGATACGATCTGTATAATATTATGTTCTGTGGTGGCTGGATGGACCACTAACGTCTACTACTCTACCACACCCAGAAAGAGTGTGTATAGATTCAACTTTGGCTGCACGCACTTGATATATTGTGCACCTCACTATGATGTAAAACAAATCAACACGGTGTTTCAGGCCCATTTAGGTCATAAGGACCGTTCGAATAATAATAGTTGAAAAGAGACAACCAAGGTTCACGTAATCAAGGATATAAGCGTCAATCAGTCAATGGTTAATTTCGTGATGAATAGAACCAACTTATGAACAAAAATGTATTTAATTCAAATTAAGAAATACGTGAAGCGTATGAAAAAAAATGTATTTTTATTCAAATTAAGAAATACGTATTCAACTTTCTTATTGGATTCAACTGAGAATAATAACCGTGCCCGTTTGGTTGGAATGCCCTATATTATGTATTACTTTTATCTTGTTGGGATGGTAACCTCAATGACAGCTCAAATTCCTCATTTCTGTATTAACTTTAAAAATAAACTATATGGGATACCCAATTGTCGATATACTTACTTATACCCATGGGATAATTTGCAAGTTCTATTAGAAATACGTATATTTCACTATTCACAAGAAATTTGAGGAAATTAAAAAAAAATACATATTTTCCAAACGTAAATTGTATAATTCACGTTTTCAAACGACCTGTTTTCATTTACTCATATATTTGGATTCAATGTACTACATGTAGTTTGCAACTTGAACATCAAGGAATCAGCGGAAAACTGCCACTCATTTCCGATAACACAAACAAATATATTGGACTAGCTTATACCCAAACTTCCGTTCATAACTTTTCTTGTGGTTGCTGATGTTCATGAAAATATAGAGTAATTTTTCGTGGATGCCGGAATGATGCATATATGCACAGATGTGTTCAGATGCACATAGAGACCAATTAAACCGTGATGTATACGGATATCAACTCCAAAATGCGCTCGTCGCGCGTTATGATTTCTGATACGACTCTGGAGAGTAGATTTCACTCAATAGAGCTGAACTTTTGAGTCGACTATGCAAAATGACAATTGAATTTAACTATAACTTGTTCAAAAGTGTCTAGTACAAACCATGTTAACAGTGTTTTCGACTGGAAAACATAATTCATTTTAAACGATGTGAAAAAAAAACTACTATATAAAAAACTACCTGATATATTTATTCACATTAACGTTCCAATATTTTGGACTTGTTTGTTTTGGAGCTAATCACCAATTAAATCATGGGACTAAAATAGCCTTGCTAATTGTTCAAGCGTGATTTAATTCAAAATGCTTGATAATAATGAATGATACACCAGTGCTGTCGGTACGCTATTGATTGATTTGATTTTTTTGAATATGATTCGGTCATTGACATTTAAATGTGGTCTTATGGTATATCATACCTTTTGAAGAATTGTAGCAATTATTTCGAAGTGACTTCTGAACGAATTATGTTTGCCTTAAGCTCTGATGGTTTTATTAGTCCGTTGCCTTGTAATTATAAAAGTGTACTCGACCGTACCCTCCAACCGTGACCTATCCTTCAAATTTACAAGTAACCGTCAAAAGTATTATTTAACAACATATTCTATTCCAATTATTTATCTTTGTCAACATGGTGAGTTTGGCTGGTCCTAGATTTGACTAAAGGTATACATACCAAAACTGTGGCGCCAACCCGTGTTTTTCTATTGAAATAGGTACTGTCAACGTTCATAAATCTCAATATTCACTTTTCAACAAAATTTCTGAAATAAGTGTTGTTTTTCTTGAAAAAAAAAATCTATAACCAATAATTTTGGCGCCTGCTTTTATTGAGAAAATTTCACTCCCCTTTATTTTTACCTCTTTTTACCTGTGAGCGTCGATCTTGCCAGTTCCATTTCCTCCTCATTTTCTCTACGCTACAATTTGAAAACATCGTTCACGATACGATTCGTTTCAGGTCGTCGTTTGCTTGTTAAAGTTTTTTAGATCCATTTCCCCACCAGCTTACCTGTGAGACAACCACGCGTGATGGTTAAACCTGTAATCTTTGCGTTTCTATCGTAATGTACAGTATAGCTGCATAGCTGAAGGCAATCTACCTTTACCCGGCATACAATGCGCGCGCGGCGGGCGACCTCAACTTCTCTCTCATCTTCGGTGGATGCCAGACCTACCTGTCCGAGCCGAACCAAGTCGTACACCGAGTCTCGCCGCAGAATGTTGCATGTGTTGAGAACATTCTCGGCAAATCGAGATTTACTCAATTATTTGTGATAAAACCGTGTGTTTTTGATATCATTTGAAAAGTTTCATTTCGGAGGTGATTTTCTATATTTAAAAGAGGCGAAGAAAAATTACGGATAAAGTGACAGTTTTTCTTCCGAAGTTTGTGAACGTGCTATTTTTTGTTGATGTTTTAAAATCATTATGTTATACGTCTTAATTGTGGCAAGGGAGCCTTATTTTTCACTCAGGTATGTCTATTTTTTAAAGTAATTGATTATTGCCACACATCATGTTTGCTACCTTATATACAGACACTCTCGACTCTTGAGAGCTGCTAAGAAGTAGGCCATTTGGTAACTAGCTCTGCTAATTACGATTTACTGTAACTAGATTTACGTTTCAATTACTAACACCTTTATTCTTCACTTATGTGTCAATTCTTGCACATACTTTTCTTCCAACTAAGCAAAAACGTAATGTGAAATTACCATTCGAAATATCAGCTGTGCGTAAAATGGTGAACGCGCATGGCAAGTCGCGTTGATGACAGCCGTCATGCCTATACTATATCGATATACCTTGCCTGCCGTGTCTTCTAGTTTCTGTTCACAATTCTCATCTGTAGATTTTTCGTATCATTTATTTGATAGATATACTTATTCACTGTACTCCCCCTCCCCCCCCCCCTCACTGAGTATATAAGCCTATAATTACTAATAACAATTGCAATAATTGCTAATAATAATTGCAAAGCATATTGTAGGCTTATAGAATGAACCAAATACATATTATTCCCTTTATATTATTATTGTTTAGCGACCAATAGTCTACTCTGTGTCATTAGATGGTGACTGATTTTGACGTTTACTGTGAACTAGCCGTTAATAACTCATGCGTGCTCATGTTTTTAGTGTGGTAGACTTGCATTGAAATCTCCCACACTTGTTACGACGTTGTCGCTTGTATGTGTGTTCTGAACACCCCCGTATAACCGTGCACGTGTTGTTTCAACGTTCACCCAATTGTCATGACATAGTACCGTGAAACAATAATAATAATATGGCATATATTATGTTTCTTTTGGTTATTGCTAGACACATTAGAGTTAGACAGTCTCATAGCGAGCGAAGAGGGTCAGTAAAATGTATCATGAAAAGTTTTTAACACCTCTCTGTTTATGAGAGGATTGGTTATACAAAATTAGATCACTTCAGTCTCCAGCATACCTCTTTCCCTTTTTGGTTAGCAACTTTCAACTGCACGGGGTTGAACTGTAAACGTATTCTTCATCGAAGCAGTGATCGAGGGAGTAATTTTGAGAGTTTTTGGCGAATCGTTTGAAAATAGCACGAATTTGAAGTGGACGTATCCCGTGTTCATCTTGTAATCACTGTGATGTTTCAGGGTGGAAAAGAAAACTTTTTTGTGTATAAAAACTTATCTGGGATTGGTTTCAAACCAATAATAAGTGGTTGTTTTTGTCTGTCGTCTATCGTCATGACATCTACCTCTTCTCTATTCGAAACTCGTTAGTGCTTCAAAAGGAGTTTTTCAGGAATTTCAGGTAGAACATTAAAGATTATTGTATGAAAGGGGTTACTTTTCAAGAAGAGGGGTCGGAAAAGAAAAATGATGATGCTTTTTAAAGACTGACGCGTGACTTCTTCAACCATTTACCATGAACATCATGAATAGACTGCACTGTCATTAATTCTAAAAACTACAGTTTCTTGGAAATCTTTCGAAATGTGCAAATGTCAAGTCTTACATATTTATAAAATACGGCTCATATCTTATTATTTGTTTCTCATGTGGACGACATAATTAGCATATATATTCTCATATGTATATATGTTCACTTTCTAATCACCTCACAAAAAACAGTTCAATTTGTTGTTTCATGCTAATTCAAATCTGTTTTTACTACTCGTTAACAATACACACTGATCAATAAGCATCAGTTCAGGTCTCAGACTAATCAGATAAATTATAATAAACACTGAGTGTACATAACCTCATTTCAAAACAAGTGTTGGTGGCTATTAATGACGTCACTAGGCGAACAGATTCAATCCTTTCCTTTCTACCAAGCAGATTGAGGCCCACCCTAGCCGCTACTTGCCGTTTCATAGAAGAAATAAATAAATACAAGACAGACATTCGCAATTCTTCAAGAATTGAAATGTTGGGATACATTCTTTAATCCGCGTACTTATGGTTGCGAATCACCTTTAATTAGGACCAGGTAGACCAGGTAGTAAAATCAGCCATGGCCGCTATGTCAAACACTAATAACTCGAGCCACACGCAGATTATATCAGTTGACAAGACCGTGGATGGTACTTAATATTCATTTATGTACGGCGCCATTTTGGGTTTGCATTTTAGTTCTCAATAATTAAGTATAATATTCGGCAATGACACTTGAGTGGATTGTTGAGCAAAATTGATTTGTTAACAGCATCACCAATATTGTAACAGTGGTAGTTTTATTTCATTTGAATTGTTTTTCTCTTATGTATTCTTATCAACAAATATCTACGGTACCATGAGATCCAACTGTAGGCCCACATGTCAGTCGATAATTTATGTTGAATCTAGGCTGATACTAAATTTCGTTTACAAATTTGAAAAATAACAATACATTTGTATTTGACTTCCGATTTCTTTGAACTTACATTGTACATAGAGCCTGCTATGACATGATCACGAGATAGTCATAGTATTCAGCTGTAATAGCTGTAATAAATCAATTTTTGTATTAGTGTACTGTTTTATTTCACGAAAATGTCGATAAAACGTTTAATACCCGTTTGAAAAGAATTAAATGTGCAAAAGTGAACACAGCCTTTATTTGTGATATTTGTGTATTATATTACTCATTTCTGAATCGTTGTACACTTTCATGATCGTTATTTTCAGACATGTTTAAGAGCAAAATACCACAGCCTCATAGTAAAACTTAGAAGGGGACCTTGGGTGTAAGATCACTTGGCGCCACGAGTCGTTTGTAAATAACCGTCCATACCTTTTCCGCCTACCTTCTCTATTGTAATACAAAGATGTTTTATAATACCTTTACCTTTCTCTCTCAAGTCTGTTCTTTCTTTACTTTTCATTATTTCTTCAAATGTGTATAAGTTTGCTAATGCACCTTTCGAAGCATTACCATCAATCACTCGTGGATACTTTGTGTCAAGTGTTGTCTGAAGGAAACGATAAACACGGTCAAATAATGATCAAGATTGACTCAATGCATTTAATTACTAGAATTCAATAGCTGGGCAATTAGTAAGACTTCGATAATAGTATCTGCATTATCGTTTTAACAATATAAATTACACTAGAGACAGGACTGAGACGTGTGGCCGAGTTGGTAATACACTGAACCGTCATTCTGGAGACCGGAGTTCGATTCCCACCATGGTCGACCAACCTGACAGGGGGTTTTCGTGATCTTCCTCTGTCGTTCAGGTCAATACTGGGATGCTTCCTTCACAACAGGCCACGATCGACTCCTTCCCACTATCCAAAAACACCTAATGAAATTTCCTTTTCATCTCACCATCCCACCTTCTCATATATTATTCACCGACACCAATAGATCGTAGTCACCAGTAGATTGTGTCATTGAAGCCGATTTTTGGGGGAAAATAGAGTTAGGTTAGGTATACCGTAGCTGTGATATTTTTTATTGCGCTTACTTTCTAGAAATGTCGAGAAAAAATGTATTTTTCTACATAATATGATATACATTCATCAAGCTGTATTAGAAACTATATAAATGATAATTATGAATCACAAACAAGATACATTCTACAATTATATTTAACAATTGAAAAGATTGACGTGTCTAATTTGGTAGTGCGTCGAGATCAACATAATTTTAATCGATACGGAAATTGTAACATAATATAGCACATTTTGCTTGGCATATGTTGCAGATAAAATATCAATGTTTCAACACAGTACTGGATATCGAGATATTTGTTTTGTGCTTCACTATTAATCGCTTTCTATATGATTCAATTAGTATGTAAAATTGTCATGTCGATTTCGTAGCTCGATTATAGATGACAATTAAATATTATTATTTTGATCTTACCATCTTACAAGCCTAATCCTCGACGGCTAAAAGGTGTGACCGTGTGATACAGTAATGTATGTAATTCTGCATGTTTATATGGATCGAACTAGACGTATGTAGGAACACCGAAAATCATGACCGTTATTGCTGGTTGATAGATAAGACGGTCGATCGGGACCGCCAACACTCGTACTCGAGCGAACTGTATGATCGAAAATAGGAACATGTTATAGAAGGCGTGGTCTGTGAAAATTATGATGATTATAATCAACCGTGATTTGTATTGTTGTTCGAGTGAATCACACAAAAACCACTGCGATAGTAATGTTGAAAGAAATAACAATGGTTATCGTGTAGCAATTGCAAACTGGGTAACAATAAAAAATGTATTCTTCTTCTTTGTCTTCATGTGCCTTCTTCTAACGAAGGTTGGCGATCATCAGAGCTATGACAACTCTGGATACTGTAGCTCTTAACAAGGACCTCTTTCTCTGCCCAAACCAGTCTCTGAGGTTCTTGAGTCACAAGTCCTGCCAGGTCTACTCTTTCCTTCAATCTTCCCTCGTAGACTAATTGCAAGAGCCTGTATTTATTACTCCTCATTATGTGACCAAAGTACTAATTGATTAGTTAATATTAATTGATACGTAGACATTGCCCCATCTTTTTAAAGGCTCTGTCAAGTGTTGAAAGAGACAGACAACAATGTCAACCAGTTGGAAATCATAATATTTTGTGGTTCACCACTTCCCTGTATTGCTATGGTAACTATTGTTTGCCGTTTGTTATGTGACAGAAGCCTAGTCCTATAACAAAGAGTGACGTCAATTGACAGATGACCGTATTATTAAGTTTCTTCTATAAAAATAATAATACAACTTATAATCACGAGAGCATCGTTACAGATTGAATTGAGAAAACATCTTCGTTGCCGGAAGGGCGGGATATCAGTTATATAAAATTTGCGTAGGCAAAGAGAAAATGTATTAAAAGTTGGTGTCAGCGTGTGTAGGCCATTGATCTGACCAGCAGCATTCTCGATGGAAATAATATAAGCAATAATTAAAGAATGCACGGTTTTAATTATACTGATAATTGAAATGAGACGTTGCGATATTGCTATTATAGATAGAGTTTTGACTTGTAGTCACTGCATTTTATAATTATGAAGACATCATGGTATTTGTAATGTGATTTATGCAATGATATAGCTGTTGTCAAATCAGTAAGTTCACTTATTTTTTGTGCTTAGGCCAAGTCAGTTGTCCAATTCTTTGTTTAGGCCAACTCCAGTTCTTGGTGATGTAGTTAGGCGCACATAGAGAGCCTATATATATATTATGAAAGAGAGTGGCCATCACGGTCTACATTTCAGACCGTAATGGCCATACTGTGAATTATTCAGCAAAAACATGACCACCGCTTCTTCAATGTCCTCCTCGGTCATCTTTTTGCATGTTTTGCCTTATTTACGTGCAGATGATAATAGAGTTCAATTCAATCAATTTTGAACTAAGAATGGGTACGTAGCTTGAGTAATAACTGAGGAATATAGGAAGACTTGACTGACAAATATATGGTCGCCGCAGCCTTCCGTTCTGTTTCATGTTATAGACTCTCTAGATCTGTTGGAGTAAATGTCACTGGACATGCTCATTTTGTGATTATGTAAAAAAAAAATGAATCCAAGCATCACTTTGAATATTATACCCGTAACCCTTTCTATTCTTCCTGTTTCTGAATTCTGAATATAAAAAAAGGAGTCGACGGGAGCCAAGTTCCGCGCGAACTGCACTGGTTATTATTATACACGTGAATTACCTGGTTTATGTAGCTATTGAAATTTGAAAGTCAATTTCCAAATTTGTTTGATGAATCTTTAGATTTGTAATAATACCATACAAATATAATGATAATAATAATGATATTACCTCATTTTCTAATTCAAAAACAGTATCCATGACTCGTAGCATGCGCCGTCTGAAACGTTAATTTCATAATCACATTTCGTAATTGCTTATTCTCTGTATAAGCACAATGTGTTAAATTATTCGGGCGGGTCCTCGTACCATCAGCTGATTCCGTATTCCGGTTCTCCAAATAGAGTATAGTAAAGACATCGAAGAAAGTCGTCATCGTCTTCACGGACGATCTTCATTGTGTGTAGAGTATATGGTATATTTATAGATACCTTCTTATAGATGCAAGTCAGGTTGTCTTTGGAGACCAATGGTCCAAGTCTTCCTAAAGCTGGTGAAAGATGATACGCTTGCGATTGACGCGCTATTGTTAACATTGTTGTTGCTAAGCAACAGGAACAATACATCTTCACATCATCAAACATCATATATCAAAACATAGACGTCAACGTTTTGGTTGGATTTTCTACGAAGTTTTGGTCCAATGGTTGTTCGCTGGAATGTATTTATTTTCGAAATACGACTGAATCTTTTGGATCGCGAATAATTTAATGATTGTAGCGATCACGATGTCGATTGAGTTCAAAGCCGCAAGCTTTTATTCATAAGGTATATTATAGATAGGACGAGATATATATGTATTCTAACGCGCACTGAATTCTTGTAACGGATTTTCAAACCAGAATGAATCTCAAATTATTGTATGAGATTTATTTCGGTTTAAATGATTAGTGCATGACTGTGAACTGAACTTGAAGGATAATTCTTGATTCAAATGACGAACATTGATGAGCCGGTTCCTAGATTTGAGATTATTCATTTATATACATTTTTTATATTTTTAATGTGATTTTAATGAATTAATATGCAATTCAGTTATGAGTCGCTAATATTAAAATCCATGCACAAATTATCTCTTTTTTGTTGGTCAACTTGGATACCCATACTATTTTAAATCTGATCGGTGGATTTTTATATTTTTTAAATTCAGGCTTATTTCAGTATCAACTATATCGATCGAAATTTGAAAAAAAATTTGAAAACTGGATCTTTGGTAAGCGACTGTCAATATGAATGGAAACATTTTATCTCCATAGTTGAATTTTACCAAATTTAAACTTTTACTTCATTGTGTATATATATTCTTGTACACTTATCGTGCAAACACTGAACCGCTCTCCATTTCCATTGCCCATATCTTGCTGTAATATATCCTGGACGTTCTCTATCATTTTATTATTTATATAACTGTTTTATCTTCGATTTGCATTGTCCGATCGGTGTACTAGTTATTATTATTGGCTGTCATGTTCAGTGGGTGCCCAAGCTTCTAACTCAAGGTTGTGTGCATGTGCATGTAGGCCTGTATGCAACCTAAGAAATGCATTGCTGTAAAGACAATCAGGAATCTTGTCTCACGACCATCTAAGGCACAAGCTCTTCAATTTTATATACGTACATAAAACTATGAGCTTTGTGTGTTTAGATCAGTCTTTTATTGTTCACCATCAGTCGCATTTCTCAACAATAAGTAGATTTTTATGTTTTCCGATTTGATATCTTATTTTAGATATACTTGTAAATGTATGGAATGCAAATGGAGTATAGAAGAATAGTTGTTCAATTTAGTCGGCTTATTTTAATTAGACAAATTATGATGTTGAGCCGATTATATAATGTTTTTCGATACGATCATCGTTTTCTGTAACTGTGGACTTTCCTTGCTTTGAATGATGCTCGCGTTGCTGTTTTATATTATATGGTGCTGTTTAATATTCTAGACGAAAATTTGAATAATTTCAACCAACCTTTTTAGATCTTAGCTATGAACTTCAGCGAGTATTTTTGAGATCAGTAATTTAGGTGGAGGTGCCGTGATTTCAGGTCTGCTTCTTTTCTGAAATTTCACATCCACGTCGCGATCCACATTGAATTATTTTCAAGCTTCAATTCATAATTTACGTATCAATTCACCTAACTTCATTGTTGTGAGAACACTAGACTTGATCAAAGTTGACCTTTTTTTTTCATTTCTGTTCTGTTTTCATTATGAGAGGCAACATATGACACAGGTTGCCGAAATGTTGACCAATTTGCGTGTTTTGTTTTGTCTGCTAGCATCCTTGCTCAATTTGGCGTTATTGAGTCTGTTTCGATCGTATACTTTTGATACTTCTCTACTTTTTGTTGCTCTAACATTATTTTCGAGAATTTCTTGCGCTACACGCTCTCAAATACACGCACAGTCTCTCAACACTGCAGACAAACACACCTGTTATGAATTGTAGATATAAAAAGACCCAACCCTTATCTTGTCGTAGACGCTCATCTGACCTTCAACCTCATCTTTCATCCCTTTCAATGTTTTGTTGAATCACATTCGTAGTCCTTTTTTTCACAATGATCTTTAATTGAAGGTGTTTTATATATGCTAAAAGCTGTATTATGTATTCGATTTATTTAGATATACTCCACTGACAATCAACTTGCATTATAAATACATTCAGAATGAAAATCAAAGTTTTTTTATTCGTATACGACCAAAGGCAGTTCAACGATCGTTCATCAACCGATCGCTCGTATAAAAAGATATATTAAAATACATATTTTTTTAAATCAGAACCTTTGTGTTGATAAAAAAAAACTCGACAACTTCTAAATGCACATGTGTATAATATATGTAAAAAGCTTGTTGATTGACATGATATTTTAGTTCGTGGGTTTCATGGCGTCCATGATAGTTCTGTCTGATTTGAGGAGCGCTCTATACCAGTTTAGTATCATGATATTTGTCTTAATTCATCCAAAATATATTCAACAGAGAAATTTGCCACGTATCTGATTGTAAAGGAGTGAATAATTATAAGCAATTATGAATGAATTATCAATTTACGAACTCTAGTATTAAGCGGGCACATAGGAGTGTGGAGGGAAATCCCCCCCCCCCTCTTACGTCCTGACCCCTCCCCCCACAATATATGCCTAGACACCCTCACAATCACTTTTCTCTTCAGAATACACGCCGACTTGAGCTAAATATGATTCTTGAGATAGTCAAAAAACAATAAGAACCAAAGTTTTCTGCTCGCGTTTACTGGATCTTAATCCCACAGACCCATATGTGCTAGATCCCCTAAGGATATATATATATATATATATATATATATATATATATATATATATATATATATATAACCGTTTGGTTTACAAGAATCTCTTCTCTCCCCTTTCCCTTCGAACCCACTTGAATCAAAGTTCCTACGCACCTGTTATGGAGTGTGTTTGGTGAACATCGAAATGCTAGCAAATTAAAAAGTGGAGGTTTTATTTAGACATTTATTACTGTTCTTTTCCAATCGTATTTATTAACAATCTATAACGACCATGAGAATACACAATTTGTCTTTAGTTGTAACTGTATTGAGAGAGACCATTAAATATTACAGTATAAGTGTCAATTTTTACAGAAATCTTCATGTTTCTATAGTGTTTTTTCACGTAGTTTGACGTAATACTTTCGCATATCAGATGATGTCTAATTCGCAAGCGAATTCAACTATTATACCAACTATAGTGAAGTGATATCTTCTACATCAGATCAGTTTCTCGGATCATTGGTTCACGTACATGCGTTAGTAATAATTACCTTCATCTCACAAGAAGTCACAGCAATTCCAGTACGATGTTGAGCGATGTGGAAATGCCGTGTTTTGCAGACCGCATAGTCCTTATTTATTGGCGATTACGTAACAGGTTCTCCATGTTATCCTTCTGAGCGAGCAGATAGTAACTCGATCGCATTCGATGCCATTCACTGAGTGCACAGCTACTATAAATAATAGTATTTGATAGACTTCTACAAGAGGAGGGGTGCTACCCCGCGCAACACATACAAGAATAGCGCACGAGCGACTATGGTAATTTTTAAATCCAATGGTTTAACCTGACCCGAAGTCTACAGCCAGTGTCTTCCTTGTAGTCTTGTTTAGGTTTTTGGGCGTAGGTCTCTATTTGGTACAACTTTTTTATGTACGGGTTAGGTTCCCATTGTAAGTTTTATAGTATCAAACTTGAATGAAACTAGGTAACCTTTTATCTTGCCACAAAGATACCGGTACATTATTGTTTTTCTATACGTTATGTTACACTCGAGAACTTGGGAATCTGACGTAATTACGTATTTTTATTCATTTCTTAGTACGTGTAAACAACGAAATGAGTATGAAGTAACGAAGCGAGTATCTTGGCCGGTGTGGAAGCATTGAAAATTTGATAACATCGTTCGTCATAGGCCTAACTAAATTATTATGGACTAAATTTACCTCATCAAGGACTAATCTAGTATTTCACCTTCGATATTTTCCCAATATTGCTGGCAGCCATTTGTATGAATCAATACTTGATGATAGCTTATACTTACTCCGTTAACCATATAAAGACAGATCCAAAGATATCGGAATCGTTATACTCTATTATAATTTATAACCGAAACCAATTTGAGAAACTTCTGTTTTTTTTGCAATTGTGTAGGTTACTCGGCTTCTGAATTTTATGACCTGAGTTTTGGGGAGGTTATGTTGCCAGAACATTCTAATTAGGTAACAATTTCACTTATTTATTGGTAGAGATTATTAAATAGCTTATATGTCATACACGGAATAGATCTTTGTGTGACTGCCATTAAATGACACCTCTAATTAAATAACAGAAACATATGTAATTGTATCATTAGCTGTTTTCAAATTTGAAATACATTTTATATTACTTCTTCATATAACAAGACGTTATAATTATTTGAGTGATGAGGACAAATGAAGACAATAGTCACTGTTCATAACTACAGGGCTACGTAATTGAGTCATTAATTTGTACCCCGCATTTTGTGCCGCTCATTAATAATCCTACGTCTTCATGTGATTAGTTGTAAGTCTTGTCTTTGAGGATAATCACAATCATAGAAGTCAGTCTGTGGAAGACAATAGATAACAATGCAAATTACTCATTGAGATGGCTTGCCGTAGAGTTATTGAGTTCAGTTTGCGATGCGTTCACAATGAAATAATGAACCTTATTCCATTATCGGTGACTATCATTAATTTCTGGCATAACAAACCTACAACCTTGGATTATAGCAATCTTACCAATGGATAGGCAACAGCGTTCCAGAGCTGTGTAACCAGTCGTGTACTACAGACCAGAATAGTGCTTTTACCGCGGTACAAATTACATTACTTTCTTATATATTGCACTCTACATTTGACGAATGGTTAAAATCATATACGTTGAAACATTTTACTGCTCGAAAACAGAAAGACAAATATACGTATGCATGTAATTTTTTCGCGCAGCATGTTCTCTCACAACATTAAAGTCTTCTATATGTAGTAGATATCTTGCACAAATCGTAAAATACTGTACACTACTATACTTCATTAGGAAAGCGTCGAAGATCGCAATAATTCGATTCACAATATAAATTGAACTTCAATTATCACGCATGACTGAAAGATCCAACAGTTCGTGCTAATGTAGCTACTTCATAGCTCTGGAGAGTCTGCATTAGGAATAGGCATGAGTTGCGAATCCATACAGCCATAATCCAAGGTGCAACACTCGAGAATCGGCAAAATGCCTAATTTAATTTGATTTTTTCAAATGTATTCATGTTTCTGAATTTTTTTGTTTGTTTTGTTTTAATAACATCGAAACTTTATACAAAATCATTGTTCCCCAATTAAGGCTATGGATGAAAGATGAGATCGTTTGGACGGGGCACCTCAAGGGCGATCTTACCACCCCATTTTGATAAGATAAAAGTCTTTCAGTTTCCGAACGTCCGGAACACATTATGTCTGTTTCTGTGATATGTATCCGGACACAAAACGCTGATATCTTCCACTTTGAAGTGAGTCTCTTGGGCAATGATCATAAATGTATAATGATATTAAATTGTATTGGCCAATTCTGATTTTAATGATATTCACTCATTCTATCAATTATTTGCTTGAGGTAAAATCACACTGATTATGCTTACATAATATTGGAACTTGGGTAATCTTATAACATATATTCAATTTCAATCAAACTTTTAAACTTCAATGTGAACTTATAGAAAGTTGTATTTTTATTCCCTTATGAGTGACAGTATAATGACAGCTACTTATCCCGTATTGCATTAAAATCACAAACTAATATGTGACAATTTTTTGTTTAATTGCCTTTCCTTGTATTTTACTATTTTGTGGTGTTTGATCGTAGGCGTTCTCGCGGTGAAAAAATACGTAGGTGTAAGTACTTCTTTAGTCAACAATGTGCCTACGCAAGGTTCTTGAAATGATCTTTTCCTTCTCTACAATTTACTACACAATTTGCATTTTGTACGTCACCGATCACACTGTGAGGTGTAAACGTGTAGCATGTTAATAGGTCATCAAAAGCGAGCGCATAATTGTTAATTATACAGTATCGACCATTTTCATCTTGCAAGTTGTTTCCGATTATATATTTATCTAAACGAGTTGAAACTGAATTCGATCTGAAATTAAAACTTGGGGATTTCGAGGCTGATGACAGCTTATGGTTGGAAACTCGCTAAAAATTCTGCTCAGAAAGGGAAATTCGTACGGGTGAGTAGGCCTACATTATATCTATTCAAAGATCAATAATTTTCTTGATTTCTTACTCATAAGCTCGCTCATATATAAGATGTGAATTTCTATTCGTATGATTCGAGCAACCGTTATTGCATTTCAAAAATCACATAATTTATATATTTCAAAAATTGTTTTCATGATTTGTACAATGCCTACGCGTTTACTTCATGGTGATTGTTTTTTTTTTCAAAAACTCCATCAACAATTGGGTTATTCGTAGAACAAGTGGATGATAGATTATTGGTGTCAGTCTTCATGTCATGTTATCAAAACTAATCGAAATTTGAATAGAGAAATATAGGCTCAATATCAAATAATAAACTCCGATGTAGACTGCTTTCGTTCTGCTGTTTGCCTCGCGTTCAAGTCTCCTCAGTTGGTGAATCGCTTTCACATCAATTCATCTAGAAATGGTACATTCTTGTTTCATGAAAACCTGTACCAAGTACTTCAGTGATTAAACAAAGTGCATGCGTCTCGACTTTCAAGCATGTCATATAAATTGTTCGGATAACCGCTTTTTACTATTTTATTCCAGTTTCTTGAATTGCAAGTGCACTTTTTCAAGAGCTATATGATAAATAATTAAGAAGATTAATCAATGTCATAAATCATAAGCTTGAGTATCATGATTTTTTAAAATCCTTTTCTTGAACGAAATCGTGTGCAATGGGTAACCGCTTCGTTAAATCAACGTTTTGTATAGGTAGATTGAAAGATTGGGTTGGATTAATAATGCATTTAACGATGGATATAAAGGTGCATCCATGCAGGTATACAATCATGGCTCGGACGTACTCCAATGAAAATAGACATACAATTTATTCGAAATTCTAATTCAATGTATCGGTGCGTTACATTTTCTTTCGTTCCTTCGTGTTGAATATCTTTTCTAACGCACAACTTCATCTTGATTGACCATTCAAGAAATTCCTTGATACTATCTAGTGTAGGCTACTATTTTTGTAACCGATAAAATCCTTTGTCTTGACAAAATTAAAATAACAATCTTCATATTTGTCGTTTTTTTTTTTTGACGTTCGATGTCAGCTTTGATTGTCGAGTATAGCGTGTTGATGGCGGAGTGCTCGGGGCACGCTCCAAATTAGTAATTACCAGAGAAAAGGTGCGCGGAGGGAGGGGGGAGGGGGGAGGGGATGGCAATCACAATTATTGAGAACATTCACGTCGTCCTCGCGGTGGTTGTGCATATTCTAATGTGTGAGATTGTCTTGACACCCTAGGGATGCATTAGAATTCAGCAGTATGTATACGTCCATCTTTAGCTTATCTTATAAACGGTCATTTCGGCTGTAGATAACCGGTTACAAGGCAGTATCTGCCTAACGGGGACATACAAAGTGTTCAATTTACAACAGATTATTATACTTGAAAATATGTAGAAATGTAATGGAAGAAAGAATCCTCTCTCGAAACATAATATACACCACATCTGTTTTTCGGCTATATTTTCCGTGCGTCCTGAAATACGGACGAAAGAATGTTCATGTATAGGCATAGGCCTTTACGTTTAAAAGATTCTTCTACATTATTTTATTGTATTGCTGTATAATTGAAAATTCTTCAGAAACGAGTAAAAAAAATGGAATGTGGCTGATTTTTTCTCTCTTGTGGCGACTCACTATAGATATATATAGGCCTATATATATATCTGTAATATATATATATATATATATATATATATATATATATATATATATATATATATATATATATATATATATATATATATATATATATATATATGGTAAAAATGTCTTAACGGTAAATTTGCCACGATTAAAATGCAATTTGGGTTCTAAAAAGAACCTGTTTTTGCGTGCCCAAATGCAATTTGGGTTCTAAAAAGAACCTGTTTTTGCGTGCAAAAACAGGTTCTTTTTAGAACCCAAATTGCATTTTAATCGTGGCAAATTTACCGTTAAGACATTTTTACCATCTAACATCGGTCACGAAAATCTCCGCGCTCACATATATATATATATATATATATATATATATATATATATATATATATATATATATATATATATATATATATATATATATATATATATATATAAACAAATATATGGGTAATATAATATGGTTTATGAGCTTTATACACGTATGGGTGATACTGGTTGCTGTGGTTTTTCGGCCGAATCATGGTCTGTCACTCAAGAATAAAATATAGTTTGCACAGTTATTCCTACAGGACGTAGCTTTTGGCATAGAAAGATAGGAAAAGAACCAAAATGCGAACTCTGGGCACAGGTAAATTATAAGGGTGGGGTTTCCCATGATCATCACTACACCCGTGTAGGCCTAATGTATACCGCTTTACGAGTTACAAATATGACGATAGCAACTTCAGTCGTCATATTGTTTAAAAAGGGCATTTTGTGGATTAAACAGAAAAAGAAACACGTTTAATTGACAACCTCCGTGATGTCATTCGTTTGTCACCAAAAGATACACATAAACCGTCCTTGTATTTTAAACAAAATGAAAATATTCCTACTGAACTTCTTCCTATACTATTTTGGGCTACATTTGGTTCACATCACTTTTCATCCATATTTGTAGTAATTGAATTTCTGTTGTTTTCCACCAAACACAATCGTCTTGTGTATTTCTGGGGTTGGAATCAATGTAGGCCTAATACATAGTTTACTCGTATCCACACCCCAAACACGTCTTTCTAGCACCTCTTGGGGGCGGCAGTTTCCACGCCTCCTCGACCGTAACACCCTCCGTGGCAACTAGCACGATGCCCAGTTTACACAGAACATGGTCTCCAACCCGGTTTGTTCGTACAGATCAGACGTATGTTGGCGAGCGGGAGCTTGGACCCGCTAACATATGGATGGCCCTCTTTCTTACTGAGGAAGAATAACAATTGTTGACCTTGGAGTCAGAAGATGAATAGTCTGAATGGAGTCAGCAGTGACCAAAACGTCAGCAGTTTCGTGCAGAATATGTGCATCTTCGTAATAAGATAACTACGAATAACAAAGAATAAGATTAACTGATGTTGGTGATTATTGGTCAGCAGATGTCTTCAGGGAGGTTTGTGGTATCTACAATGGTTCCCCTAAATATTACGTGGGAGGGGCTATACGATTTTTCAAATCCACTATATATTATTATAATTATATTTCAATTCTAATTGAAAACTATTCAATATATTCATATTAACCAGAACTCAGAATACTGCAGGGTTTAGTAGTTATACTACAATCTGCAATTCAAGTGTAGAATGGAAGTTTTGTTATCACCCTTGTTATGGTAGCAAATACTGAAGATTAGTAACTACTACAAGAAGTTCGCTGAAAACTAAAAACAGAAATATTCAAAGTATTTCAAAGTTCGCAGAAATATTAGCTAGGTTTTCATTCTAGGCAGGTAGGCCTATAAAGTCAAAAAATGACTCAGTTTAATCGCTCGCGTGCCGATTGTTGTACACCCCTAAACCGGCGTCAGGTGAGATAGTCTCCCCTATACAACTAGACCCAGGTAAACATCGCTTTCTGTTCTTCAAATCTTCTTGACTACATCTTTGGTAAGTACTTCTCGATGGGTCGACACCCTCGAGCGCTATCACTTATACGTGGGAAAACAGTCGATCGGATCATCTCTTCTGCGACTCCTCATATACTTGACTGATATTATCAATCCTGGGTACAACAATGCAATCCTCTTCAACCTAAAGGAACAGTATCTTTATGACGTATCTAAAAGGAAAAGGTACATTTTTGACTAATAAATCCATAAAATAAATAACAGAGCTTTTTTAAAATTCTCTTCTGATCATCTTTTTGTGGAATCGTTATTCGTTGGTAGAATGTATATACCAACCCTATCATAGATTCCATCATGACATTTTAGAAATCATTCTCTTGAACAAAATAGTGTGTCTCGCCTATTTGTTTATTCATTTTTACCCGTCGTAAATTATGGTAATTTTATCGTCTGTTTTATTTGAAAACCGCGACATGAAACGTCGAATAGAACATTGAAGAAACAATAAAAAATTGAAGTTGAAATCAATTCACATACGAAATCAAATATATATATTTTTTTAATAACATCGAAACTTGATACAAAATCATTGTTCCCCAATTAAGGCTATGGATGAAAGATAGGATCGTTCGGACGGGGCACCACAAGGGCGATCTTACCACCTACAAATTACAAATACCTTACCTTACCCTACAAATAGTTGAACTCATTTCTATGGTACTTCAATAATACTAAACTAAAAGTTGACTGATCTAGTCCATATATAGACGATCGATGTTACCTTGTCAGTATATTTATTTGGATAATGTCTTAGTTTTAAAAATACACTTTCGTTATGTATAGGCCTAAAGCATCTAATGATGATGGCCGATACACCTCCATTCGTGCTATTTTAATCTTTTAGAAATTTAGATACTTTTCAAGAGTTTTATTAACATTTTGCTAGAAATGAAGTGGCTGGTGAGATAAATTCGAAGGGAAAATGAAGAAAAAATGTTACACAAAAATAAATGTAAATTTAAATCGTAATAATAAATTGGATGCATGAATGCAAGTCATTTCGCTAACTGCACAATAAACAGCGATAATCATTAGCATCGAGTTGGAGAAGAAAATATGTTACCAAGTATTTTCTCGAGAATGTCCTCTCTCATTCCATATGTCAGTGACTGAATTGTTTTGCAACAGGCCACAGCATCTGGTAACAAAGCCACCTTGTCCATTCCTTTTCCCATGGCCAATAACAATTATGATCGTAAAACAACGAACGTCAATTACCTGCATTACGCCGTATCGTATTAAATGTCGTGATTTGTTAGAGTTGTATTTATGATTTTATTATAATTGCGAGGATAAGAGTCGTTAAATTATAACAATAGTTTGTTGAAATGCATTTAAATCGAATGTCAATCTTTCAACAAATGGAAAAATGTAGAATGCGACGGCATAAAACAAACAGAACGTATGACATATTGTTGTGATTTTTATACATCGAAGTGAACAATAAGAACAAGTTGATCGCGTTATCAAACTGTTGTATACTATTCCCTATGAATTGAAGTGAAAAATATTCAGCTTTCCTAAACTTACACGTATTATAGGGCTACGTTGACATATCTACACAGTCCATAAATATAGGCTACGACCATTGGTCGTAAGACTGGACCACAGATGAAGGTAATATGATTGGATGGTATAATTACTTTCAAAGCATATATTCATTTAAACATTATAATTCGTTGAAATTTCCAATCATGGAATAGAATATGTATATTTTAAAAAGTTGAAAATATGTTTGCCTATTCGAGAGATTCTTGTTTCTATATTCATTGCTAATTTTGTCTCAACATAAGTGCATAATTATAGATAGCCATATTTGATAGATTTGTGAATATTTGATTCTGAAAAATTGCAATTGAACCTGGCACTTTTCTACATCAATCAATAATCCAATAAGTGAATAACAAAATACATACAACCCTCCCGTTTCAATACAAAGATTTAATTATAATTTATATAACACTGTTGATAAACGCATAAGTATATAAATCATTGATCGATATCCTTTTCTTATTGGCTATTGTTGTATCCATATTCAACCTATGGAAATAAAATATGACGTAAGAACGATCGTATCTTGAGCAACGAAAAGCGAGTTATTTTTTCTTCAGTATGTGTTCTTGGCATCTCACATGAAGATTCGTGCAGGTTATGGTTGACCTAGCACGTATTAATCTGATCATATTCAACTCATACTCGGTCTCAAACTATAGACGTATATATACTCTCCAATAAAGCTTGGCCATTGGTTCATTTATCTTGAAATAATAATCAATAAGCTTGAACAATAACAAAGTCGTGAATGGTAGTTCGCTGGGTTATTTGAAAGAACAAAATATATGAGACGTTATAAAAATAATATGAATGTTACTTTTCGTGATTTGTTCACGTTATTATAATAATCGAATGGAACTAATTATAAGCAATGGTGTAATGTATATTCGGATTTAATTCGTTAAATATATCTAGTTTTGATGTGAATAAAAGCATGACACAATAGATGATATAAATCAAATTCATCTCCATGTACTGTTTAATATGTGCGCCTTCTCCTGTACAAAGTACTAATCGTATACACGGCGACACACTTGATGAATCCTAATGCCCCGATAATGTAATGATGTCATTCGAAAATATGACATGCTTGCGTTTCAATTACTTATTATAATCTTGTTCTCATCTAAAATCACACCGATTGGTAATTACTAACTGGTACTGGTACTAACTGGCAATCACTGATACTTTGTAAATAGATTTAACTGAAGTTTTTGTAATGAAGCAATGCACCCCATCGACATAATCATATACATTTTTTTCAAAACAGAATCAGTGCTCTTATTGTATTTAATGACCCGAATTTTAATCTTTCAAAACAGATTTTCAACAGTCATTTAATGGCTAGAATTCGTTTCGAATGCTAGTTGGATGAAATCCAAGATGGCGCGCATGTAAATCATGAAGTTTCAAAGCCTCTGGGATGGCAATGTGGAGATTGAAGAATATGATTTTCGTCGTAACTATAGACAAGGACAACGCTAATAATATGAGATCGTGGTGCGGGGGCGTTCTGTACTCGCTCGGTACATTCCTCGATATAGTATAAAGTCACGGTTATACAATTTCATCCTTCGTTATTATTAGTAGGACTAGGATCCCATGAGCGATGTTCTCTAATAGTCTCAAATCGAAACCAAAGGCAATAGAATATAAAATACGAAACACTCCCCAATTTATTTTCGATCTCACAAGATTTATGGATATATATTCTTATCTGTATACCTTATTTGTTTTTGTTTTATTTCAGCTATTATAATTAAATATAAAGGCTTATTATTCTGCACTCCAAATTGGAATCGTATGTTTTGAAAAGTTGTTCGTTGTGGATTAAAATCAAATGGATTTTAAGATCGTGTTCTGTGATTATGATCATTATGACTCTTACACCTAAATGATAGGGTATTGGTTTAATTAATCATTATTCTTAGATACCTAAAACTTGAATTGTGGCCCGAGGCACACACTTGTTTTTTTCTTCAATGTTATAACCTTTAATTTATTTGAGAATGACTCGACCTTTCACACCTACGGTGGATATCAAGTATAGGCCCAAACCATTTGGAACACAATTGATTGAAAACGATGACTAAATCGATTCGAGAATAGGCAGTATTTGGAAACTGCGTTTTAATTTTAGAAAAATATTTTTCTGTTGTATGCCTACTATTGGTTAGAGAGCAATTCATCTCGTAAACTGAAATCTCGATTGAAATTCAAATTAATTCTATTTTGAGGGGAAAATATTAAAAATATCTCTTGACATCTTCCGATGTCTTTACAGATTTTGTTTATGTATACAATGAACAGTAAATTGCAATAATTGATAACATACGTTGATTGCATTTTACATCTTCTCACAGTTTCTATTATTGTATCTTTTGTTTCTTATATCTAGAAAAAAAACACCGTGTCTCCCTATAATCATGTTTAGTCATCGATTACCCTGTATTATTACGATCCCCCATTAGTAATTACGATGAAAACAACAGGTAAGGTGCCCATACTAGCACGTCTCATAGCTGCCTCAGGCCCTCATTCCCTCATAGATTCGAGGCGTGATTTCTGTAACACTGCAGTAGAAGTTCTTTATTACATACCTGTCGATATCCCCTCCCCCCCTCCACTCACTCCCTCTCACTCCTTCATATCAGTTCGAGGAATGGTAGTTATATTATATACATCAAGAATGTTACATTACGAGGAGAAGCGGCTGAATTTACTCCGTAATTATTGTTAGAGTCACGATTTGAAATATTCGTGCATTATTCTTTAATAGTTGCTTCTGCTGGCTCTCGATTGCCTATCTTTATTATCAGAGTGTATATATAGTGTTAGTGGTCTTGTAGGGCACCTCCTGCATTGTTTTGTGCGATGACCCGCAGTGAAATATTGTAGACGATAAGTTGCCGAACTTGGCCGGAGGATAATCTATAGCATATTTTTACAACACTTTTTGATTGATCAATACTTTTATATTTCTGGACAACTTTATAATTGCCTTGTGTAGATTTTTGTATGATGGGTTAGCGATATCTATTTTATATCTGGTTCGATGGAAATGTGAATTTATTCTCAATTTTCAAGTTATCAATCTGTGTTTTCACGAATTAATAATATTACGAGTGGTAATAGAGCGCTCGTGATCCGACGCATTCTCGCACGGGATTAATTCCGAATCTTCGAACCCGTTTAGCAGGGAGAGTGGAGAACCATGTTAGTCCGAAAAATAAATCCACTCCAATGAAATTATGTGATTTCGCTGAAATGAAATACACGTATAGTGCTTCAGCCGTTTTGTGAGAAAACGTTCAAGTACTCCTTTGGCATACTTTTAAAAAATGTGTATAAATATAACTGATTATTTATATCTAAATATCTCAAATCTGACATTTTAATTCCTGAAATTGTATATAGTGTATATTCTGTGACTGATGTCCTGCGTATCTTTTTCAAAGCTTTCGAGAGAGGAGAGTATTATAATACTAGAGATGAATGTTGTAACTTATACATACATATAAATACGTATAAGACGAAGTGAAAAAGTGGTTTCCCAGCAGGCTGCATTCCAAGGAATGGAACGGCATTTTATTTGCCTTGTCTTATGTGTATATATGTGTACAAAAGTCAGAAAGATGTTGGTAGAAAGATGGCTGCTGATAAATACAATGTGATTTAGACCTATTATAATGAGACAATGCATACTGTATAATCTTTGGTCTTTCGAACGCGATAATACAATCGGAAATGCTTTGCGTTCTTATACGTGCATTCAAATTCCTTGTTTCTTTTATTGGATTTCCAGTGCAAGAAGTAAGAACTAAGTCTCCAGAAGGTTTCTGATTTGTCGTAGAAAGAAACAAAAGAGCAGACGCGAAAAATGATAGTCAAAGAATCTACATTATACGAATTTTATATAATAGAATACCAAGTGATTGAATTGACAAAAGTTGAAGCCTTGCTTCATTCGGGAATCTCGAGCTGTCATAATAATTTTACCGTCATTGGTTTGACTTTAGCTTTCAGACATAGCCAAAATATTTTTAAATGTTATAGGAGTGGTGATAAAACGAAATAATTTGATTATGTTGATTTGAATCAAATTAACATAAGAATAATTGAGAGTAAATGTTAAGATGTAAAGAGATTGTGATTATTTGAAAGAATCTCGAGACCATGCAGTCGTGAATATATCCACACCGCTTTGATTCGACAGGTTATGAGGATAAGAATTTGAACATTTCACAGCAATTTTACCAACTACAACTTCACGATAATTTGCTTATGAATAAGCGGTTACATTCGTCACAGAAAAGCTACGTGTTTTTCTTTTTTAAGGAACTCTTATATTTATACCGAAGCGAGATGAAATTTCTTCCGCGAGGTTTTATTATCAAATCACATCACGAGTATCGACTCTTGCCTTTAATGAGTTGTGGGTGCAAATCATAATTCTCAAGAGTCTAATGGAAGGGTGTTTCGATCGTGCCGCGGCACAGTCTGCTAATATCAAGTCGCAACATATAAGAAAACTTCTCGCTGACTTCTATCTAGGGTTTTGTCAGTGGGATTTCGTAATAGGTTTTAATAATGGGATTCACCGAGACACGTAGGCTAGCTATATCAATTTCTGGATGACGATGAAATTATTTCAAATCACAAAGATGACTACGGCCCACACATGACGATGGACTTAACAATAACAATAATATTAATACCACTCGTATTACGGAAACTATATTATGACTATATTGTACAATAAATAACCCATTCAAAGTAAAATGTCAATGAGATTTGATGTACATTCAAGTCTGGTACGTTTTTTTTTATTATTCGGTATCAACCCTTGACTGTTTGATCCGACTTATATTTATTTATATGAAAATACACTGTGCGGTGTTTTCGAAATGATTTCATCTTTATCACCGTTCACCACCGATATTTACCTACAGTTTATTGCTGCCTCGTGTAACTAGCAGCATTTCCCATGGAACCATTTCATGGGGGTAAATCAATAAAAGCAAAACTAGGCCACCCATCGTATACTAATATTATTGTATCTTCTTTCATGCGTTGTTATCTACTTTCGATTTCGCATATATGAAATAGAATCTGTTAGATTATGATAGTTTATGTATATCCAAGCATTTTCTTGTTATTGATAGTTGAGTTAAGATTGTACTGTGAGAAAAACACGCCTCTAGAAGGCAGAATCAATCTTGTTATCAGAGTTACTTGTGTTCGTGTACAAACAACAAATAGTGGCACTTGTATCGTCAGCAATGCTTTACCAGAATAACACCACCACATCGTCCACATGGAAAGATCAGTAGCAAGCTGGAAGTGTTCGAGTTCTGATGTCGTTAGTATTTTACAGAGACGTTATCCTGGAGAATAGTTTAGTGTAGTGTTGTGTAGTGTAGGTGTAGTGTTATTTTGCTGGAAGATTGCGGAGGTACGTTAGATTAGATCATTTCCGATCATTTCTAAAGGAGATGTACTTCAATTTATGTAAATGAATAGTTTTTTTCTCTCAACTGTTGAAGACAGTTATAGAAATGCAGTTAATAATATTATATAATAATATATGAAGTTACTAATCAAAACATGAAAACATTTCCTATTTCGAACCCGGCACCTCCACGGTTATATATTGGTAATTTATTAATTATGAATGGAAAATAATTGAACTATATATAAATACCATGTGTGTCTCATTTATTTCTATCGTTAACCAACTTCACTTATTAATAATGACAAAAATCTATTATACACGTTGACTAAATTTGGTTTCTTACGTGAAACAGGTTTCAGTCCTGTCTATCAATTTGTGGAAAGGACAAGTGCGAATCAATTACGCAAAAGACTTTGGACAGATAAATAACAGGCACATTATATTTAATAAGAAGTAAATTGTGAGGCTAATCATATAGCGGCTTCGTATGAAATCTATAAGGGGTTTGTGTTTTCCGAATTCATTAGTAGAACATTGAGTTAAAATTAATGTACAATATGCAGGTATCAATTTTTTATGGCTATCTTTCAGGAAAGGATGATTGGTTTTCAAGATGTTCAGGTTGATATTTGAAGGGTCATTGAAGGTTATGTATGGACTATATATCGAAGAGATAATGGATACGGATACTTAATCATCATTAAACGGTTGATTGTAACACTTTGCTGTCAATCTCTTATATATATTGTTACCATGTAATATAATTGAGCTTAGTTCTTTGAATGTTTTTTTCATAATATGAAGTCCAAACGTTGAATTTGTTTTCATTAGATACAATTATGAATAATTTTCTCATTACGATATCAATTAAACGAATAATCACCGTTCGGAGATTTAAATCTATAATTATCAATTAATAATAGCTCAAATCACTGCCAGAACGACCGAAAGAGTATTGAACAAATTTAATAGTTATTTTATTTTGAAACACGAGTTCCAAGTCCTCTCCGTCGTTGAGTCAACTTGAGTGACTTTAAAATTAATTGATGTAAACGTCAATATACACCGCGATATTGACAATGTTCTGTACTTCTCTCTCTTCGACTATAGTGTCTGGCTCCTAACAATGAGGCGCCATGCCACTAGCCATCCACACTATACCTACCCTATATTATTATACCTGTGAAGAGTTTCGAATTTAGTTTGGAATCCCGCCGCTTGTGAATTTATCTACTACCCAGGGGGCTAGTCCCATCTAATCTTATACCCCTCAATGCATTTTAATAGCATTACCTGTAAAAATGTAAAATGTCATGTATTATTAATTATTTTTTTTACTGTCTATATATAGTTTTTGGGAAGATTTTTACTGTTTCAAGAGTGTATGGAATTTATATTATCTACTTTCTTGACATTCGAGGTCCTCCCGCTTTGGTACGGTACCGACGTTCATTTTGAAAGACAGATAGGTGATACAGGTTAGCTGGCCGTTAATCATATTGCTTTGGGTGTTGAATTGCCGCCCACAGTCAGTTTTTTTTTGTGTGTACATTCTCTGCATCACAGTGTAAACCTTCGAAATATTATACAGCACAGGTATGCAAAGGAAAATACCTACAGCGAATTCAGGTGTCTTATCATCCCTTATTTCTATGAACAATTATATGAACTCAAGAAATACCTTGTTAAATTATGTCCTTATACAGTGGGAGAGTACCTATCAATCAATACCACACTATAATTAGATGCCATCGTAATTGAATGTAATTTTAGTTTGTCATTTTGAAGATGTGATTTTATATAATGTAATAATATATTCACTAATTTCATAGCATGTACTTTTAATACGCAGTGTAAAATGTTACTGCTCAAGAAATTAATAAATGAATTGAATTGAATTGAATAGAGTTACCAAGCTATAATTACTGTACATAAATAATTGTACTTTTTAGATTCCAACCGTTGGAATATAAAATATCAGTTTTCATTTGACTTCATCAGTAACATAAGCATCTATCTTTAATCAGTCCAAATATGAAAATATCTTTTTCACAGAGAGTAGATATTACGCACTTTGATAAGATGCTTTTGTGACATTTTTTAAACGTTCAAATGTGTTCTCTTGTTGTTTTGTCGATTTGTTGTCGAATTGAGTGACAGTGACTGCTTACGTGTCAGCATACATTGCATGAGTGAAGTGCGTGTGCTGTACGCACACACACACGCACAGCACGCACGCGGCAACACCCGAGACACCTTGTTTTACAACTCCAGGGCTAGCAACATTTTACTAAACGACTTGCGCATGGCATACAGATCTGATTTGTTAAACGTTATATACACGGCCAGTTGATCTGTTGGTCATTAGCAGACAGCAAGCCGCATAATTTCCGATTATTACATGGAAATTATGTCTTTATATAGGCCTAGATGTCGGCGTCATAACTTACATGGTGGTCCGATGTGTCTCGTATATATATTTTGTGTAGGTTCATGTTAGGTACGGGCTCTAGTAGAATCAAAAATCGAATTATATTTCAAATGGAAACTTGAACTGCGCTGACATCTCCCCCCTCCCCTCCTACAACTTTTCCTACTCAACTCAAGAGAAATAAGTAACATTCAAATGTCACAACATTTCAAAATACAACAAAATTCGTAGTAATTGAAACTGGACCTGTCTCATTACATTCCGTATGATCACATGTTTTCAGTCGACTGGTAGATTTACACTTGACATATTTTGACTATTAGTTAATTGGGTTTTTTAGGCATCAACTTGCGCAAATGTCCAAAAATATTTTTCAAATTCAAATTGGGATTTTTAGTATACGATAATGAGGTACGTTGAATGTGATAAATTCCAGGTAATTAACTTGAATAAATGTCAATGATTTCTATACCATTACAGTCTCGGAGCAGCTGTGGAAGTTATACAGGGAATATTTGCGTAGAATTCCTTACAAATATACAATTGTCTTGAATTCTTCAGTTCCTAATTACCCCCAAAGACAAGATAATAATTCTGAACCGCGCAAATTATCTGCAATCCTATCACAACAGTCTGGCCTTCAACAATGCAGTAAAGGTTTGAATTGAAATAATCCTCGTCCATTGTTCAACATTCTTTATATAAACTTGATAGAAGCAACCTTGACTTGAAAATATCAAACACACGTTCGTTAATATTTTTTTAATTATTTTCATTATTATCGTGTTTCACGCCTCCCATTTGGATCCACCGTGATAATAACAATAATCTCTTACGCAAGTCAAAATTCCTGCTAGATTTCGGCATTTTTCTTTTTAATTAACTTAATATACCTTATATATTGCCTCCCTCCGTTGCTCAGTCCGCCTTGAAAAAAATGAGTCACCGTTGGGTATGGGTTCGAGTCCCGTATAAGACATGGGTTTCTGTTGACGTCCTAGTTTCATCATCACCAGCTCATTCGTACCCCCCGTATAACCTAGATGTTGGTGGGGTATCAATGAACGATATATATATATATATATATATATATATATATATATATATATATATATATATATATATATATATATATATATATTATGTAAGTTCGCAACAATACTCTCGGATTAACGTATACCAATCAAAACCAATTAATAACACGAAAAATGTTAACTTAGTATAACTGAGAGAGGTTGACAACAAGATATTGCGAAATAGTTATGACTGCATCAAGTTTGGAGAAGATCGATCTGAATTGTTTATAATTTTGTTTTTCCATTGATCATTACATAGCATGAAAAGATGTTAATTCAGAATAGTCAGTCATTTTAGCATCATGGTCGTATACAACAAGAGAAGTTGAGGATTTAATATTTGAAAATGAATCGGACAGTAATAATTATGACCATTTATTTCAGTTGACACCAAGTGTAGATAATATAATCAACTGCACATTGGATGGATCCCAAAATTGCGTCAATCATGATCGGAGAATGTCAACGTTTCATTTCGGTAAAATAGTTCATTTGAATTGCAAGTGTTACAGTACTGTAACAGGAAAATGTTTGATGGAAATATGACTTTTGAAACAGTTCTGGCTTACAACCACAATCTTGTTCATTCGTGAAGTGATGCATTTCTTTCATATTCCGTGGCAAGAAAGGTCACCATGCATCATGTTCAATAAAACAGACCTGATGTGCCTTTGTTACCGAATAAAGTACTCAATTACTCGGGCTAGAACACTATATACACCTCCTTTGATGAGCGGCGCATGCTCTAAAACCTCGCTCACCTGATCAAGTAGAAAATAGTTCTCATCGCAACAAAAAACATACCTTAGTAAATGAACAAAAAAAAAACATTCACAATAAAACGAGAAAGAGCCATGTTCTTTTTGGCTGGCAGCTACACATTGCCTCTGGTATACCCTTCTCTCTTTCTCTCTTTCTTCTACCTATATCTCTATCTTTCTCTTGATTAATATAACGCCACAAGGTACTACTTGCCTGCAAGGCTGACCATTCCATACTCTGCTTCCTTCTAGCAAGCAACTGGTGGTTACATACGGAACGATGGGCGAGCAGAAAAACTCGACGACCACCAAAAAGTAACCAACAATTTGATAAACCGCAAGATCAACAAGTGTGCAAGCATTTAATTTCCGTAAGGACGTCGCGCGGGAAATTGAAAGAAAAAAGAACGTCTTAAATACATCAAGCTATGTAACAATCGTAATGGCTGCGAAAGAAGTGCACCATTGTCGACGGTTTAGTGAACAAAGTTTAGGATTCTTGAGGAGTACCGAAGACATGTCATCGTCACCTTGTACAAGTTTTCCCGAGTGCAAATCAAGGGTTTTAAGGTTGTCTCTAGTCATGTGACTGCACGTAAATATACATACAAGAAACTGCATGACTGATTGAACTGCGTTGTTGGTATTGTGTTTTGTTGTTTCACCTTTCATTGTTATGATAATTGTTGTGTGTGGTGTTATGTGATGAAGTAACAATGACATTAATAACAATCAACTCGTCTGTACTCGGCGTGATATTTTTTGCTGCGTTTTTGACTGCTACGACGGCTGAGAAGTCGTACACATCGGTGGAGAAAACGAGCACGAATGAATTCGTTAAAGGAAAAAGTGAGTAAATAATTAAAAATGTATAGTATATAAGGCCTTTCAGTTGTGCATAATTTACTATAACAATATGTTGATGATATACGATGGAGCAAGATGAAAAATAAGAAATGTCACATCTCTTATTTGAATATATGTTACTCCATTTATTTACACATGATGCAAAGATAATTAATATTAGTTATATCAACTCAAACTACTTTTAAGGCATGGTATTTTTTATTGGCATGAACGTTGTTTTCAATCACGTGTCTATTTACGTGTAAACAACTGAATACCACTCGTGTATTGACTCACATCTTGCTAATTAGCATGAGCAGGTATTTTAAGAGTAAGACAAGGCCAGGCCAGCTGAAAAACACATCAGGTAAGTGATAACAAATACTAAAAAAATATTCAAATTTATGTATTGGTGAAAATCTTGCACCTGAGCACACATCATGCTTCTCAATTCTCACATAAATCGACCGTGATAATAACACAGTAGATCCCAAATAAGAATTCAAATTTGTTTAACTGCATCAGGCCTATACTCTCATGTGAAATGTTATATTATCATTCTCATGTTATGATTAATTGTATTATGTAAAATACAATTGGTTCGAATATTTAACGTGTGTGAGCACCATTCATCGTAATTAGTTACCGTTCTCGCTTGGGCACGTTTCTGTACAGATTGATATTCTATTAAAATCAGATATTTCAGATTAAAATTTCAAGCTTAACTATATACAATTATGACTTTAGTATTCGTTTCCTCGGATTAATCTTCTTGGCAAGGTTTTTTGGAATGATTGCTTGAAACCATACATTAAAAAAATCGTTCTTTCATAAAAAAAACAAGCTACTACATTATACTTGTAACCCTTCGAAATTGACACCTTATAATTTGTGTACTGGTCCAGTGTTACCACAAAATAGTTATGAATAGCTTATACATTTATGAATAATTACGTATGTGTGTAATGTCTGTTCCATCAGTTAAATTTTGTATTTGTATATCTTATTTGTAATTCTTGACTGTATAGGTTTTGTTTGAATTCTTTTGAGAAACATACACCTTCAAATGGTAGGATTATTCTCGAACTGTGTATTATCGTGAATATCATGTATAGTAATTTACTAACATATTTCGTGTCTAAAATTCGTCAGAGATTTTTTTTTTCATTTTCCGATATGTTTTTCACGTTTCAACTCTTCATTTAGCGCGTTTAGCGACACGAGACGAGGATCGTCACAGAAACAGTTCCAAACTGCAGTCCCGATAATTTCACACTTGAGTACATTTTTCACAACGGATATAAAATCGAACGCGTTCGGTAATCCGGCAAGGACGTCACCGAAGTCCGGCCAAGGTCGATCAAGTTCTCTTTATAGGAACAATATGGATCGAGTAGCGCCGCACCGCTCGCGAAGAAGTAGTATTTTTTTTTGGGGGGGGGGGGGTTAACGACGCACTGTAATGATTACTAAGATCTATTGGCGTCGGATGAATGATTAATGAGATGATGGGATGATGAGATGAAGGTTTTTATGGTTAGTGGGAAGGATAGTGGGAAGGAAGCGGTCGTGGCCTATATTATAGGAACCATCCCGGCATTAGCCTAGACTACAGAGGGAAACCACGAAAAACCCCTGTAAAGATGGACGGTGACGGGGATCGAACCGGGTCCGATATGTCCCTTCACCTCCCGGATCACGAAGCAAGTGAGCTAACCACTCATCTACTGTGCCGGTAAGAAGTAGTAGTCGTAGGCTATGTTATAATCTATTTCTATAAAAATATACATTTTTAATTTTTTATACTTGTCATGTCAAGAAAGGTGATTTCTTTGCTCATCACTTTTGTTATTATTGTTATCAATAAATGAATTCGTTCGGATTATTGAGAATTTAAAAACCTGGCACCTCCACCAAAATGTATAAAATGTGTCGAGACTACTTTTTCGATTACTCGAGAGGACACATGGGTTATACATGATACCTTGAATATATTCAATATTTTTAAATGAATTGCTTGGAAGATCTAGGTATGAATTAGTCGTTGAAATGAATGATGATACAAAGTAATATATTTTGCATTTTATAATTACGTGTGAACCATTTTATACGTTCCTAGTCCATTTATAGGCCCATAACATAAATTTTGAGAATGCTATCTAATGAACTAATGGTAGCGTGTGCTAAACCGTGACTGAGTGGTGACTAGTAGTCACGTTAGATTGAGGTTCCGATCGACCGTCTCCCCTATGCCACACCACTAGCTACCGGGTGGTTCGCGCCTTCATCTCTCGTGAATATGAAGTATACACGAAACGCCACTAACCAAATTGTCATTTTCATAAAAACAACTCTCGACGATACGTCTCTCAATGTGTAACCCTGGGAAACGAATTCGGTTACCAGAACCGGCTCTAAACCTGAAAGATTAGCAGCTACTTATATATCTACATAATAGTTATTAAGAAACACTTTTGAACAGCATAAGATTGTTGGTATTGCTAATGACGATTCTTCTAACGTCTGACATTGTTGATACCCAAGTTTGAGTCGATGTTTGTCACGTTCATTACCACAACCTTACGAATAACATCGTTATCTTTTTAGTATGTATCAGCAACTCATTTTTCAGCATAATCAAAGTTTGAAATATGTTGAAAATTGGTCCACACTATATTATAGGTTTCCCAATAATAGGCCTGGCTTGCTTTTTCAGATGATAGCAATTGATAATTATTATTTTCTACTTACTATTCTACAGAGTCATTTAAATTAATCTCACGTTGTAAACGATGATCTTATTTATACTCAGGAACGCGAGCATTCACCTTACTCCACAACTTATATACTGTACTAGTGTATACCTGGTTCATACAGCATAATGCACTTTGTAAATAATTAACAGATTCCTCCGTCTTCTTGTGTTGACCATCATTGTTATAAGCGCATATTTACATAGCTCACGTATAATAAATTCCACGTTTTTTACTACAAGTCACCACTCAGTCACTGTTTAGTACACGCTTCCATTAGTTTATAAAGATGGTATTCTCCAAATTTGTATCTAATATATTCATGGTATTATATATTATCCGTGTCGACTCGAGTCATTGAAAAGGTAGTGAACACAATTCAAACATTTGGTGGAGGTGCCGGGTATTGGGAATTCGGGTCACCTCTTCAGGTACATATATGTTCTGATTATTGGAATTGAT
>OZ023330.1:14240531-14433031 GCA_964007535.1 Brachyptera risi | reverse complement strand
GGTACTGCAATTTCACACAGTACAAAACAAGCCAATTATTAGTCCACTTGTCCGCTTAAACGGTTATAGTGTCAAGGTTACAAACTCTGTAAAGTTTCTTGGTATCACAGTGACAGACACACTAGACTGGACGCCACACATTGAAGAGACGGCTAAGAAAATGTTAAAAGGTATTTTCATGCTCAAGAGCCTATGTCGAGTGGTTTCTCCAACTTTATTACGTATGATGTATTTCGCCCATGTATACCCGCATTTTCAGTACTGCATCCCCTTCTGGGGAAACTCTTCCAGTGCTAAAAGACTTTTTGTTCTACAGAAACGAGCCATCAGAATTCTAGCAAATACACGAAAATTAACATCATGTAAACCTCTGTTCAAAACTTTGTCCCTTTTACCTCTACCGTGTGTCTTCATACAGCAATCAGTGATCTTTGTCAAGCAAAACTATGGACTATTTCAAAAATACAATCAAGAGCTTCACCAGCATCACACCAGACGGCGTAACGACTTTCGTATGGAGCAGCACAGGCTGACAATGTTCACGAAAGGTCCAATCTACTCAATGACTCGGTTATATAATCACTTACCAGACGAGTTTAAAGAAATGAAAAGTTTGAGTAATTTTAGGTCCAGTGTTAAGAACTTTCTTCTTGAAAAATGTTTTTATTCTACTGACGAATACTTATGTATTAATTATTGAGCATTAATTCTAATTGTTGACGATTATCATTCTGTAATTGTACAGTCTTCCGACAATAAAAAACATTATTATTATTATTATTATTATATATATATATATATATATATATATATATATATATATATATATGTATTGTATGATAATCATATGAATTTCACTCAATTATATAAAACATTATATAGAGAAAATTCAAGTTATATCTCGAATACTTCTTCATAATACTAACAGAATGGCTATTCCTAGATTTGTTGAAACTCTAATCTATATAGTCTGATCAGATAGTTTTCTTATATATTATCGTCTAGGTTTCTCATTCATGCCTATCAGTGTCAAAAACGTCATTCAAGGTTCTAGAGATGTTGTACTACAAAGACATGTCGGAATTTACTAGCCAATCGATGAGCTTTCAATCAAAAACAACTCCAATGAGTTACTGTCGGAACGATGATAAATGCATTGTTTTATTATGCAGAATACGAATAGTGTAATAAATTTCAAGGCAGGGATAATCGACTGATTTGTGTTGTAATATTGAATGAATACTATGTCGTAGTCATTGTGACAAACGAATGACTGCTGTATCACATACGTATCCAAGGGAATCGCCATAAATGTTGTACAGTAATTGAATGTGATTTTTTTCTCGGGAGTCCATGATAGTTGATTTAGCGAAATATCAGTTTTTTGGTGATAACTTTCGAATATAAAGTGAACACAGATATGCTTGTAATACCTCCAAGATGATATAAGTTATAATTATTTGACTCATATCGCATTCAGCTGAAAAAAAATCAGTCGTATACGCTTGGCAATTTACGCTGCGACATGAGTTATGTAGTTCATCCCTCTAGAGCAAAATCATCTTATTATTTTGTATGCAATTTTTGGTTATTAAAATCGAAACTTATTTTTCTCCAACAGAAACTTCACAACTGAATGGTATTGTTCCTTAAATTAAAATCGCTGAGAAAAATGAATCGATAATATATGCTTTTCCCAGTCTTGTTGTCGTGACATGAGTTTCCATTATGGTACTTCGTTTCTCTCAAACTTGTAAACTTGTGTGTGGTTCAACTAAGTTAGTTGAACTTCCAAGCATTTGTTTCATTAAATTCGTTCGTTATAAAAGCGCATATGAATAATGCTGCATCATTGTCAAGTATAATGAATAATTACGATGAGTTTTTGTATCTGTTTTCTCGTGAAGAATGTTAATAAATAATAATATTGATAGACTGACAAGACAAAAATTATACTTTTGTTTAGGCGAACCCATTTTTTACTCTTTCACACATGAATGGAATTTTCATTATTTTAATTGAGTTTTTCTTTCTTCTTTATTTCCGAAGGATGCTCTGATTAGACCGAAATAATAAACTATATCATTTTGATTGGATTGGATCAAGTACATGATAATATTAGTTTCAAAGGATGCACAAATTCAAATTTCAACCATTTTCTCATCGAACTTACATGCTTATATTGGACTTCTACTTGCGCATATATATTTTTTAAGATTCTTGATAGAACAAAAATTCTAATCGAGTAGGTCCTACATGATATTGAATCAAAATACATCGAAAACATGATTTTAACTTCGTTAGTTACATCTATCACAAGATCCTTGACCTTTTCACACGAATTCTAAAGCAATTTATTATCATATTATAATATAATATGTGTGTGTGTGTGTGTGTGTGTGTGTGTGTGTATGTATATATATATACTAGTGGCATGTAGTCGCCGAATAATAATTCCAATCATCTTAGTGCGCATGCGCCTGTTCTCACGATACCGACTACTATCAGCGTATGAATAGACAACGAGATCGATTTAAAAAAAGTGTTCCATTTATTCTATTCTCTATAACACCCTCCGCCGTGGTCGAAACCACCAGGTGGTCACTTTGCTTCATACCTTCGCAGGTAACAAAAGAAGCTCATCAGTACTCGGCGGGATAGTATCACTATTACTTGACAGGGGCAGAGAAACGATGCTGTATCTCTTTGAAGCACGATATTGTGGTACATGAATATATATATATATATATATATATATATATATATATATATATATATATATATATATATATATATATATATATATATATATATATATATATATATAAGAAAATGAACCAGCAGTTATCAAAATACACACTATGAGGATGTTAGTTCAGGCTAGAGTCCTGAAATTTGTATGTCCTTTGTCCTGACGTAAAGGCATAGAGGCATACTCTGTGACGTGGGACCTGACTCACTTGTCCTCATTTCAATCAACTATAGGATAGCTAACCTGATGACAAATCGCTTATAGAAGAAGCAAGTTGCTTTCTTAGGACTAGTACTCATCCAGAAAAGAATTAGACCAAACCAAGTTTAAATCCTATAATATTGTCATTATAGTTCGTTTCCAAAATATCTCTATTAGGCCCCTAATCATTTTTCGAATCAATGTATATGAATAAAAAAGGGATTCAAATGAAAAATGTACCTCCCTAATGTAAAAATTCCTTGCAAGCATCAACTATATTGATTTCTCATGCACTATAATAGGTCTACAGTCACTCGTTCTCTTCGCTCTCTTGTTGATTGAGAGCCCTTCATGCTGCGTGATCAGGTGCTTGCACTGTGGTATCGTTATTTTTGATGCTGACTCATTCGATATACTTTGCTTTCTTGTTACTTATTATACATGTCACACTTTGTATTCTGAAGAAGCGCGAAGTCTTGGATTATTTTCTAACAAAAAAGATTCTCGAAACTATTTCGTCAAGTTTGATCGGCCCAACTAGTGCCGCAGTCCGGGTCATGGATTTGTTAAATTGTAAGGGAATGTGTGTGAAGAATCTGTATTTCGTATAGTGAATCGTAATGTTTAATGTTCATAGAACATTTTTGTAAATGTTTACCTAGCTAGTAGATATTACAAATTACAGTGTATTAATATTGGTTGAAACAATTTCGTATAATTATCTGATGGTTGATCGTTTCAGTATTATCATAGACCAAAGTTGGTCCATGATATTATCATAGAAAACAGAACACTTCAAAACAGGTATTCTTTAGTCTGTGGTAATATACTATTTTCCACAATCGTAAATTCAAAATCTGTTCATATCTGAGCTGCAACTAAGTGACCACAAAATCACAAATTATATACACTTAATATTATACCTGCGAGAATATGTTTTGTTCCTGTAATTTTGGCGGATTGTTTTGTGCCCTCGAGGTATCTATGGAGGTTACTTATATAGAAGGAAAGGTGTGAATTAATGTTCTGATGGAGCGTAATTCAGCATTACGTCACCTCAATGAGAATTCATAAGAATTTGGAAGTAAATTCGAACAAATACAGAAACTAAAAAATTACAATGAGACATTTTTAATTATAATATCAACCAACCTTTTGAATGGATAAAACATGACTTTCGATACATTGATCTCGTTTTTATGTTCTGTGAAATACATGGAATTTAATTTCCTGAACCTGTATCAGGGCAGAAATTCCCGTTAACAATATACAGAAACAAGTTGTTGGCGCCACGCAACTTACTATCCTTATGGGGAAAGATGGAGAACGAAAGCATTCATGAAAGGCAAGCGCAGTAAGCAGTACCTTTTCTTTTTTCGTAACGAAGTAGAAATAGAATGCTGTTGATCTTTGTCTTGTCTAGAAATCGAGTCGGAGTTTTTGTATTTCTTTTGTATTGTAAAAATTGTGAGAGAGACTCGAAAATTTCTTTTAGGGCCTATATCTTACCACGAGTAGTAATAACGATCATTTTTCAAAGTACAACAATTACGCGTTCTTCTTTGTCTTTGTATGTACTGTGACAGCTAGTGCTTTTATTATTTACAACAATCACTGATACGTGTTGTTGATTATTATGATACCTGGTCAATCATAATAATTAGTATTGTATGAAAGAAGTAATTATACGAATAATATTGTATGATCATTGAGACTCGAATAGTAAAACTTTATAGCTTTATACCCATTTTTAGTTTCAATCATGTTTTGTTATTCAATTTGTCATTATCACTCCAATAACAATAACGTTGGCGATAAGCTCAGACGATCAGTGCACGAACCGTGTGAGAACAAAACCTAACGCGTTTTTATATTTATTTTCAATGCAGTAAAAACTAATAGCCAGCAATAATTGCACGTACTGTACTTATATTGAAATAATTATATTGCCCAATTAGGAATTGCATTTTCCTAGACAGACATTACTTACGTTGAAGTACGTTTGTTACGTTTAAACATTAACCTGGTAATAACTCGGCTAAGCAGTAAAAGCACTTCAAAAAGAAAGGCAGGCTAGGCTAGATTTAGCAATTATATTATTACGTGCCCCATTCTATATCCACCTGAATATTTATTGTAGAACGATGAACCATTTTTTTCTTTTCACTGCGTAATCAATAGATACTGTAAAACTAGATAATTCAATCTTCTATAATGGTGTATCGATTATTTTAATTCTTAAATTTATCATACCTATAATTTTAAAGCATGAAAATAATTTCTCAATCGGTTGATAGTAGGGTAAGTAAGGAATTAGTAACTCAACAGTAGTAACTAGAAGTGAAAAAAGAAAACGATGAATCGATTCTTCCTATAAGTGAAGCAGCGGTGATATTTTAATCTTATGCAGTGAACTAAATAGTTGTCGGTAGAAACGTAACTCGTAAAAACTAATCATGAAAATGGTGATTATATTCTGGACATGTGCAGAATAGTCTGCGTGGCGCGTGCCAATGACCACTGGTAATAATGATCAGGCAGTAGACAAGATGTCACGTGAACTGCAGATACGGAAAAAAAGAATCGATTGAATAAAATAATGACTGCGTATCTCGAGTTTTCTGCGTAATGATTTCTGGTTGTGTCCAGTGGCGGATACAAAGGGAAAGGGAATCAAGGAGGTGGTGAAAAGAAGGTAGTAACGAAGAGAAGAAAGAGAGAGACGTGTAACTATTTAGCAATTCTTTATGAATGAAAAACAAAATTCAAATGGACATTCAAAGCATCATAATTCAAACTGAAATTTAAAAATCTAAAATTTGAAACTTTTGAAAATTCAAAATTTCACAAACAAAATAGAATGCATAGGCTACTGAGAACGTTAATATATTTGGGTAATAAATGAATCTGTTTGCAAGACAAATTTAACGTTTTTCTTCAAACAATAATTTCATTTAATGATTCTGTACCTATAAAAAAGACGAACAAAATTATATGAATAGTGTACTCATACATGCAATCCCTGTAGATACGATTCGTATTTTTTCGACCATATATTTTCATTTGTGAAACCAAGCATATCAGATTAAGATGTAGTCAATAATAATACATTGCATTAACGTTATACTAGTTCGTTATGCTTAGCATCTAAAATAACTATGTCGGGAAAATATGGCGGTTATTCCTTACATCTTATTATTACAAAACTAGAAAGGAAATAACATTAGTAAGTTGATTATGTGAATCCACCCATGGGAACGGAAGGGTTAACTAAACTTTTATCACAAACTTTTATAACTTTTTTAAAACCATGGTTCAGTGCCCTTCGAAACCCTTCGAAAACAACGAACGAATTTATAATTTAAACGCCATTACGAACATTAATATTCAAATATACTTACTGCTATTCACAGTTCTCTGTGTCATAAAAAATGTAAAACTCGCCTTAAACTCTCGAGCCAGGTTGGCCTGAAAAAAAGTAAATTATTATTTGTCAGTCATTTTCCAGCTGTATGTGGGAGTTCTCAGTTCTACTATATGTTGTTGAATTTCAATAAATGACTTGTCGTGTTTAAATTGCCTAGCCCCTTGTTCAAGTAGTCGGCAAACACCTGTGCCTTCTCATGGCTATGGCAACGGCGCTACTTTAGAAGGAAACTCAATTTGTAACTAATTAATACATATTGGATATTCATGTGGGTGGAGATAGATATGAATGCGTATTTCAGATGGTTACCAATAATTATAATTATACTATTTAATAATCAAAACCATTCGAGGGCTTATGCTTAGGCCTACATATTATCTATTATCCGTATTGGAATAATTTTTATATTTCTACCAGCATTAAACCTGTTGAGTTTTAATTCAAATTTACAACGGCGACTGACTGCATGACTTCTTTAATTAATATACCTTGATATGACAGGTTTCGTTTCTTTTATTTCGTTTAATATGATGATGTTTACTTCAAAGTCATTAATCTACCGATGACAGTCCAATAAGATGAATTTCCCACATGCACGATTGTTGAATTAATCTGTAGAAAAAATTGGCGTTAGTCATAAAGTAGTATTAAGATTAACATTAAAAATCGTTTCCAAATTTGGTGATCACAGCTACATAGACATTCCACAGTGACATTGAATAATGTCTGAACTTGAATAGTTGAGAATATATTTACAGCATTAGTTTAATCTTGTGAAAAACAACCATGTAATAAATGTATGCACGTATTTAACAGGTGGTCGTGTAAAGTAGAAAAAAATAAAATACCATGTGTTTAAATGATGTCCAGCTATGGAAATATATTTTCTCTATGTATTTTTTTTGAGAAGCCACATTAAATAATGTCGTGACTCTATGTCACGTTTATATTCAGTTAACAATGTTTTGAAATTATCATCACATTTTGATAAAATATATATTGAGCTACTTAGTTTGTCCGACATTTGGAAATTTTGTTGAGTAATTGTCAGTTTTCATAGTAAATACATATTATATTGGAGGTCATTATTATCTGCAATATTTATTATTATTTTTATTTATTTATTTTCAACAAGAAAATTATTCACAACTATTTTTTTTTTTTTACAGATTGATTTTGGTTGTACAGTTGGCATGTATTTTTTCCATCTATTTATACATACATTATAATATACCACTTCTCTTTGTTGATTTATAAATATATTTTTGTACAAAATATGTTAAGAGATCAATGTAACAGAACAACTATCATTTTTCGTACAATTGAAATGAATAAAATATATCATTTCATTTGTTTTGGCTCAAGAGTCAGAAGGAAAGAAATGATTACTGCTACACAATGGAGTGGCTGGATAATTATTATAAGAGGGATGTAGTGAAATACCAGTCTCATCAGCTTTTGGTGGTGGCTTTTGAAGAGTATAAGGTATCTTAGTTCCAATAAAGAAAAAATACAGATATTTTTTTCAAACCTTGAATACCGTTACCTTATAAGTGAAACTAGTTACCCCTATTGCATTATTTTCAGTGGTATACAGCTAAAAAGAACACATTTTCAAGCTGTCTACCTATGAAAATGTTGGAATTCAAAGTTGATTTAATTTCACATCATTTTGTTTGTATTTGTCTTCTTTATTAGTATTTTGATACTGTTGCGAAAGCTATCACCAAGAAATTTATATTTTGCTCTGACAACTCTACTTTGAAGTATGATATTTGCTATAAATAGGTATCAGTAGCAGAGTAACAGGTCAGTGCTTCAGTCATCCAGAATCTACAGATTTAGTTTCTGCCCTAAACAACTGATTGTCTGTAATATCTTCTTTCTCATCATTTCTGAATTAGTACTGTGAAAGTTCAGATAATGCAGATAATTGTATCATTTTTGCCATTAAATATTTCACCTACAAATTGAAATCTTGATCATTCATTAACTCCAATAGACTCTCTTATGTGTCCGTGGTTAAAGTCCAATTATTGAGATTGTATAATATTTTTAGTCGTGTTCTGAAATTAATTGATGTGTTCTCAACTTATGTGTACTATTCTTTTCTGTCCTCAGTTTGCATCGGCACAAATGGTCGCATGTCTGTTCCCTCGAATCGAGACCATCACTATCGCAACCTACGAGATCGCTACACAAACTGCACATACGTTGATGGTAACCTCGAGCTGACGTGGGTCCAAGACGAGAACCTCGATTTGAGTTTCCTTCAATACATTCGTGAAGTCACCGGCTACGTTCTCATATCGCACGTGGACGTTCGTCGGATAGTGTTGCCGAGGCTACAAATCATTCGAGGGAGGACATTATTCAAGCTCAATGTCCACGAGCAGGAATTTGCCCTCATGATTACGCTCAGCAAGATGAATAATCTGGAGATGCCGGCTTTGCGCGGTAAGTTGTGGATAGGAGTGACTATGGGCAGTAATATGCACGTGTTGAACTGGGAAACTGTTGGTAAATTAAGTAGGGAATACATCGATTGATTAAGGATTGGTCATAAACCGATCCTGAAATTAAAAGATTGATCTTATTAATTTTTTGTTCTGAACTGAAATATATCTGGAATATATCTGAACTGCATACCAATTTTTGTGTGATTTATTGATGGCTAAAAATACACAGAGAAAGAGATTGCTTGAATAATGTACACTTGAAAGTTTTTAGAAAGTTTTCAAATATAGAAGAAGATTGATTTTTATTCGATTATACTGATCGATCAATCGATCTTAATATTTCGGGATCGCTGTCATCCCTAGTATTCAGTTATAACGTGAAATAATTGGTTGAAATAAAGGACGAATATTTGCACATAATATGCTACCAGTAATTTGTGTGGTCCCAGTTTATATTGGAAGTATACTGTTATATTAAACAAATGATTATAAATCAAGGAATTCAACTTTGTGCTTGGCACTTATTTTTTTTAAATTCATTTTTTGTTATTGTGTTTGATATTGTATATTCCTGAGAGTAGCTACAAGTACTGTGATCTTGTTTCATGAAGCTTCAATTTATCAAAACCCAATATTAATCTATCACTCATTTTTTGCTCGGTGAAAAAATAAATCATTTTGATTTTGTAGTAAGACATATTTTTACATTGTGTGCAGATATTCTTGGCGGCAGCGTAGGAATGTTCAACAATTACAACTTGTGCCACATGAAAACAATCATCTGGGATGAGATCATCACCGGCCAGGGTGCCAAATACGTCTACGTGTACAACTTCACGCTTGCTGAACGAGAATGCCCTGCTTGTGATGCGAGCTGCGAGAAAGGATGTTGGGGAGAGGGACCGCAAAATTGCCAAAGATTCTCAAAGATATCATGTAGTCCTCAATGTTGGCAAGGGCGATGTTTCGGCCCCAATCCGAGAGAGTGTTGTCACCTTTTCTGTGCGGGAGGCTGCACTGGACCAAAGCAGAGTGATTGTTTGGTAAGTAACTGATTGATGATGAAACAACAATATTGATCATGTTAGTTAGATCTTGGCAAAGAAATATAATATTTATAAAAATTACCCACATCAACATAATTGAGAGACATACTACCGTTTTGGGAATTTGAATTTATGAATAAACACAAGTTGAACAATTGGTGAAATGTTTGATGGTACATTCTATTCAGTACAGATCGAGATGCGTGGTCGAGTGGTAACACACTGAACCATCATTCGGGAGACCGGGGTTCGATTCCCGCCGTAGTCGACCATCCTGACAGTGGTTTTTCGCGGTTTCCCTATGTCGTTCAGGTTGATACTGGGATGGTTCCTTAACAACAGGCCACGACCGACTCCTTCCCACCATCCAAAACACCTAATAAAATAACCTTTCATCTCATCATCCCATCATCTCATTCATCATCCACCGATGCCAATAGATCGTAGTTATCAGTATAGTGCGTCGTTAAAACCCAATATAGAAAAATATTTAATATTCAGTACAGTACCAATATTGGTAATATTTTGGCATGAATATTATTAAATCAATCCCAGATGACCGGGGGATGTAACATCAAATTATCTAGGGCAGTCGTCATAAAGTACAGATTCCGCCAACTCCGAGTCTTGCTTCTACTTCTCTCTCCTCTGCTTTTTTATCGTCCGCTTCATCTTCTTCTCCCACGAGTTTGCTCCACCATTTCTATTCTTTCATCATCTCTCTACTTCACTTGTACCTTTACTCCATTCTTCCCCTCAATCTCTTACAGTATTCTCCATTCTTCCATTCTCATCTTGTGCCCGTACGATACGAGCCTTACCCTTGTAATTATATGAATATAAATAATACTTTTCAATATAAATGTTCAACTTTGGGATAGTAAGATCGACATATGGTGCCCTGCCAAATGATCGTATTTGTCATCATTCGCCTTATTGGGTAACAGGATTTTGTATCAAGTTTTGAGTTGATAAAAAAAAAATATATATATATATATATATATATATGTATTTATACTGAAAATAACAGGCATAAAAGAAGATATACTATATAGATAGGCCTAGAAGATAGAATCGATAATAATCATTATAGTTGGATATATTTTCAAAATATACAATTATCAAATATTTATTGAGAATTAGATACTGGTTCAATTCTTGATAAGAATTTGTATTTATATAGGCCTACTGTTATGAATTGATGTGATATCATTTAACTTGTTTGCTAGTAAAAGGGGTATATTAATTGGAAAAAAAAATGCAGTTATTGAATCACCTCAAAAATATCGATATTTCATTGATCGATTATGATAATGAATGAGAGGTAAACTTATTATTTGATAACATAATTAATGTAATATTTTTATTTCAGGCATGTCGGAATTTCTACGATGATGGAGTTTGTAAACAAGAGTGTCCAGCTATGAAAATCTACAATCCTATAACGTACTCATGGGAAACGAATCCGAATGGAAAGTACGCGTACGGTGCTACTTGCGTGAAAAACTGTCCCGAACATTTGTTGAAAGACAATGGTGCATGCGTTAGAAGTTGTCCGCCAGACAAGAAAGCAACAAACGGGAAATGTGTTCCTTGTGACGGTCCTTGTCCGAAGACTTGCACCGGAGTGCCATCTGTACATGCGGGCAACATAGAAACCTTCCAAGACTGTACTATTATTGAAGGCTCTCTCTCCATATTAGATCAGTCTTTTAAAGGATTCCAACAAGTTTACAACAACTTCAGTTTTGGTCCGAGATATCCCAAAATGCATCCCGAGCGATTGGAAGTTTTCAGTACTTTAAAGGAAGTCACAGGATTCATCAACATTCAAGGCTTTCATGAGGATTTTACTAATCTTTCTTACTTCAGGTAAATAATACATAAGTTACATGAAACTAGTAAAAATACAATATATGATCGAATATTTAGTATTTACCCTTCATTATACAAAGGGTGTGAGGTGAGTCATTAATAGTATCTTGATTTTAATTGATACCTCTCTTTATTTAGTCAGGTACGTCCCAATTTTTCTGTCAAGTTTCTTCATCAAGTCAAGTTGAAATACATAAATTATTAAACATTGTTGTTTATTAAGATTAGGGGGTGAATCCTATCTTGTGCTGAAGTAATTTGTATATAATGAATTTAGACATGAAGTGATTATATAATAATAAAAAGTACAGTAGGCCCTATATAAATGTGTAATTGTTGAACTGTAAATACCTGATTATGTACTAGAGTATAGTAGGCCTATAACAATGTAATTTTACTCTCAAGACTGAAGTCACTCAACCTAAATATCAAACTAGAACTGAATCTAAAACTAAAGAGTAATTGTGATTAACAGTGTGAAGTTAACAGATAAAGATTAACATTACGGTAACAGATTCAATAGATCAACACATAAGTAGATTAGCAGTAACAAAATAATTATTGTACATGTCTGGATGAGCATCGTTCAGTAACAATATTTGTATTTATTAAGCTGGACAATTTTGATAGAAATTTCATAAAAAGATTTTGATAAAATCTGTGAAGAACCCATTTCAAAATTTCTACGTATTTGACACCATTATGAATTACAGTCCTACCAGTCAAGTGTTTGTATTTGCTCTGTGAAGTATTTGCTCTGTGAAGTATTTGTGGGTCAACATACCAACTGACATACCTTACACCGACTCTTCAGCCTACTAACGCTCAAGAAAGAAAGACAAAAATGATATCAATTGAATCATGGTTATAATTATCACATATTTAATTAATTTTGTTTATTTTTCCAGGAACCTTGAAATCATTGGTGGCCGTGCTCTTACTGAATACTTTGCTTCACTCTACATTGTTAAAACATCATTGAAATCTCTCGGTCTCAGCTCCTTGCAGAAGATTCACTCGGGCACAATTGCAATTCTTGAGAACAAAGATTTGTGCTTTGTGGAAGGAATCAACTGGAAGAAAATCAAGAAATCAAAGGAACACGAAATTCTCCTACAGAATAATAAACATATTGCTACTTGCAGTAAGTTGACTTTTTCTCTTCCTCTTTTTTTTATTATATTTTGAGGTCCCTGCCACTCGTTTCCTTTTTTTATAGTATCGGTTCCTTTTTCATTGTATTATGTAAAGAATCCATTTCAATTCATCGGACTATAATTAACTTTGTTGGTAAAGTTGCATAGAAATACTGTGATGATTAGTGATGCCTTCGGTTAGCCGGGTCAGGTACGGGTAATGTTCTTTTACCAGCGTATCCGCAAGATAGAAAATATAATATAACTAGAGACATGTAAAAATAGCGATTGCTATAAAAGCGATGAAATCTAAAAGTGCTTCTTTACAAGTTTTTCTGATATTTCTTCATCTTTCAATACATTTGGTCTTGTTCTATCATGTTTTTGAAAAGGCGACAAAGCGCTACAAACGTCTGAATCCGTTATTTTTCAATGTATTGGCGATATAGACGCTATGGTCAGAATAGAACCATTATAGATGTTATTTTTCTCGAAATTATTTCTTATGAGGTGTACACGGGTGAAGTTAGTTGGGTAATTTGGAAAAATGTGCAGTTGAAAATGCAGTCAGTCGGCAGATGAGGAGTAAGGTTAACCTGCTTGTGGAGACTTTTTTTAAAAAATATCAATAGAAATGTTCCTCCTGTATGCCTATTGTACGTTATGTAGTGGTTTTACTTGTTCAGTACTGTTGTTACGCCACGAAACGTTCTTGCGCTGCAAAACACGATGTTTCAAAATAATAGATGCACCAAAGTGCTATTTTTCGAATTCAAATGCTATGAGAAGAAAAAATAGAAGCTATGTTTCCAGGTCTCTAAACCAGAAGAGTGGCCAAACGAGATCTGTTGCAACAAGCTCAACCTTGCATAATTGTTCTTATATTTTTCTCGCTTTCCTCTCAGAATAATGATGCACGCGTTGAACCTAAAATATACCACCTTGAAGGTTAACTATCTTAGGTGATTGTTGACTGTCGAGAGATGGATACATCCGATACAATGAATGAATAGCGAGGACAGTTGATCGAAAACTTCATATATTGGTACTTTTAATGGCTCTCTGTCTACTTTGAACTAACAAGCGACAAGAATAATCCCTTCAATTTGATTTGATTATTCTATGTTCAAAGTACTAGTTTTCTTTACTTCTCCCCCCCCCCCCTGTGCACCGGTGGTAGGGGTGTGGTTGAACCATGCTAGGGTTGGTCTTGTACAATCACAATCCCATATCTTACTACCAGTTCTGATCGATAACTGGTAGTCTAATGTCTGTAAATCTAGAGACTTGTCCAACAGCTCATATTCATGGGTAAGCTAATTGACAGTCAATAAAGGGATGTATTTCTTCCCCGAAGTCGAAAGACACAAGCTTCATCCTTGATAAAACAGCAGGATCAAAACGAATGCGAAAATGCAAAGAATTCGAAAAAAAAATGTATTGACATTTTTATCGAAATTATCCTAATACAAGCTGAAATTACCCGGGTAATTTTGGCAGGTAACCGGCTCCAAATTTGCTAACCCGAAGGCATTACTAATAACTAATCATTCATAAGTGGGAAATGACTTTCAAGGAATAATATTAAGACAGTTTGTAAAAGTACTTGGCAATTGTTGGCTAATTGCTAATTAGTCAATATAGTAATTACTATTGATGAATAATGATACAAATCAAATATAACTAACCAAGTTCTTTGAAATGCATTTTTTTGGCAATTGTTGGTGATTAAAAATTAAGATCCACCAACATTCAATTTATTTATATTTGTAAAATATCATAATATGTATCAATGTCTGAAGAAACCTTTTTTCTCATTTTCCAGCTGCAGAGAACCTGATTTGTGATGCTGAGTGCTCTATGGAAGGTTGCTGGGGTCCTGGACCAAATCAGTGCTTGTCTTGTGCTCACTTCCAATTAGGAAATAAATGCTTACAAAGTTGTGATGATGTGACGGGGTAAGTGGATTTTTTACCCACATTTTTTCAATGTTGAATATACAATTAACTAGTGAAATATTCATACACAGAAGTAGAAAATGACTCGCATTCGGTGAAAATTGTAAACCACATTTTTTTTTGAAGTTCTTGTCTTACATTGATGTAATAAAGTAGGCCTGATTAGGACAAACATAAAAATAATATTTAATATACGATAGCGTTTTCATTTGAGTAAAATTAATTGTGTATCTCTACTTTTTTTTAATGCAAACAAAAGAATATTGGAAGAAGGTAACTGATCTTTAAGAATTTACAGTTTTATTACATCTGTTCACATGATAAGACTTGGAAGTATTAAAATTGAAACACATAAAATGAGTAAATATTAGTAATTATTCAACAATTATGTATTTTCATTTCATTAGAATCTACAAAGCTGGTCCCACACAGTGCAAGCCATGTCACGAAGAGTGCGAATCCACTTGTTCTGGTCCCGGTCCTGTCAAGTGCAACAAGTGTAAACATGTTCGCGACGGCCCGTTCTGCACCCCGTTCTGTCCCGTGAGCAAGTATAACAACTCTGGCGAGTGCGACTCATGCCACGAGAACTGTGTCGACGGTTGTCTAGGTCCAGCCAATACTATTGGTAACGATGGGTGTCGCTCTTGTGATAAGGCAATCATCAACGGAGATGTCACTGTTGTAAGTGGTCCACCAAAGTTTCTTTCAATTTATTATAAAGGTCACACAAATAGTTTTTTACACAAATTATAAAATGTTGAGAAGATAAAATTGTGCGACTGATGTTGGCAAAATATATGTGGTAAACTAGATTGCCCTTCGTTTTGAGTCACAGTTGTCAGTATTCTTCCAAAGTTTCGTTGAATTAATTCTTAAGGTCACACAAATAATTGTTATAGAGTTTCTAAAAATGTTGAGATGGTGAAATTGTGCAATTGATGTTGGCAGAATATATGTGGTAAATTAGATTGTCGTTCGGAAACACGTTCTCAAGTGTTGAGAAGTCCTGTAAGAGTTATCAGTGAAAGATTATCTGTGCATCTGTGAGAAATTTGAGAATGTCAATAAGTCTAGCTTTAATGGGGAATAGGTACAGCTGATGGCCTATCCTTACGTTTGTGGAACTATAAGCTGTATTCCCCCAAAAATTGGAATACTGACATTTTATTGAAATCATTTTATTTTATTGTAAGGTCACTTACTTTTACAAAAGAGTTTTGCTGTTTCAGTTTTCTTTGAAAAGTTCATAGATAGGTTCAAGCCATGATATTTTATAAGTATTTTGAGTTGACAATCTTTGTTTTCTAGGAGCGCTGTTTACGTAAAAGCGAACCATGTCCCGATGGTTATTACTACGAGTGGGTTGGCCCACAAGAGCAAGGTGACTTGAAGCCTCTCGCTGGTAAAGCCATCTGCCGCAAGTGTCATCCTCGTTGCAAGAAATGTACCGGCTACGGTTTTCACGAGCAGGTGTGTCAGGAGTGCATGATTTACAAGCGCGGGGAGCAGTGTGAAGATGAATGTCCGCAGGTAAGGAAACACTTTCAATATCGTTTGTCACAGTGATATCTTCCTGGTAATTTTCACTACAATTTTCAAATCATATAAGCCCCTAGTAGACTTGGACATACATCATTTTTATTACATGGATAAGTGTCACAATGAACTCGATTAAAAAATGTAGACGGTTTTTAAGCCTAGCACTTGGAACTCTAAGAGACAGTAGAAAGTAATAATTTCAAGGTAAGCTGTCTATTTTGACATTAGAGTTTTGTTACCGGGATAAGAGTGTTCTTGACTGCCTGGCTTGGGTGTAGACTAATGAGTTGCCCCATGAGTGAGTATTACGGTATATTCGACAAGGAAAAGATTACTTATGCTGAAAAGTGTATGTTACCGTATCTTTCTTTTGGATTTTATTTTGTTGATTAGAAAAAATACTCTCGGAATTGTCCAAAATTACATTTTCTCGACAATTCATGAAATATAAAACCACTTTGAATGCATCTGAATGAACATGAAGAAAACAATGTTTAAACAGTTTTTTTTTTCATATTTTTCATCAATGCGAAAAACACTTACGTCTATTCATAAACCTTTCTTGTTTTACCCAGGATCACTATGCAGACGAAGATTCTCAAGTGTGTGTCCCTTGTTCGTTGGAGTGTCGTGGTTGTCGTGGACCTGATGTGTCTCACTGCCTTGGTTGTCGCAACTACAAGATCTTCACCGCGCCTGGATCACCTGACGATAACACAACAGCGTTCAATTGTACGGCCTACTGTCCGCCGGATATTCCTCATAAGATCTTTCCCTCTGAACAGAGCGAACCTTATTGCTCACCTGAATCATTGACTGTCATTAGACCTGCGTAAGTATACCACTTTTTCCTGTGACTGTAGTTACAAATATAGCACAATTTAGTGTGTAGCCTCTAGATAAATGTAGGGGCGTAAATAAAACATTTTCTCTCAATTGTATGGTTTGGATTGATGAGCCGATCAGGTGGTCACGATCACCTCAATAATAGAACTCGGTTTAAGTGAAAGAAACATTCAAAGATCACTGTTCTAGTTTCAACCCTGTTCATTACCGAGATTAATTAGAACCTAACAATCGTAATTTCTTTAAAAAATGATTTATTAATATTAGAAAGATACGTATAATAGATTTGAACAAATGAATTTATTTTACAATTTATGGTATTATTTTTCAACCCTAAGACTTGTTCTATATTCTTACATGAATGTGGTCACCTGTACCAAGATAAGTTAGTTATGAATTATTGTTTCTTTTGGTGGATTGTGATGTTCATCACAAGACTGCTAATCAATGGAACTAATCTTGGTTATTGTTAATTTTCAGAGGAAACGATCAGATCCAAGTCTACATTCTTGGTGTGACAGCTGGCGTGGTAGTGTTACTAGTTTTTGTGGCCATACTGTTTTACAAGCTTCGCATTCGATCAAAGGCGAAGAAGGATGCTGTAAAGATGACGCTCGTGCTGACGGGAATGGAAGATAATGAACCTTTAAGACCGTCAAATGTAAAACCAAATTTGGCAAAGCTGAGGATTGTCAAAGAAGCTGAGATGAGAAAAGGTGGAATTCTTGGATATGGTGCTTTTGGAACAGTTTATAAGGTACATTATTATTGAAATTTATGTATGAAAGCCTATTTTGTATACAAACTGTAACAAACTGAAAAGTGAAAAGGTGAAGAACAAGAACTTTCAAGTTGGCCAAGATTAATAACGTAAATTTCAATAGCATTCTGAAAATGAAAGCCATTTGGTCAACTACTATGCTACTCTGTACAACACATACTCACTTATGTCAAGATTCAAGTTAAATATCTATGTGGGGCCTATTATTAATTTTGGGATTGATCCAAAATCCAACTGTACAATTTCATGAAGTTTGTAATTTTATCTTGATTGAATCTTATTCCTTGTTTAGGGTGTTTGGGTGCCAGAAGGAGAAAACGTGAAAATTCCCGTAGCTATCAAAGTGCTTCGTGAAGGGACTGGTGCCAACACCAGCAAAGAGTTCCTCGAAGAAGCGTACATCATGGCCAGTGTCGAGCATCCCAACCTACTTCAACTACTCGCAGTTTGCATGACCTCACAAATGATGCTCGTTACCCAACTGATGCCTCTAGGCTGCCTCCTCGACTACGTACGGAACAACCGAGAAAAGATAGGCTCAAAACCGCTTCTCAATTGGTGTACGCAGATTGCACGCGGTATGCGATATTTAGAAGAGAAACGTTTGGTTCACCGTGATCTTGCAGCAAGAAATGTTTTAGTTCAAACCCCAAATTGTGTAAAAATAACTGACTTTGGTCTTGCCAAGCTTTTAGATATAAATGAAGATGAATATAAAGCAGCGGGAGGGAAAATGCCAATCAAATGGCTTGCTCTTGAATGTATACAGCACCGAATTTTCACGCATAAAAGTGATGTCTGGGCATTCGGAGTAACAATATGGGAGTTGTTAACGTACGGTGGACGACCGTACGAGAATGTGCCGGCACGAGACGTTCCTGAACTTCTTGAGAAGGGAGAGCGGTTACCACAGCCACCAATCTGCACGATTGATGTGTATATGATGATGGTCAGTTGTTGGATGCTGGTTGCTGAAAGTAGGCCAAGTTTCAAGGAGCTTGCAGAAGATTTCAGCAAGATGGCAAGAGATCCCGGTCGTTATCTTGTCATACCTGGGGATCGATTGATGAGGCTTCCTTCATACACTTCTCAGGTAGTGTAAAAAAATTGTTGCTAATCTTAATTCAGTCAAAAAATGAAAGACAAACATGAAGAGCAAATGCATCATTGATATTGCAAGATAATATTTAGACCTTCCAATTCAACCATTACGTTAATGAAGTGATTGTTAGATCCAATCGAATGGGGAGTGATGTAAGTCCATTCTGAAATAACTGGAGTATTATAATATTATCACAGTGAAACCTCCATCCACCATTTTACAAGGGACCAGAAAAATAAAACCATCCATGCAGGGAGCAGATTCATTAGTCACTCATGAGTCATGACTTATGTGGGAGTAGGGCAGGATAAAAGCTCAAACATATAGCATAGTATACATAAATAGTTTGGCTAACATCAGAGTCAAAAGATTTACAATCGAAACCAATCATAGTGTGCTTCTGAGTGCAAGGCTTGAACGACAAAATGGATAAAAATTACTTTTTTGAATGTGCAACAATATATTTAGTTTGATATTTTAAAATGTTCCCTGATTGAAATATCACAATTGCTTACATATAAACTAATTGGTGGCCTGGTTTTTCCAGGATGGAAAGGATATTCTGCGGAATCTCACGCCAGCTATCGATGGTCCTGAATCGCTTGTCGACGCCGACGAGTACCTTCAACCCAAATCTCGTACACCTCTCGCCCCTGGAGCGTTTACTTCGTCTAGCGGCTCTTCCTCTCCACCCATGACCCCCATCAAGAAATGTTGGCCTAACGGACTACCGACAATACCAGCCGAATCTCCGACACCACAAAACCAACAGAACTGGGATCGCGAACTGATGCGCTATGCTGCGGAACAAAACGCAGACGTAGCTGGGATGAGGCATCCGGGACAAACACATGGCTCAACTAACGGTTCTCGATATTGTAGTGACCCTCTCAAGTTGGTGGGAAATAGAGGTAATAACTTACATCGGTTTCCTCTTAGTTATAATAGAAATTTTGTGCATCAACTATCTCATATTTGGAAATATCCTCATTGTATACTTGCTATTTAATAATCTTGATACTAGACATATGAATACCAGTGTACATTGCAATTAATGAAACTTTTGTCTAGAACCTACTGTAGTTCATTAGCTGGTAACTACCCTAGTTGTTTTGACAGTGCTGCATACTTGTATTACATTATTGGATTCAAGTTTCTATAGCCCTAATTATCTAAGGCATCTAAGTCACCATAGGGCAAAAAGATCACATCATGGTGATTATTTGTGAAAATATTGTGAATGTCTATTATGGATCGACAGTATTTTAGAAGGTACTTCTCTGCACATTGTGAAGTAGTTTCACAACAATACGTTCTACAGGAAAGCAACTATGATTGTTTATGCTTTAGTTGACAATGAAAATGGTCACCAAACATGCATGTCGCGTTACATGTATAATTTGATTACTTCTTCAGATACTTTATCGTGTATGGTATTGATGTGTTCCTAAAACAACTGCCTTTGGGCTAAACTAAAAATGAACAGTTCAACCATAAGGGCTTTGCATACAAGACCAGGGAAAGTAATGCCATTTTTTGTTGTATACCAAGGTAACAGAAATTACCCGTATTTATTTGTATCAACTCAGCCAATGTATTAATTGACATTTTCATACTGACTTTATACTGGTTTTGTTGTATGTAACAATTTAAACATATTTTCCACATGGTTTCACCAAAATTTTCTTGGAATTTTAAACTTTTTCATTTTCAGTATTGTATACTATTTCAACCTTGATACATCAATGAATAATACAAAATTTGATATTTTTTGAGTGGGTTCTCCTCAAGTAAGTAGGTGCAGTACAGGTAATAACTCGTTCTGCTTGTCATTATATTTTCTGTCTTAACAAGAGGAAAAAGCTCGACAGGGAAAGCATACCCCAACTTGCATCTTAGAAAAGGACAAACGTACCGGTACACTAAAATAAATAACTATGTTGAGATTGTATCACACAGATTACTACCACATATCGTATCTTCAGCTACACTTACTAAAATAACGAAGACTGTCCTGATTCACTCCTGTGTACAATTACTTCAACTGAAATATATATATAGGCCTAACCTTAGCTTCTCAACACAACTCTAGCTGTCATTGTGTGCGTATCTACTTTTTACACGCTGCTAGACAAAACAGCATTCATTGCTTGAACTTCAATAAGCATATGAAATATCGTTTACATCAACATCAGTACCTCCGTAACGTAATCTTAATAATCTTAATACGATACTCGTTTTATCATAAATTAAAATCATGTCTTGATTAATTAATATTTAGAATTATGTAGATGGATTTTTTTTTTAATTCATTCATTTTCATTTCAGCATTATTGCTAATTTATATGCATGTCAAGAATCAATTACCATTTACATCAATCAACAGTTACAAAATTTAATACATAACTAAAAATACCATACACTGTGGAATACATAATGAATGCACTTCTACTATGTAATAATGTATTTGTATTTATTAGCATTTCATAGTATACACCATTCTACTATGTAGTATGAATAGGTATCAAGTAATTTCATGTTGTGCTTCACTAGTATGTTGTTGCTTTCTGAGGCTTAGATAATTATTGTATAATGCATGGCAGACCTTATTACCGAGTAACTTGGTTGAATTTTCAATACATCAAGTAACTTGATTGAATTTTTCATTTTTGCAACCAAGTAATGTGGCATCAATTTTCATAATTGCTATCACAATACTTGGTAGCTCATGTCAAATAGACCAAGTAATTTTGATGTTTCCAATTAGTCAATTGGTGAAATTTTCATTTTTAATAATTTTGCGATGTTTTCCATGTATTATTGTCGAAATGGGCCTGGACTTACCCTCTCGATTACATTCCAATCCCACAAATGACTGTGAACACACTAAAAAACAATGGATAACAATTCAAACGAGAAGAAATTTAACAATTCAAACGAGAAGAAATTTTACACATGTAGTAGGAATACATAATTCCCCCCCCCCCCCCCCCACACACACACACACACCAATTGAGACACTCAACAGTTTGACAAATGAGATATTGTAGAAGCTATTTTGAAAATGGCAACCAAGTTACGTGATGAGTTTAACAGATGAAACAACGTGGTAGCTATTTCGCAAATGGATACCTAGTTACTTGGTGAGAGAATCGAAAAGTAATGTCACGTAACGAGTACATGTAACGTGGCAATAAGCCCTCCCATAATTTCTAGTATCAAGTTCTGTATCCAACAAAATGAATAATAGGCCCTTTATAATCTAAAGTCAATAATAATATTGATAATATTATTAATGTTCTTTTTCTAGATTCAATGCAAGACGATTGCTTTGACTCGAACATTATTACTTCGAGACGAGAAGCACAGGTTGGAAATCTGAAACTCGAGCTGCCATTAGATGAGGACGATTACCTTATGCCTTCGCCGCAGCAGAGTCAGAACACGACCACATACATGGATCTCATTGGCGATTCGAAACTTACAGGTAACTTTGGATGTGGTACAACATAAAAAATAAAACATAAAAATAACACAAGAAATAAGAGATGTTTCAAAATAATATCACATGATATGCCTACATGTTCCGTTCTGTTATATGTATTATTGAATAACCACATGCTAATTTATTTGCACCAGCATAAGTAGCTTAGTATTATTGCTCTTGTTTCACGTGGCCTGGGAGATGAGGGTAGATCGAATCTCGACTCGGTTCCCGCCACACGAGCTTTTCATGGTTTTCCTGTAGGCTACCCTCAGCAAATGTCAGAATGTTTTCTACTATATGGGCCTTGATAGCTTCCTTAACATTATCCTTTTCCTTATCTAAATAAAAACCTTTATCTCATCATTCCATCATCTCATCAATCATTTGTCTGACACTAGTAGATCTTATTTATCATCATAGTACATAGCCAGTTGAACCAAATATAAGAATGTGCTTTCTAATCGTAAATGAAGTCCAGTATTTACATTTGATTTATAACAATTATCAAACACAGTAATATCAAATATAAAATTCATCAAGTGTTTGAAATAAGTCGGTACTCCTTACGACGTCATTTACCACTAGAATTTATAACCAGCTTTGTTTGATTCCACAATCATTTCTTCAACTTTCTTTGAGTTTTGAATATATCTTTCATTTTCTGCACAAGTTTGCAATTTATATATATATATAAGATTAAAGTGCCATTGACTTGATAGTCTCCTAACATATTTGTGTACCTTTTCAATTACAGACGAAGAAGCCAGAAATGTAGATGTACGAAATTATCCAGATTTCCTTTCGCAAGCAAGTAAAATCAACACGTGCATCGATAACCCTGAATATTTGTTGAGCAATCATGATAACTTACCATTAACAAATCCCCCATTAGGAATTCCGTCCCCCGAACTTGTTCAACCAGTGTGTAACGGAAACGTAACAAACGCTCAGCGGCCGTATGTGACGCAACAAAAGTCCTCCGAGGAGGAATCGGATCACGAGTATTATAATGACTTTGATAGGTTGCAACGTGAACTTCAGCCATTAAAACCTTTTAGAAGAAATGAAACGACTGTGTGATAAAACATTCCACAACATTCTATTGGTAGTGATATACTAACGAGTGTGTGATTTCAAATGATTATTATAAACTCAGAGTTTCGTTATTATTTTATTCAAGAAGTGAGAGGACACATATGATGAGACAGTACCATAGTGCAAATAATCTTACTGTGCCATGTAATTTGGCCGATACTTTGTTGAAAACTAAACGGATTATTAATTTTTCAAAGTTTAATTTTTAAATGAGGTGCATGCAATATTGTATATAGGCCTATGCCAATTTAAAATGTCTAATATAATAATATTTAATGTCTCAATAAAATATGCTCAAACATTTTCAGCACATAATACTAAAATATTGAAAAACTACAATAATCGAATATAAATATAATTATGTGCTAAATTTGTATTGAGAGTGTAGTCTGTGATACTTTTTATATGAAAAGAAATTTCTCTTTTAATTAATATTATGCAGTATACTTAATCTCAAACTACCTACATGCGTACAAGTCCATTGTATGGTATAATACATATATTGTAAATAATATATCGTCTACGTTTTTTAATGGGGACCAATTAAATTGGAGCACTGAATCACATTGAATTAGATTGGTACATTTACTATTTTGTTTCACACAACCATTCCAATAAACTGCATAAATAAGTGCCATTATTTCTACAAATCAGTTGAAAGAATAAAAATGTTTATTGTTACACCTTTTAAAAATATTTCCCAACAAATTGTGTGGTTGGTGTGTGAACTTTCTTACATGTATTCTAATACCTAATTTATGTAAATTTGTAGATTTTTCTGTTTTTAAATACAAAAATACAGTTTAAACAAGCCCACGAGTTTTAATTTTTTTTGTAATTTTGATATGTTGAAACCTGTTTTGGCCTGTTCCTAACAAATAATTGAACTTATTAATAATATTACTACTCCCAATTCCCAAATAAGTCTTGAATTATGTCCTAAGAGTTTATGTATTACAATTATCCTTATACACTATTTTTTGTTATGAAGTCATTGATCATTCATGACGTGAGTCATAAGTCATGAGTGACATAAGAAGGAACTCGGAGAAGTCGCAATACAAAACGAAAGTCATGACGGTTGTGTGGCACTTGAAGAATTCTCGATTATAATAGTAGTTATTCAAATACCTTTTTTTTATTTAACATCAAAACTTGATACAAAATCATTGTTCCCCAATTAAGGCTATGAATGAAATATTCAAACTATCAACAATAATTTAATACACCTGAGTGATATACAGTATAATAATTAATTGTAGTATAACTATTATGGGTGAAACAAAGAGAATCTGAATTGAGTCAGTAAGAATAAAAGTGAGCTATCACATTTCATTAATTTTTAAACTAGCTCGGCAGAAGTATTACAATTTCTAAATGCTGTGATGTGGGTAGATACTCTTACCCCATGACGCTATGACAATGACTCGAATACGAGAGCAATTTAGCTTTAATGGGTATTTGTGGAGAGGCTCTAATTTAAAGTATAGTGAACAGGCGAACAAAAAATGAAAATAAGAAATTGTGTCCCGAATCCAGCGACTACGGCTTTCCAGATATACGTTTTATCCACAACTTGCATTTTCACACATTTCACGTTGTTCAATTCAATTCAATTCAAAAAAGTTTTATTCCAAAAATACTTACAAAATACAATAACATATAGAGACAAAATTACATATACAATTATAATAGAGACAAAATTACAAATATAATTGGATGAGCGTAGCGAAGACTCAATTTTACTGTACTTGAAAAATCAAATTTTTTTTTTTTTCGCGCTCTACAGGTCAAACAGAAATTCAGATCATGATGAAACTTGGCACACACATGAACCCCTATCTGACTTGATGCTGTATAGTTTTGAGGCAAAATCGGTTCTACAATTCTTGAGATAAATCATTTTGAAGTTTTCAAAAAACCCATATGAATAAGCCAGGCGGAAAAAATGACAAAGTGAATGTTCTCCGAAATTTTTCAAATTTCCACAGAACTCGAACAACATAATAATACACATTATTACGAACTTTTACTCAAATCGGATCAGCCGTTTCGATGTAAAAAAATATATAATGTTATTTGTGTCAATTATTCAAAGCTTTAAGATACCTATTAAATCAAAGCAACAAGTGTCACCACTTGATTGTAAACGATTAAAACAAAGCCTTCTTCATTATCATATAAATTATTAATGGCAAATAAGATGGCAGTGATGTAATTGTTCGGATCTCAAGGTGTATATATATATATATATAATAACCAATCCAAAGATAAGTTGATATGTTCCAGCTCATCCATCAACGCGGCAACACATAACGCGTTTGCCTAGTTATAATATAATACTAAGTTCTTAATTAAATAGTATAATCTAGGAAAATTTGTTTTTGAAGTGAAGGAATACTCACATAAGCAAAGCTTGTTTGTGGGAGAGCAGTCAAAGAAGAAAATTTTCATTTGAGCAGCAAGATGGGAGTTTTTACAGAGAATTAGGTGTTTTACATGTGAGTGGGTAGCATGCAGTAATATAAAATTTCATCAAATTAAATATTAAGACCGAACCTCGCTCATTTTACTGTATTTTACATGTATGAATAAAGACTTGTCTATCTGTCTATCTAGATCCCTAAAGTTTTGTGTCTCTTCAGCTCTCATTTAAAACTGAAAAAAGCATTTATTGTTTATCACCAAAGTGAAGAAACTAAATGGTATAGCAAATGGATATATTTTTTAATCAAAGCAATATATTTTATTTGAAGAGGATTTATTATCAGATGAGCAATTGAACAGCTGAGTTTGTGCAATTCAATAAATATGATGGAAATCTCATTGAGAATTCCCGATTTGAGATTTACAATTACAAGACGCGAACTGGCCCAGTATTTATTGCATTTTTTCAAAGAATCAGTTTGTTGTTTGCTAGACTTCATTTTTATTGGTCTGAGTGTCATGCACACAGTTTAGCTGACCGATGCTATTCGACATCAATTAAGTTTGATTTTGTAACATTTCAAAGGTTCAAGTTTGTTAGTTAGTTTGATACAAAAACTTCTATTTCACTTTCTGAGGAAAATCAGGAGTCAAACTCTGTTTTTTTTTTTTATCAGTTTTGTTATTAGATAAAATAATCAGTTGATTACCAACCACGAAAAACCCCTGTCAGGATGGTCGACCATGGCGGGAATCGAACTCCGGTCTCCCGAATGACGGTCCTGCAGTGTTTGGGTATTACAATTGATAAATATTCAACTTGGAAGGATCATTCATATAGACAGCTTGTGTAAAAAATTAAGGGCTTGTGCTCTTCAATTATTTAATCTAAAATTTGTTTTACCATCTCATGTGAATCGTTTAATATATACTGCTATGACTGAGTCTCTGATTTCGTATGGCCTACTTGCATGGAGCAATGCTTCATCCAACTATTTAAATAAAATAGCTTCACTTCAAAATAATATGACCATTTCTATTGCACTACTTACTTGATTCAAAATTGAGATTGAATAATAAAATTGAATCTTTTTATCAATACTCTGTGCTACTGCCTGTACAAAGTCTAGGCCTATTCTTGTCTAAATTTATAACTAGGTTCTATTTTTCAGATGATTTCAAAATTCTCTATACAAACACCTCAAACACCAGATCAAATAACCTAATTAGCAATGTAATTCCCCGCTATAATAATAAGCATGGTAAAAGGCGGTTGATGTACGCCAGTCCATCTATTTTTAATTCTGTTCCTCAACATCTATTGAAACATCAAAACATAAGTTCTGTCAAAAAAGAAATCAAGTGCTGGCTTTTAGACTCATTGAGTGGTACTCTGTAATTATTTGCAAATGGAATTTTTGTCACTTTGTTACAAATTGTAAGTCATGGGCAAGATGCAGTGAGGCCTTGAGGGTTGATTTCATTGTAATAGCATTAACCACAATTACCCACTTGGTGACGTCAAATATCAGAGCCACATTGAATTTTAAGATTCTTCAATGTGAATTTTAATGACATATTGTAATCAAGAAGACTGTTTTCGGACATTTTCTTGTCCGAATGTGTCTAAAAATAGAATTGTGGTTAATGCTATTACTAATTTCCACAACCTCTATTTGTTTTTGTGGTAATTTCAAATAGCAAATCGTTGTAGGAACTAGGCATTAGGATCTCCCATCTCCGCTTGGAAGTTGGAAGCAAAGATAGTAGTATGAGTTGTGTTCGATCGCATCAGTTTTGGGCTGGATCCGGATTAGGCCTAGAAGGAATTTATGTGTGCCTAATCAGTGGTGTTCAGTGACGCCTTGTTTGCTCTCAAGATCTTCATTATTATTCCAGTGTGTTGATAAATAACTCAATATAAATAAATAGTGTGCAGTGCGGTTACGAAGTAGGCCTAGTAGGCAAAAATAGGCTTACCAATATTTTTGAGGGCGGTGCAGTGAAGTGTTTACATCGCTCATTGAGCAACAGTCTTGACGTTTCTGAACTTTTTTGTTTTCTTCAAATGAAACAACTTCCTTAACCCTAGTAAGGTGGGAAAAGTATGCTATAAATTCTTACGAAAGACTTGAAGATTGAAAGGAAGTTGATTAAGCAAGTATAATGTATGATGAAGAAGGAGGACAGTTTTCTCTCAGATGGAACAACTTCCATACTAACCTCACAAATGGGTTCATTTGCCTTATGGAGGACGAAGATCTCGTCGATGTGACTTTAGCAGCTTCTGGTGGAGAGTTGTTACGAGCTCATAAAATGGTCTTATCAGTGTGTAGTCCATACTTCAAAGAACTTTTCAAAGTAAGTGTTCGTTCAGGCCATTTTCGGCATGTAGGCATAGTCCTACCATTAAATTTATCAATGGTCCTACCCTACACTATTGAGTAGACTCAATGCCTACACTCAGCATTGAGTTTGCAGTGTGCCCTCAGCCATGGCATTTAATTTGCATGGCATGGCAAGTAGGAGAGTAGGCCTAATTGAACCAGTAAAACTAGGGCCTATGGTAGCCTAGGCCTAGGCCTATAAAATTTTACAGAAGATATTGAAAATCGAGGCAAGATTGAGGCCGTGGTTTAGTAGGCCTAGGCCTAGGCATGGGCCATTCATAGTAAAGAATAATAAGAATTCGGAACATAGGCTATAACATAATAACATTTGGCCAAAGGATTTATATAGGCATACTGTTTGAAAAGTAAAAAAATCTAGCCGTAGGTGGGAACCGAACCCTGGCCGCCAGCACAGTAGGCATAGCTAGACTCATGACCACCATTGATTTTGTAATTTATTTACCATCAAATTACCCAGACGCTTCGATGTTTTGGGGGTTGTAAAAACATTTGAATCTCATTCTGAGAGCTCAGCTCAATTCCTGCCCTGACCCGCTCGTCAGCCATTTCCCTCAACTTGAATTGAGGGTACTGGTATTCCCCAAAATAATAACGTACGGATTGTCCACCCAGCCAGCCATTCGTTGAAATAGAAGAATCTTATTCGAGCGGCTACTGCTGTCGCGGTACTACATAGTAGGCCTATTATGGCAAAAATAATCATATGCTTAGTGTGGTAAATCATTGCACTGCATTGGTTAACATGGCTGTCTCCTGTATTAGCGTTCCACACATGTGTCAACAAATGTGTAACTCAATATCCTACTTGCCTGGCTAAGCTCGTAGTGGAGATGGGGGGTGGTTTATTTCAATCAACACTTCGGAGTTAGGCTACAATAAACTAAACCTTTATTCAGCACAAAAATAATAATTACATCATTTTCTTAATTTGGTCCTTCCTTTCTCTCTCTTCCAAAACTGAACTGAAGCCTGGTTTGGCTGGGTCTTTCTGCTGACCTCACATTTTTCTACTCCGAGTCATCCCTTTAGAGGCATCAGTAGGCCTAGATGGGGTGGGGAAAAGGCATGCTCACAGTGCATGAAAAAAGACAAGGTTACAAATGTCCACAAGCGAGGAAACCTGTACGGCGATTCGCTGGCAGCCACCCGGGCCAATAGGCCTATATTTTTCTATAAAAAAATATTTTTTTCTATCGTTACGATATAGGCCTAGGCCTAATAACATGTTTAAAATGTGTGTAGTTGGGCCATTACAAAATCAATGGCGGGGCCTAACTTTGTAATTCTCTATTCAAAATCTAGAAACACATTTTCAGGCTGGCACTCATCTCTTAACGCTTGAGCCCTCTAGTTTTCGCTTTCAAAGACATAGAAAATCTTTTGATTCGTAATGCCAATGTCGAAAAAATTATGCAGAATAGACAATGCCAAAAAAACTGTAATTGCCGGAGTTATTTGCATCCTAAAAACTAGAAAATTACAATTCGACAATTGAACTTGTTCAATTTCAACGTTGCACCCTTGGATACAAAATTATGAATAGGCCTATCTGAACACATATTTTTCAACCCCTAGATCATATTGTTTGAGCGTAGAAAAATTGAAATTGCCCAACAATCGATTCAATCCTAACTTGACATTAAATCAGGCTGATTTAACGCTAACCCTTGAATGTAGCCTACCATAATCCGTACAAGACGTTAAGGACATGAGCCCTACCGGTAGGCCTTTATAACTCCTAGTTACCGGTATGAAAAATATTCCTACAATCCGACGAAAAGTATGGTGAAGGTCGATGTCGTTGTTCACGTCTACATGCTAAATATAAAATGTAGATTTTCTAGTTTCAAAACTTCAATACCAGGCCTACTGTAGGCCTACCTACTTAGAATACAACAATTGATGCAATATCTGAAAAAGTTGATCTTGACTCTACATTCGAGAACTTACTGTACTACCCGTACTTACTAACTTAGCTATACTTACTAAATGCATCTGAGCCATTTGAGATTACCGTAATCAGATTATCAGAATGCAATATCACAATTCGAACACAGGAATAGAAAGCCCGAATTAGAGTATACCTGGTCCTAGAACAATTGCTGGGACTTGGGTTAGGACGAAGAGTTGGTAGGCCTACCGGTAAATGTAGCATTTAAACAAGAGTAACATCCAGGGCAGAAATACCGATACGTACGGTACATTCTTTTTGAGTTTCATAAAACACTTGGTTTGAATTTTCATCTAGATGAGGCTAATTCAAGTGGTCATTTTTCAGGCTACTCCATGCAAGCATCCAGTTGTGGTACTAAAAGACGTTTCTCACAATGAATTATCCAACATATTACAGTTCATGTATAGGGGTGAAGTCAACATATGTCAAGAGCAATTGACAAACTTCCTCAAGACTGCTGAGAGTCTTCAAGTCAGAGGACTGACTGGTAATGGGACGGATTCTCCCAGTCATGACACATCGCAGGAAATACCACATACCAGCACATACCAGCACATTCCACAGGTAAGATATATATTTTTTTGCTCCATGCTCTGGGCCCTTATGGTCCAAACGGCGATTAAATATCGGTACGTGAATAGACCCACTGTATGCAGTAAAACCTCTATTCATAGTTTTTCAAGAGTCCAGGAAAATAAAACCATCCGTGCAGGAAAATAATCTGAATTCGGGAAAATTTAGCATTGATTATATGGGATTGGGGTGAGAAGAAAACAATGGATCTGGGAACAATACACAGAGTTCCACAAAAGTAATTGTATTCTTTAGACACAAACAGAATTTTTGAGAAATTTATAAAAGAGATTTTGTTAGTGCCATTCTACTGCAACCACACATCTTGATTTTTTAGTATGAATTCTTGTAATTGAAATTAAAATGCTATTAGGCATTGTATTGCATGGTGTAGTCGAGAGGGGAGAGGGAGAGAAAGTGGGGGGCAGTTAGAGAGTCATTGAATATTTAAATATGTTGAAAAAATACAGTCGGCAGGTTTAGCTGGTGTGCTCCGTAGTGCATGTAGCATTCATACTTTCTTTCACTATAGAAATCTAGAACAATGAAGCTCATTCACCGATATCCGATATCCCTTGGTAAAAGCTAAACAGCCACACCATGTTCAGTATGTGCATTTTTTCAGACCATACGATACGCATCTTCTAAACAACGTGAAGAAACTAAAACGCAGACTGTACAGCCAATCAAGTGTGCCATCTCGGAACAGCTGAGCTCTCCTCCACAAAAACGATTACGTACCGAACAAGGAACACCTTTTAGCGCAAAACTTCAATCCATTAGTTTACAAAGCCACGATAGCGAGAGAAATGATGACGAGGCACCGAGGGTGGTATTTAAAAGTGAACCGGTTGATGATGCGAATGGACTAGCACTAGATGACTCTAATGTTGACTGTACTGTTGACGACCGAAAGGATATTTTCAGTAGTCTATTTTCTAAAGAAAACAACAGGAACCAACCTTCACTACAAGACTTGTCACAAGGTATGTATTTCTCAAAACAAATGTATTTCTTTAAACCAGAAAATATATGTTGTTAATTAGGCCTACTCCGATAAGTTATAGTAGGCCTACGTTGAGTTGGGTAATAACAGGTACCACATGAAAATTCCACATAAGTCCACATAGGGCCGTAGTACATATTTTGGTACACTAGGCCTACCTACATATTTTGTGTACTATTGTGTTGCAGATCCAGAGATAAGTGTACTATTGTAATTGTAATTTGTAAATTTAGGTCTACTACCGAATTTTGTTTGCATGTAGGCCCTAAGGTAATGATATTGTCTTGAATTGCTATAGGCAGATTTATCACAAGTGAGTCAATAACTCGACTTGATGATTGTGTAATTGGGCCTGTGTAAAATAAGTTGTTTGAGAAAACTTACTTTAAATTTGGATTGTAAAAAGGAAAACAGCCTTTTCCAATAACCTTATTGACCAAACACCATTTAATACGCTCAACTCAATTTTTAAGAAAGTAGCCCATGTCAATATTTGAACCACGGATTTACAATCTTTCAGCATGTAAACCTAATGATTTCGCCACTACCACCAGACACAGTCAAGTCGTCATAGCTAATAATACACAACTACACAGCCTAGAACGCTCGAACGTAACGAACTGTTGTTTACCAAGTAAACCTATGTGTAGGTCTATGTGTAGGATGTATATCTTTTCTTACTGTGACATTATTAATTGTGGTGAACATTCAAAGATGAATTGAGAATTAGATCCAAATAAATTGTTTTAACGTGTGAAGTTAAGACACTCTCGTCACATTACCCCCCCCCCCCCCCCCACTTACACACACACACAAAATTTGACAGCCTCCCATTTTATTAACATTTTTAAGCCAACTATATTCTCCAATTGTTGGAATTATTACAAATTATTACTATGTTTTCTGGATTTGTATTTTATTTGTTGGCAAAAACTTGCGTCACCCGTTGGTTATATTTTATATTTGAGTCAAGTTTACCTGACATATTATATATTTTTTGCAGAAGAAGATGCATTTGTTAATGAAGCAGGCAATTCTCAAGATCTACGAAATCCACACAATCTAGACGTCACTCAAGGTAAACATTTTAAAGAATACCATTAATACTTTAAGTAATGTGTCATAAATATGTTTATCGAAGAAAGGTCAAGAAAAGAGAGATAGAGAGAGAGAGAGAGAGAGAGAGAGAGAGAGAGAGAGAGAGAGAGAGAGAGAGAGAGAGAGAGAGAGAGAGAGAGAGAGAGAGAGAGAGAGAGAGAGAGAGAGAGAGAGAGAGAGAGAGAGAGAGAGAGAGAGAGAGAGAGAGAGAGAGAGAGAGAGAGAGAGAGAGAGAGAGAGAGAGAGAGAGAGAGAGAGAGAGAGAGAACGAGAACAACTGGGATACACTACCAAGAATGATCTCATTTGCCAGACTATTTTCCAAGATGGTATGATGGGTAAATTCTTGGAATTTATAATTAAGGAAAGATTCCTGGCAATATTCCTGGGTATTTTCCCAAAATGGAAATTTTCAGGGAATATTTGGTTTTTGCTTGTTTTCACTCAATATAGTATGAAAAAAGAAGAACACTGACAAAAATGAAATGAAACTATGAATATTAATTTATTCTTTGTATAGGCCTATATTGACTGAGACATTTCAGGGTAGACAATTGACTTTTGAATAATTAGGCGTTATCGACCGTTAGAGACATGTAAACATAGCTTCTATGTTTTCTTCTCATAGCATTCATTTTGAATCTGAAGAGTAGTTTTTGGTGCATCTATTATTTTGAAACATCGTGTTTTGTAGCGCAAGAACGTTCTGTAGCATGACAACAGTACGGAACCGTAAAACTTTTTTTTTCAACTAAAACTACTAAAAGGTAAAACTACTAGATAACGTAAAGAAGATCACAAGAAAAACACCCCAATTTATATTTTTTAGAAAAATAGTCTCCACAAACAGGTTAAACCTACGCCCCATTTGCCGCCTGCATTTGCTACTGCACTTTTTTTCCAGATTCTCAACCAACTTCACCCGTTTACATCTAAATTGAAATAATTTTGGGAAAAATAGCATCTATAAATAATGCTTCTATTCTGAATATAGCGTCTATATCGCCAATACATTGAAACGTATCGGATTCAGATGTTTGTAGCGCTTTGTCGCCTTTTTAAAAACATGATAGAATAGAACAACATCAAACGTATTGAAACATGGAAGAAATATCAGAAAAACATGTAAAGAAGCACTTTTGGATTTCATCGCTTTTATAGCAATTGCTATTTTTACATGTCTCTAGTTATCGTCAACTACCAAGCTATGACCAAATATTTGCTTTTTTTTCTACTCTTGTTTGCTTGGATTTTTGATCTCTACACAATCCAGCTCTAAAATAATCTCAAAAACATCCCAATGATCTTTAAATCGTGAGATTATAGCTAGGCCTGCAGTTCGACAGCCTTGCAATTTACAAATATTGTTTGACGATTAGTTTCAGAACAGCTGTCAGCCCAATAATCTCAGTTATCAGTGCTGGCAACTCATAAGATTGAGAACAGAAAATCCCTATATATGGGAATTTATTTAAACACGGGAAATATTCCCTTGCACTCATCACGATATGTGAGCATAGAAGACAGTACTTGATAACTATGTATCTGCCTCCTTAATGCTGCCCAAATTGCTGAAACATAAGCACAGTACTCAGCAGAGCCACGCTATGCTTCAGTAGTCACTTAGGTAGTCGTGCTTGCAGCAAAAATATGACTGCGCATGTCAAGTTGCGCCTGGTGTCCTTGCATCGGAATACATGCAGTTGCACGCCCATCTGAGTTACTTCTGGCACTTGGCTAGGAGAGTGTCTGGGCTATCTACATGATTGGTGATAGCAACGTTATCAGACGGTGATACGATGCAGATCCAGATGCCTCACCGCCAAGCTGCCCAGATGCTCGATCTTTCTGTGGTTATAAGAAGATTTGAATACCGGTACTTGAAAGATATCATTTTCTACCGAAACGACCGATCTCTGACGTCGATCTCAGATCAAGACTTAGTCTCGTAATGAAAAAAACTCTAATAAAAAACAGAGAACAATCGTGGTAGTTGAATTGAACAATTGAACAGTTGATAGATGGCCCCACGACACTAGACCATCATTATAATATTGAAAGTGAAAGTTGAAAAAATACTGTATCAAGAACATTTTCCCCCTACAATTACAAACCGAGTTTCCAGGAACCTTCATATATATTTTCTACCCCTTGTTTGTGAAATTCACTCAGCAATAGAGTTAAAACATACAAACTGCACACACAAACTGTAGATACATAACTACATCCATACTGCACTACTTGCCTAGTGCCTAGTAGTGCGCCGCTACCTTCTACGTCTGCCATAGTGGTGGCATGAGCCACCACTGCATGTAGCGTATAGAGATAGGCTACATGAGAATAGCTTTAGTTGGATTGGATTAAATTTTTCGTTCAAGTTGAAAGAACTTCGAACAGTTTATCGAATAATAATAAAAATTCAAATGTACATTGTTCACACATACCATTGGGTACTAAGCAATGGACATGCGCCCACACGAATGGAATGGGCAACCCCACATAATTTCTCGTATGAGCAATCATATAGCGTTGGTTTGTGTGTTAAACATGCAAGAGATAGACTTGTACTGCATTACAGTATATTTCTAAAGAGTGGAAGTAAAAATAGATTACTCCAATGGATCACCAATATTGGTTTGCTTTTAGGTGGCGTTCAGTTCATCGCTAATTCAAGAGGTAACTACCAACTCGTTCATGAAGGACATGTGTATAACATGAACGGGAAGATATCGAACCGTGTTTATTGGCGATGCACTGAGTACCCGTCTAGCGGTTGTCGGGGTCGTTGCATTCTCACCGACAAAAGCCAACTGACTGTTAATGGTACTCATAATCACCCATCACAAGAAAACAAGATAAGCAGGAAAAGAATGTTCAATATTGGCGATGTTCCAACGCTAATGAAATAATACTGAAATGCGTGTAGGCTCATATGGTTCTATTCTAAGGAGAGACGGATGAAACTTGATATTGAGGTGGCATTGCTATTTGGGGATAATAATAATAAGATACATTATGATACATTATCATTATGTACATGAACTGATTGTTGGTTTCAAGGTGCGTCGACAACGAGGTCATTTTACACTGGTTTATATTTTTTCAGAATAATACTTAACTCTAATACCTTGATCATATCTTACTCGCTTTTAACTATGTAGTTACGTTCCTAACTAAATTGATGATATAATGTGAACAGAAAACGTTGGGCTAACCAACATCAAGTGCCAGCCAACATCAAGTGCCATGCTGTAACACAAAAACTGTCACATGTAAATTCTTTATCAATGTAGGCCTAATTATAAGGGCCTACTGTATAAGTGTATTGTGTCAATATGTTATGACTTATGAATCATTAGTGATCTTCGATGTTCGTAGTTGGCTCTCAAGATTCCATTCTATTTATTCTTGAAGTGGTTGTTGTTAATAATATGTTGTGCACTTATGATCACACCAAGTGATCAGTCAAGCCGTGCATTATAATGCGTCCCGATGAAAATTTACTGACATTATATGCACTAAAACTAGCGAACAATGTACGAACACACAGTTTGCAAAAAAATGCGGTAAAATATATGTACATATGTAGACTCAACATTCTATTTGAATTTCATTTCATTATTGAGAGAACCATTTTATGTGACTGCAAGTGTCCAGTAAACCCTCGTTCATTCAAACAGGTTCGTTCAAACGGGTTCATTCAAACAGGTTCATTCAAACAAGTCCATTCAAACGGATGCATTCAAATTTTGCTCCAATTTGAAATGAAGAAAGAACCCCAACCAATAGAATAAGAATATCTGTGTTAATTATTTTGATAATTAAAATTGCAGCAAAAATAGTGGATATTTTGATGATTTAAATTGTAGCAAAAATTGTGGCCCATGCATATTTTACCATCTAAAATCCTTTGTCTGCCATCTACACCATGTTGATGGTAACATCAACAGTCAGACATCCTGATTACCAATGCGTACATCACAGCTGTCACTGCAAACGAGTGAGGTTGATTGCTCTTCGTGTAACTAGACTCTCACTCTCTCTCTCCCTCTCTCCCTCTCTCTTACTGGCACCTGTCAATTGATTGCATAATACATGGAATATTATGAAATAATGATGATTTCATTGGCAAATTGTTTTGTATATTTGTATATTTTATTCTGCTACCTGTGGAGGCTTTTTTCAAAAGCCGTCATTCAACCATATAACCACCAAAACCTTTTACTATCCAAATCATAGTTTTTTATTAGTATTTGAATTAACGAGGGTTAACTGTATTAGGTTTTTCCCTAGATAATTTTGGATAACTGTACAAGGTAACTGTTATGTAACGTCGTCGTGTTAGTTGTTATGAAACACAGAGCTTACCAGGAACTACCAGTGACTGTAATAGCACCAATTTTCATTTTCAATACGCTTTTCGCGCTTCTAGTGGAAAGCATACCGTAATCCCTACAGGGTGAGGGGTTACATGGAGATATAGTAGTGGCCGGGTAAAGATAGGGATCAGTTTTCTTTCAACATTGTGTGAAGTGTATTGGAAGTATGTCTTAGTGAGCTTATTTCAGTCATCTGTACAGTAACTTGTTCAACTCAATAATTAGATGAGCTAATTAAGAGTTCACAGAAGTTGATTTATCGAAATATCAGTTTCTTGGTGATAACTTTTGAACAGTATGAGATATCAAAATTCTAATACACGAGAAACACAGATAATTATAATTAGATGAGCGTAAGCGCAGATTCCATCCCACTCTTATAGGGTGGGGTTATCTATATTTATGTGTTTTTTTTTTTTTTTTTTTTGTGGGCACTGCACAGGTTGCAGGGGTTGACTGATCAACATGAAACTTTTTTTATAAACGCAAACTTATCCAACTTAGAACTGTATAGTTTCTGGAATGAATCGGTCGGACCGATTTTGAGAAATATCATCTCAAATTTTCTAAAAACTCCATAAGATTAGGCTGGGCAAGAAAAGTTGAAAAAAAAATCTCTCCAAATTAGATGAAATTTTTCCTGAACGTGTACACATGAATGATACACATTATTGCGATTTTGTATGCAATTCGAACCAGCCGTTTTGAAGAAAAAAATTATTTCATTTAATTCACCAAATATACTACCGTATATAGATGGAACCAGATTCAGGTTGCTGAGATTCACTGCTTTCTAGATTCGATATTTTCTTTGTGTATCAAGGTGTGTAGAATACCAGAGTCGATAAAGTAGCAAAGGTAGAACTACTTTAACGACTATTATGCCTTATTCAGATATCTCGCTCATCTCACAACGCATATGTTGCGTTTGCCTAGTAGCTTCAAGATGATATAAGTTATCACTATTTAAGTCACGTTGCATAACTGTGAAGCGTTGACAGTTAAAAAAAACACATTGTTTAGCTGTCGACGCTCGACAGTTATACAATATGACATGAATAGTTATAACTTATATCATCCTGAAGCTATTATGATTATCTGTATTTCTTGTGTATTAGAATTTTTATATTTCTAATATAAACCGTTCAAAGGACAACACAAAAAACTGATATTTCGCTAAATCGACTCCCGTTGACTCTTAATGAGAATAACTAGCCAAACGCAACATAAGCGTTGCAAGATGAACGAGATATCTGATCAGGTATGATAGTCGTTGAAGTAGTTTTACCCTTGCTACTTTATCAACTCTGGTATTCTACACACCTTGATGTATATAAAGAAGACTTCATTGTTGAGCAAATATGGAATCTAGAAAGCAGTGAATCTCGGCAACCTGAGTCTGCTTTAATTTCTATAATAATATTTGTTGAATAAAAACAGATAATTTATTATTTTCTTCAAAACGTCTGGTTCGAATTGGATACAAGATCGTGATACGTAATGTGTATCATTCATGTATACACATTCACAGAAAATTTCATCCCGTTTGAAGAGATTTTATTTTTCAAATTTTCTTACCCAGCCTAATCTTACGGGGTTATTAGAAATTTTGAGATGATATTTCTCAAAATTGGTCGAACCTATTCCTACCAAAAACTATACAGTTCTAAGTTGGATAAGTTTGCGTGTACAAAAAAAGTTTCATGTTGATCAGTCAACCCCTGCGACCTGTGCAGTGCCCACAAACAAAAACAAACAAAAAACACAGACAAAGCCCTATAAGAGTGGGATGGAATCTTTGCTTACACTCATCTAATTAGATGGAAGATTTCCATTTCATTCACCAAAAAAAAATTGGGCTTCATTTTTATGTTGTTTTTTTAAATTTATTTTGCATGTGGCATATATGCATAAAAGATCTGATACATTCAACATAAAACAATTGAATTTTGAATTCTTGCCTCAGGTGGAAAAAATGAAATATTTGATGAATAATTGAAAATTAAAAATTATATCATCTCAGAGAAAAAGGGTAGGCCTATGTATGACCATATGAACTAAATTGGCTTGGCATATGTGATTTTTGTTTTTCATGTATGCAACAGTATTATATATATATATATATATATATATATATATATATATATATATATATATATATATATATATATATATATATACTATATATATATATATATTCATTCCCAGATTCATCGCTTTGTACGTAGAGGGGTTATGCTCTGCAGCACAAGTTTTTTAAATTTCTCTTCATATGATTCTATATATTTTGACTGTTTAGAAGTACAATGAAACCTCCATGCATCGTTCCCGGATCCATCGTTTTCCTGCTTGTATCATTCATTTTGTCTTGTCTACTCTCATAGAATCAGTGCTAAATTTTCCTGGAGGGATGGTTTTATTTTCTTGGTCCCTTGAAAAACGTTGGATAGAGGTTTCACTGTACACAATCATGTAAAATACTGTATATATTTTTATATATATATATATATATGGATTATTTAGTTGTACAGTAAGGAGGCCTATTTGACTAAATGACTGATACAAGTAGTTGAAGTGACATCAAGTGGATGAATAACATTTATTATTTGAATAAATAAATAAATGAATGAACAAAAAAAGATGAGACATGATATAGGCCCTAATATAATAATGAATATATTATATCTATAGGTCTATATTGTATTGTTTTCAACATCTGCACCAACTTCTACACAGATTATATTCCCTTCAAGTCTCATGCATCCCTACTGCCATATAAAATTATTGATTTGTTTTCCATAATTTTCCCGTGAAAACCCAATTTATCTGCTTGTGCAGATCGGCATCTTTACTCAAACTGACACAATAACAACTCAAATATTCATTAAAATGATGATGCTATTATATCATGATAACTCTTGAAAACCGATGAGTATACACCCTATTTATTCAATGTGCGTTTTTGCAAGCCCGTAATGGAAATTACGTAGTGAATTTACGACGTGTAGCCGAGTAACCTCCAGACCATCAAAAGACTGATATTTTGCTAAATCAACTCCCATGCACTCTAGTTGTTTTTCTGTCAAGTAGTTCCCATACTTTCCGCCCCACCTTACACTTCCAAGTCATTCGTCCATAGAGGATAGTTTGAATTGATAGTTTTTATAGCATCAGATCTTTACGTATCGCAATGTGCGTGGCAAATATTATGCGTCATTCAAAAATGTGAATGAGCCACAATCACAGGAGAAACACACCAAATCAGTGCCATACAAGACCGGTATGAAGAAAACTTGACGAAGTCGTAGCCCAAGTAATGTCAAGAAGTTGTGTGCTTTAGTGAAAAAACAAAAAGTTGAAGATGAGTCAAAATGTCAAGTCCATGAAAATTTGAAACTAGAATCACCAATGTGTTTTTCTTTAATTGTTTTATGGATTTTGTCAGTATGCCCTATTGTCCTGAATAAATATATCATGTTACGTGTGTATAGTGCTTTCTATTATTTATCGCAGCACTGATGTGTCTTTGGTTTGTTTGCTATACAAATATACGAAAGAAAGGCTGATGACCTGTACTTTTATACTTACCTGTAGTTAATGTCATTATTATATATCAAATGCAGGAATTACCAATGCGGGAATTGCACTGGCAGTTTAAAGTTGTTGGATGAGCTTAGCAAACACTTCTATTTCACTTACCAAAAAGAATCGAGCTTCGTGTTATTTTGTTGTAATTTTGTAACTTTCTGCGAGGCCCACAGGTCAGGAAAAAAAACAATCGACTTGAAACTTTTTCTGCATATTGATGTTACACCAGAATAGGTTGGATTGTTTTTCAGAAAAATCAGTCAAAACGGTTCTCTGGAAAAAAACGTACTTTTGAAAATCCTCCTAAAAATGAACTGGAAGGAAAAACACTTGAAAAGCAACATTTCTTCAAGAGCTCTAAAAATTGTACCGATGATGAATAAAAATATCATACACATTTTCAGTGATATTCACAACAATCCGATGAGAAATAACGAACGAAACCCATTTATAATGTAATTTTGTTCACGTCGAACCTTTCGAAAGAGACTCATTAAGAAAAAACAACAAATGTCGCCAATTAATTGAAAGTTTGAAGTAATCCAAGGTCTGTAGATGTAGATTGAGCTGACAAATATTTTTCATTCTAGATTTCTATACTTCTAAGTTAGCTCATCTCAGAACGCATATCCCGTATTTTCCTAGTTATCAACATCGTCATGAATGCTGCTACAGTAGAACATCATTCATTCATCATTGTTCATTCATTTAACATATCTCTATGATTTAACATTCATAATTTTCATTTTTGGATTCCACCAATATCACAGTATATTTCGAATAGCTACGCTGCCAATCTGCTCCCCATGTTGAATAGTATCATTGATAAGTTACCGTATTCTCGTTGATACATTTTTTTCAGTCTGGTCCCCTGAAAAAGATACTAAAGCTAGCCTTACAAGAACATTTGTTATGCGAATTGGCTGCCGCGTGCGGGAGCGGGACGTTGCAGTGGGATTAAACAAAATTACTGCTGCCTAGTGGCAAGGCAATTCAAGCAAGGTGTACAGAGAGAACAGTATTTTCGTGTCAAGACTCAAGTTTGTTGACAGTTGATTTGTTGTAACTTTGTAAAAATTGCTGTTGTCTTCTTATTAATAATATCAACTATATACACTATACAGTGAAACCTTATCCATTGTTTTTCAAGGCACCAGGAAAATAAAACCATTCATGTGGGAAAACAATCCATCCAGGAAAATTCAACATTGATTATATGGGAGTGAGGTGAGAAAAAATGAATGATACAAGCAGGAAAACGATGGATCCAGGAACGATGCATTGAGGTTTCACTGTGAAAACAAAATCGTATAAAACAAGTCATACACACGTGGGCACATTGATCAATTTTGAAACTATTCATGCTAACATCGACAGCTGTCCTATGAGATGCAGAATGACGGCGCCCTCAAGCAGATTTTCATGCAATTCAAACGGCATCCGGCCGTTTCGCTATATGCTGCGATGGGAGGAAAATGTTGACTCGTGCTGGAATTGTGCGCCAAAATCCCACACTATCCTGTAGTTGTTGCTGATTATTAATTCAAAATGTCTCAACCTCCAATATCGCTGCCGCATCTTTTACATCCAAATTGTTCATGTAAGGCCAGCTTAATGAGGTTCTACCTACTTACTGTATTTGTTTTCATCAACTCTCAAAGTAGCACTATCTGTACTTCGTAATACCAGACCTAGTTTCCTTAGGCCCGGTATCTTCAAGTTCGGTTAGCCTTATTCTGACAGTTAGTGAAACCATATAGCAGTGGTAACCATGGTGATAACCAGTTTCGACTCCCACGTTGGTAATTCAGGCATCAAGACATGGAATTTGTATGTACACACCTACAAAATCATAGAATCATAGAATGAGAAAAAAAATCATAGATTTCTTACTAGATACATGAAAACATGATGATTGATTGATGATTATTGTTTGCTCAACGACCCCACCAACAGCTAGATTATATGGGGAATGAATAAGCAGGTGATTTTGAAACTATTAAGTGATGATGAGTGAAATAACATTTTAGAAAAACCCATGTCCTAAGCAGGACTAGAACCCGCGCCTAATGGTGACGCCAGTTTCTGAAGCGATGCCTCAGCTGACTGAGTTACCAAGGGCAGCTACTAAATATAAATTGGATTACAAGTGTCAAAGATGCAATTATTTCACCCTACAAACAGATACGAACTAGGAAAACGCAGAAAGTGGGTTGTAAGATGAGTGAGATTTCATATCAAATGTCCTGGGAAAAATGGTAAAGCTGTACACACTTTGATTTTGAATTTATTAATTCACTGACCACCTGATTTGCTTATTGATAATTTTGATCGTTCAACTTTCATGATCTAATAATTGTTTCTATTGACCTAAAACAAAATACACACCGTAACTAATTTCATGTTCTGTGTAAATTTTGGTGGTACGGGCATATGTGGAGAGTGGAAAAGGAGAGAATACCAAGAGCGATGTTTGAGATAGCAGAAAACAATGAAGCTAAGAGAAAGGTGGCAGGAGGGAGTCAAGTTCGGGGTAGTCAACCGAGGAGAAAAATGGGAAGAAGTGGTTGACGAGAGTTGGTGGGAGAATAGCGAATGGTAGAGGGAACTCGTAAGAATAGAAGAAGAAACAGAGGATAGGCTTGGCAGTAGTGAAGAAGAGGGGAAGGAAGTTGTAACTGGCAGGAACCGATCGGTATGAGAAGTCTGTCCTAGGACAAGTAGTGGAAACACCCCCTGGTCCAATTTAATTGGTTACCTGGGTTTGATAAAAATATATATATATATATATATATATATATATATATATATATATATATATATATATATATATATACGTATATATATATATATATACGTATATATATGTATATGTACATTTTTGAAATGGTCTTCATCATTCATGTGCTCAAATTCCGTAGAAATTGGAATTTATTTAGAGTCAATATTTTGTCCATATTTTCCCCTTCAAGTTATAGGGATTTTCAAAATTATTTTTCTCATAAGTGGCTCAATCGATAGCGCCTTAGAACTCTACAGTATCGAAAACTTTTCTTTCGTTTGACCTGTGGAGTGCGAACAGAAATAAACTGTTTTTTACTTTTTCTCGAGTACGGTTAAATTGAGTCTACGCTTAGCTCTTCCATACATTATCCGGGTACTCGCAATATGGAAATAGCGTGTTTTAATCACGCAAATGTGAGTCGTTCATGAACATCATTGTTATTTTCCAGTTTTCCCATAATTGAAAGAATATGAATTTGTAAAGAATTTTCTCCTACTGCTTGCTCTATATGTGTCATCCCAAATTCACTTGCTGTGATTATTTGTAAACTACCCTTTCCCAAGATTCGTCATATACTTCATAAAAGATGATTTACGCGATTGTTTACGCGAAATAATGACTAGGGTGGACAGTCATTTGAATCCTCCATAACATTCAATGTGTAACCCTTACGAACTGAAAATTAAGAAAAATAATTCCTCTCCAAATGTCAACATATTTTTTGTAGAAATCCCAGAAAACCTCCCCCCTCCTTCCCTCCAACTGGTGATACAGAAAGTTATATCATCACAAACCCATAGCTCATAATCATGTCAGAGAAGCAGAAATTAAAAGGAATGATATAAATACAAAATACATTACATTTTTTTTATCAGTAGGCAGCTACTCATTCTTCACTTGGCATTTTTCAATTGAAATTTTTTCTTGATATGCAGCTCGTTTGGCTATTTTATTCACCTGTGTCTCATTAATTGTCTCAACATCGAATGATTAACAGATATCATTGTTTTTTTAGCATTAAGCGTTACATGCCGTTACTGTAGTAAAGTTATGAGGAAAAGCAGTCTGAAAAGACATGTAACAGATCGACATCTACCGAACCAGGAGGTGCCGTGCCAAATATGCTTCAAGACATTCCGAACACAAAATAGTCTATACAATCACATGTCTATCTATCATAGAGAATCCACTAGTTACCGGTAGTTGGAGTTGATAAACTAGTCGAACTTCGTCAATCAATATTCTCGCTCGTACGTAAGCAGGCAATTGCTTGTCATGTTTTTTTTTTATGTTATATCTATATTCTGATTTCTTAGGAAGAATAGGACAAAAACTATCAGAGTTCTCTGTATGGTATTATTATTAATTGTATATATGACAAACAATAAATAAAGAATTATTGCTACACACGAATTTTGTTGCTTCAGTTTGTTTTATACTTGGGTACTCCATGTGTTATTTATATTACATATGTAGGCCTACGTATTTGCTTTTACTATAGAAAACAAATTGTATAATATCTAATTGAAGATACAGCACTCATTTATGTTGCCGCAATATATATCTGGCATCTGACGTAACTTTTCCCAACCTGTCGTTTTAGAGTTAATATTTACCGAGTCTGAAATCTTTAGACAATGTGGTAATTTTAATGTGCATGCTCAAACCAATTCCCCAGTGACTAATTTCTAGTACTGTATGTCATACTTTCTACTTGGAGAATGAATTCTTGAATTATTTGAGATTGATGTTAGGGTCAAGTATGAAGGACACACTCTGCTTTTTGTTTTCGACAATTATATTTGTGCAATAAGATTCCTCGCCCACCTCATAGACATTTTCACTCAACGAACCTGATCAGAATACTATATACCCACCGTATCCCATCATGAATTTCTCAGAAGCTCTCCTCCGTGGTCCGAGGACATTATTAACATATGTCCAACTCATTCTACTATAAGAGTTACGCCGGTCTGTGCGTGCCTGCATGCATGCATCTGTGCATGCTCGGAAACGCTGTTGGGATTGGAAGGAGGAGAAGAACGAGGTGAGGTGTTGAGAGGGTTGGGAGGAAGGGGAGGGGGGAGGCTGACTGGCTGGCGAGGTGTGAAGACGATTCACGCGTCAACATTCTCAAACGGTGTGGACCTTTTGTTTTGATGACGCAGTGGTAATACATGATTGAAAGAGAGAGAAAGAGTGAGAGAGAGAGTGAGTGAGTTAGTTAGTGAGGGAGGGAGTGAGAGAGAGAAAGAGAGAGGATGGGCAGAGGGGGGAAGGAGGGGAGTGAGGGGGGGAAGGAAGAAAGGAGATGGCCGGAGAGGGTATGAGAGTAGCGGAAGGAAGGGGCGGGGGTGGTTGGAGGGGGGCCTCATGTTTGAAACATGAGGGGGTCTTGCTAGTTGAATAGAATAGAATACTGTGTGTGTTGCACATAGAAAATTACATAGATTATATAAATCACTATAAATAATTAATACAGCACACATTTTTCTGATGGTGTAAGCTTTATGTAGTAGTTCTTGACTATGTGCTCTGTAATATTGACTGGAAGTTGATGAAAGTATTCAATAATTAATGTATGTAGGGAATATATATTTTTTTATATTTACAAACCTTTGAACTATTCTAGTTGTATTGTTATTTTTCTACTTGAGAAAGAAATAAGATTGATTATCCAGAACATGATGCATATTTCAAGAAATAGGCCTATGTTATCATCTACAAATCAGTATTTGTTCTACTTTTTCAGGTCTTTCAAGACAATCGGCAGGCAGAAGTCGCGTCAAATGTCCATATTGTGAGGCAACATATTCAACTACTAGTAACTTGAAAATTCATATTATAGATAATCATGCAGTGACCTCGAAAGAATGTACATGCTGTTACTGCAAACAATTATTTAAGAACAGAAGTAGTTTGAGGTCACACATGCGTAAATATCATAAGCAACGGTTACCTAAACAGGAACACGAAAAGAACAATCATTTCATGGCACAAAATAATGTCTCAATTTTGTCAATAACTAGTTTCAAGCAAAAATGAAGTTTGTTTCATAAGTACCTAAATAATAATAGATACAGGTAGGCCTGCCGTGATTAAATTCAAGTTTGAAATATTTGATGAGCGTAGCAAAGTCTCCATCCCACTCTTATAGGGCTTTGTCTGAGTGTTTTTTTTTTTCTTTTTGTAAGCACTCTACAGGTCGCAAGGGTTGACTGATCAACATGAAACTTTTTTTTGTACACGCAAACTCATCCAACTTAGAACTGTATAGTTTTTGGAATGAATCGGTCAGACCGATTTTGAGAAAAATCATCTCAAAGTTTCTAAAAACCCCATAAGATTTGGCTGGGCGGAAAATGTTGAAAAATAAACAAATGGGATGAAATTTTCTCTAAATATGTATACATGGATTTTACACATTATTACGATTTTGTAAGCAATTCTGATCAGTCGTATTGAAGAAAAAAAATAAAATGACTGATAATGTTCATAAAATATATCATAAAAATTGTGAAAGAATCAAGTAGTCGATATTCACTGCTTTCTAGATTCAAGAGTTGACCAACAACGAAGTATCTGTTATATGCGTCAAGATGTGTAGAATACCAGAGTCAATGAAGTGACAAGAGTAGAACTACTTTAACGACTTTTACAGCTTATTCAGATATCAAGGTGTGTAGAATACCAGAGTTGATAAAGTAGCAAGGGTAGAACTACTTCAAGCACTTGTATACCTTATTCAGATATCTCGCTCATCTTACAACGCATATTTCGCGTTTGCCTAGTGTATACAAAATTGACGACTCGAAATAGGCACGGCTTCACCAGTAGGCCAGTTGGATCTATGTGGGGTATATCATTTGTGGTCATTTGAAGATACCCCGATAGGATATTTGAATTTCACTACAGTTCTAACAGCCCTGTTGATTGGACGGTATGATTTGTGACGTCAAGTGGGCGGAGACTGCGAGGCGTCAATTATAATGGTCATTTTGGTGGATTTTTCTTTTTGTGTGTGAATATAGCCATTTTGAAAATTCTCTTGTCAAAGACAACATGGTTAGGATTTAAGAATGCAATTATTATATACCTGACCTTCACCTGACTGATAGTCATTCCAAATTAAACACACACAATAATACACAAAGAATATACAATAGATAATTTAACTAGGCCTTGTCTCAATAATTTATGATTAAATTTATTGTAATAAACACCAATACCTATTACAAAATTGCAGTTCTCAAGTCATGAGATGAGTGTGAAGTTTATGAAGATATCGTAAGCTGATCGAAACAATAATAGAAATACCGGTATCATAAAATAATCAAACTTAAATATATGCCATGTCATATATTTTTCTTCAACATTAAGCCTGATTTCCACTCCGAATTTTTTTCCGGTCGGCCGACGAAATTTCGACCGAAATTCTGTCATCGGTTCCCACTTCAATTTTTCAACAGAACATTCTCGTGGTCTGGCAACTTGACAAATATTTCGTCACGAAATAAATTTGGTAGAAATTGTCGACGTTAAACCAACTTTTCCGAAATACGCCATCTTGTTTCGGTGTGATTCTGGATTGTGACTGGACAAAAGTTAACGTCGTCGGCGAAAAAAAATCGGAGTGGATATATATATATATATATATATATATATATATATATATATATATATATATATATATATATATATATATATATATATATATATATATATATACAGTAGTACAAGTCAAATATAGGTTTGAATTCCATACAAATAGTATATATTATAGAGGGACAAGATTGATTAAACCTGGAATCAATCCTAAGTAAAATTAAAAGGTGAAACTTTTTTATTTATTTGTTCCAGTTGTATTAGATTAGAACTTATCAAATAATACAGTTTTCATAGCTTGTATGAATATTATCTTCGAAGCCTTGCAAGTCCCATAGATATCATAAAGGTTCGAACTATATTATATTATAGGCCTACTATATCATGTCTATTCAAGTTGGTTACATTTTTGTGTTGATGTCCGATGATCTTGATTTCTACTGTCACAGACAATACTTTCATGATTGATTTCAACAACATATAAATTATTCGAATTACAACTTCTTAATCAGATCACATCAGAGATGAATTAAATACGAGTGAAACCAAGTAAATTAATACATACACACGTTAAAAAACTACTCTCTATTGATCATCTAGCTGTTGTTTACACAGTGAATGAATGAAAAACAAGTCAATAGCCAAACTTGAGCTCTTTGAGTGTAAGCCCAAGATCCGCATACTTACGTAACTTCTTAGCATTGTTCCGGATTTTCCTCTTTCGAATATGGTCACCCTAATCGTATGAGCAATTGCCTCAAATTTCTGTCGTATTCTGTTTATTTTAAGAATTAGAAAGATGAAAAGAATCTATTCCTAAGAAAAAAAAGACTTATCAATATTATATTAGTATATCTTGTCCTTGATATTGTATTATATTCTGTATCCGCTGTATATTTCAATTTGTACCATGTAATAGTGATCGAGTATAGCATTGCTGAATAAAATCGATACTACTAGTATTAAGTAACCAGTACCAGTAACAATAATTCATTTAACACGAAGTATTTTCCGTATAGCTACCTGTTCACTGTATATCATGTTATATTTTCATTGAAATTCCAGTGATTATAATATATATATTATAGGCACAATTGCGTATCACAGAGTAACCCGAGCCGAAACCCTAACGCGGCTGGACCGCAGCTCCCGCTCTGCGGTTTCCCCACCTCCTCATCTTCCCCTATACACTACGGGTCGCTCAGAGTCCCCAAAGCCACCGCCCCACCAGGCATTACATATAGCGCACGTACGCACGCGCGCTACAAACATACAGATTCTCCCTTCCATGATTCTAATAGTAAAGAAGAACACAAGAGCTATCACAGCAAACAAAGCAAAAGATTAATATTGAAAGGCATTGAACAATCTTTACACAATAAGTTCAGAACTAATGAATAGTTCAATAATTTGTATAATACTGTAGTAAGTTCAGCAGTGATATAAACCTGATACTGAGACGTGTAGCCCGAGTTGATAATACTTTGAACCATCATCTTAAACCGTCAAGAGAGTTGTTCCATGGAATACAGAGATGGAACAAAAAAGTTAGGGCCGGATTCGGACCGTCAAGATATCCAGGAAAATCCCCATCTTGGTGAATACGGTGCAGAAATGTTGACAACCCCTAAAATTCAGTTTCAAATTTCCATTTTTCATTAGAGGGTTGTTCCCTGGAATACAGAGATGGAACAAAAAAGTTGAGGGTTGACAAGGTGTCCAGGAATACCCTCACCAGTTAATATGCTGCACAAAGATCGACAACCACTAAAATTCATGATAAATATTCCAGCGCCCAAAGAATAATATTACCGTATACTTTAGATAAGGGCTGTTTACCAGAGAACAGAGATGGAACAAAAAGTTGAGGGCTTGAATGAATTCAAGAGTATGTCCAGGAACACCCTCATGCAAATCAATAGGCCTATGTGGCACAAATGTAGACATCCCCAAAAATTCACTTTCAATATTCCAGCAACCAGAATGTTAAATCTCCATGTTATAGATAAGGGTAGTATCCTGGGGGCATTCCTGTATGATTTAATCCGGTTTTTGTGATATTGGTACTAACTTGGTATTCCTAAAAAGATAGAGCCGGAAATTATACCAGAAAACCAGGATTAACTTGAACCTACCAAAGAAAAGGTTTAGCGTGTTTCAAAATCCCCTTCAAGATTTCAAATATTAATTTAAATATCTAATATAGTGAATATCGTTACGGGAATGCGATTTCTAGAATAAGAACTGAAGGCAACGGAATATAAATGTATTAAAATAATTTTATCATTAGTTTCATTATTAATAATCCATTTACTAGAATTCTTTTCGAAGCTTGTATACTTATGTTGTTCTGAGAGCGAAAATTTACATTGGCAGATTGGTTGCATTGTTAGCACGGCTGCCTACAACGCAAGGCGGGCTTGGTTGAGTTGGTTCGGCTTCACTGTGGTCAACTTTTTGTTTTTGGATGAGCGAAGCGAAGACTCAATTTCACCATACCCGAAAAAAAAGTACTTTTTTTTTTTTTTAGTTCGCGCTCCACAGGTCAGACAAAAATTCAAAATCAGTTGAAACTTGGCACACACAAGTATCCTTATCTAATTCGATAATGTATAGTTTTGAGCGCGATCGGTTGAACCACTTTTGAGAAAACCCATTTCAAAGTTTTCAAAAATCCCATGAGAATAACCCAGAGAAAAAAATTCAGGAAAAATATTTCACCCAAGAGAATTCAAATTCTCAGGGAATTTCAATCTGATAATGACACACATTATTCCGAACTTCCATTGAAATCGGATCAGCCGTTTTGATGTAAAAAAATATATAATGTAATTTTTATAAATCATTCGAAGCTATTAAGATACCGGTACCTATTAAATCCAAGCTACAGGTGACTCCACTTAACTGTAAACGATTAAAACAAAACCTTCTTTATTATCATAGAAATTAATAATGGAAAATAAGATAGCAGTGATGTAATGGTTTGGATCTCAAGGTGTATATATATATATATAATAACCAATCCAAAGATAAGTTGATATGTACCAGCTCATCCATCAACGCGGCAACACATAACGCGTTTGCCTAGTTTATTTAATTTCATTGAAAAGAGTGCATTAGGCAGAGTTTCTATTTATTTCAAGTTTCGTTGAGATTGGATGAGATTTAGGTACATTTTAGCTGATTTGTAACAATATTTGTCAAAAAACTGTTTTACCGACGTACTGACCTACGCTGCCCTTAAACCTACTATGAAACTCGTACAGGAATACGAAGTGGAACCCTCCTAAAACCGGGTTTAATACGGTATTAACTTGGACTAGGTTCATCTAGATAAAACTAAGGAGAAGAGGCAGAACAAAAAAGTTAGGGTTTAATTCTGAATGATGAGGTTTTCAGGATCGTATTCATGTCTACCCTCAGAACGATATTGTTCAAATATTCTTACTAGGCAAACGCGTTATGTGTTGCCGCGTTGACGGATGAGCTGGAACATATCAACTTATCTTTGGATTGGTTATTATATATATATATATATATATATATATATATATATGTATATATATATATATATATATATATATATATATATATATATATACACCTTGAGATCCAAACCATTACATCACTGCCATCTTATTTTTCATTAATAATTTCTATTATAATAAAGAAGGCTTTGTTTTAATCGTTCACAATTAAGTGGTGTCACCTGTAGCTTAGATTTAATAGGTATCTTGATAGCTTTGAATGATTCATAAAAATTACATTATATATTTTTTTACATCAAAACGGCTGATCCGATTTGAGTGGAAATTCGGAATAATGTGTATCATTATCAGATTAAAATTCCCTGAGAATTTGAATTCTCTCGGATGAAATATTTTTCATGAATTTTCTTCTCTGAGCTATTCTTATGGAATTTTTGAAAACTTTGAAATGAGTTTTCTCAGAAGTGGTTCAACCGATCGCGCCTCAAAACTATACAGTATCAAATTAGATAATGATACTTGTGTGTGCCAAGTTTCAACTAATTTTGAATTTTCGTCTGACCTGTGGAGCGCGAACAAAAAAAACAGTCACTTTTTTTTCGGGTATGGTGAAATTGAGTCTTCGCTTCGCTCATCCAATAACCATGCATTAACTGATAGTGTTTGGGTAGCTCGGTGGTAAGGTGCCTGGCTACCGAGCTGGTGGGCAGGGACCTCACGACCGGCTCATTTTTTTCACTTTCTAAATATTATATGAATGCTTTTTGCCAAAGGTCACGTGGGTAGAGATGTGGGAATTCAGCATTAATGAAAAGTCGAGTAAATCTAAATATAACACAAGGATATATATTTTTGGTTCTCTTTTCACGTTTCATAGTACGGTATTTCGATTCATTAAACATTAAATTCTATTATATGCGTGGCAGTCTCCTCCACCCCTACCCCTTCCTTGAAAATAACTGTGCAAGCAGATGAAAAGACCAGTCCTGGAAACAGAGGACCGCGAGTGCAAACATACAAGTGTCGGTGATATGGCTAATCTGTGATGACGCATGACTGGCAGTTCACTGTTTTTTTTCCTTTATATTGGGTTTTAACGACGCACTGTAATGATGACTGAGATCTATTGGCGTCGGATGAATGATTAATGAGATGATGGGATGATGAGATGAAGGTTTTATGGGTAGTGGGAATGTGAGAAGGAAGCGGTCGTGGCCTATATTGTGGGAACCATCCCGGCATTAGCCTAGACTACAGAGGGAAACCACGAAAAACCCCTGTAAAGATGGATGGTGGTGGGGATCGAACCGGGTCCGATATGTGCCTTCACCTTCCGGGTCACACGAAGCTAGTGCGCTAACCACTCAGCTACTGTGCCGGTTAGCAGCTTGCTGTTCGAGTATTCGATATCGAATTCACTTTTAATATTGAAATAATCAAAAATCAAATGATTGGTGTCGATATCGAATCGAAACCTTGATATCGAAGATCGATCGAAATATTCGATATTGATTGGCAACCCTAGTTATTATTATTACATCACTTCAAGGTTGAAATGCAGTTGTAATATTTGGTTCACTTATTAAAAGATTAAAATACAAAAGTCTTCTCTATATGGTCATCATTAATTACTCTTTTTTAATTGAATTTTTTACTACAGCACATACAATAAATTACATTACAACCAAACAGCATCATAAATTAAGGTAGGCAATATACATATATGGTAATTTTGCAAAGTGCAAGTTAGAATAAGAACAATGCAGCAATTATTAATTGTTTGCAAGTGAAGCACACTAAGGAATGCAACAATTAAGTAAGCCTATCAACGCATACAAACGTAATGGGCCTGTCAGTCTATTAGATAGTTATACAATAGTACGAAAATGCCAAGGCTGTGATTGTGAAACGGCTTGGAGTTGCATAATGTACCAGAAAATAGCTAAACTGAACTAGGTGTACTAAGAAAAAGATACATCAATTTTTTTCTCATTAATGTGTAGGATAATATTTTCTGATATTTTTCCCGCTCAGTTATGCATAAAGGGTTATGCAAATGTCAACCTATTTTCCTCAAACGTGATTTCAATCATTTTGCTCAAAATGTAAACATAATTGATCTATTATTACAATATGTGAATGATGCTGCTAAACATTTTGAAGTAGTCACTAGTTGAATGTGATTTGTTTCTTTCGTGGAAGAAAAAAACACAAAATGTTTCATTTACTTTCAACCTTTGTGTTACGCTCATCTGAAAACAATCATTATCATCAGTCATTACAGCCATAATTACATTTTCAATTAATTTTATGAAGAACGGTCAACCTGTTGATCTACAAAATTATATAAAAATATATAAAACAATGAAACTCAATGATGTTTGGTCTTATTACTATTCGCTATCATTTAGTGTACAAATAAGTTCAAGCAGCTGTAACTGATTAACTGAAGTGCCTAGGTTTTCAATTTAAAAAACCACAGCCTGCTGTAGGCCTATTCATTTCTGATGATGGCTTCTCAGTGGGAATGTTTCCCATGTTAACAGACATCTATTGATTTTAGTTTACAAATTTTATTCATCGATGAGACCATAGGTTTCAGGCCACGACGTTTTCCAAAGACATTGCACTACAGTATTTTATACAGTTTTGAGTTTGGGCCTATATCTGGGGCACTGTGAACGTCTTTGGAAATTTCCCCACGAGAATTTGTGCAGCCCGTTTGTAATATAAAGTCAGAACAATATAGATGAGTTTCAAGATATTTTCTTATATTTTCAGTTTTTTCCCAAGCCTTTACTTATTCAAAACTAAGATTTTTCAAGTTCAATCAAGACAATCATGTACAGTGATACCTCTATGCATCGTTTCAGGATCCATTATTTTCCTCCTTGTATCGTTCATTTTTTCTCAGCACACGACCATATAATCAATGTTGAATTTTTCTGGATTGATCGTTCTTCTGCATGGATGTTTTATTTTTCCTGGTCCCTTAAAAAATGCTGGATAGAGGTTTCACTGTATTTAACATCTACAAGGTATAAAAATGTGCTCTCCCTGGCTATCAGAAAGATGAAGAAAATGTATTTCACGAAAGGCATTTCATTGAATTATTTGTTGTTTGCCTAACGATTCCACCAACAGCTGGGTATTTGGATTTTTTCAAGTTCTCATCAATGAACAAACGAGAGAATTGTGAATAAATAAACACAAATTCTCTTGATCTGCATGGTAAGCCTACGCATATTTATATTTAGTTAATAGTTACTTATTTACATAGACTGAAAAACACTCTTCTCTCTCAATTTAGTTTAATTCATCCACAATAATTATACAGTAATATTGGAATTTCAACACCGTCACTCTAACTTTAATCTCATACAGTTGATCCGTCAAAGTGTCAATGCAGAGCAGCACATGTAAGACCTTGACATCATAATAGGTGGTGCGAACAAAAATGTGCAAATCCGTAAATTGTGGCCTCAGTGAAAAGGCATTATTGGAGACTGATTCCAATACAGAAGGTTGAGGTAAAAACCAAAGAAAGAACCAGAATGAAAGTACGTACATGACTGAACAACTACCTAGATGTATGGGATGGACTATGGAACCTCTTGAAATACACGTATCAGCTGTCCTTTATGCCAAGAAAATGATTGCCAATCCTTTACGCTTCAACACTAACAATTGCTGATCGGGTGTGTAAACACGCCACTACCCATGCAAGGAAGAGTAGAAATAACACTGCGCATGTTCATTACAAAATTGCATTCATAAAACATTTCTCATCATTGTAGCCTACTACACTACACTACACTAGCACACATGTCAAGTTTATATAATTATTTCAATGCGAATAAAATGGTTTTGAGAATTTGAAAGCTACAATATTTTATAAAATTGAATTCATTGATGTATTTGTTCAATGTCTATTGTAGTCTCTATAGTAAAGGTACAGCAGCATTTACTTCATTTACCACCAGACCTAGGTTCAAGTTAGTATCAACGAGTTCAAAGTCTCGAGTATGTGGGTTAAACCTTACAACAATCGTCCACAATCTTGTGGTTACATGTACCCACCACTGGTTAGCATCAGACAACATAAATACGGTGCAAAACATAGGTAGTTTTGCATTTCTACATTCTGTCACAGCACGTAAGTTTACAAAAACATTTCGTAAATCCTACGAAATTCATTTCACATTAAAATGTTTCAAATAAAAATAGGGCCTACAATGGAATAAATATTTAACCAGTGTCAAAGAAATTGTGTACCCAGTTAACAACAACTCTACAAAAATAAGCTTTTACATTTTCGCTTTTGTGTATCTCAACAACAGATACGATATTACACCTCGGGCGTGTATAAGCAAATCGGTTACGAGATCGACCATTGATTGTATCATTGGCTTACAAGTTCAGTTTTGAAATTCGTTTCCCGACATAAACAAGTCATAGATTGATGAAGGTATTAACGTCGTTGAAGCGCGATCAATCGTAATCGTGACTGCTCTCGCGTTTCGCCAGTAAGTTATCCTTTTCCTCATCAGATTCTTCTTCTACGGAACCCTTGGTGTGAGATATCCGCGTGATGCCTTCAGTCAGACCCGTTGGGCTCACTCTGTACTCGTAAACAAATTGTTTGTTCATTAATCACTCTGCTTTACATAGAGTAGTTTCACATTCATTTAATTAGTCATTTTGAATTATGTAGACCTCAATCACACTTTTTACGACAATGGCAATTGGCCACTTTCATTTCCCAGCCCCTTTGACGTCACAGAACATGTCATCGAATCAAGTGGGCTGTTTATTATTTAAGATTTTCAGTTTACCAATAAGGTTGTCTTTGATTGTACGGATCTAGATGTCCGATAAATGAGCCAAGCTTATCACTAGTAGTTAATTGAACTATTTGTATGTAAACCCTATTTAGACTGACATGAGTCATTTTGAATTTGGTGGGTATCAATTCGGTACGGCAAAATTACGGTAATCCATGCATTTAAAAATATGTATTTCTATTTAAATCCGTTTATTGTAAACGAAAATCCAATGAATAATCTACAAAACTTACACAATATCCATCTCATCTTCTTCGTCGCTAATTGACAACGCGAAATACGGATTTGCAGAAGCTGGGCGGAACTTGTAGCCCGTCAACACGAAGAACACATACGTAGCCATTTCCCGGAACATCTCATCTAGCCACTCGTACTGGAATGGTACCGTTATCTACGACACAAATGTTTCAAGTGTGGTTCATAGGTACAATAATAATTGAGAGTACATCACAAGAGGATAATTTTCCCGAAGAAATTTTGATACGTAGTAGGTAGTTTTGCATTGAATTGTGTTATCAAAGTCGAAGTTGATACTATTGTTATGATTTTTTGCCATTTTCTGAAAAGAGTAGACCAACATTTTTGTAGTAAGTCTTTAATAATCACTACAAGAAATTATGACACAGCAAAATGATCATGACGGATACTTCTTTCTTTTAGATTTCTTCGACAGGCCCAGTATACGAGTTTTCTATTAACCTCAAAGTTGACACACATCGAGTATTAAAAGGATTAATTAGAATAGAATAGGAAAGCTTAGTGACAATTTTATCTTAAATAACATTTTAGTATGTGGCAACCCATTTTGACAGGGCTCGCAAACATACTCGAGTGATCATTCTGCACAATCCAACGTGTACAATAGCAATCAACCAATTACATAACATTACTGACTATAATATTACATACCCTGAGAAGATACACAATGATGCGTGTGAAGTAGATATAGCACACTATCATAATGTAAAAGTGTCTGAATAGCTTCAGCTTACGCAGATTTATAGCTGCTTTCCCGTCTGTTTGAGAAGCTTCTTGCAAGTGGCGAATAGACCTGACAAAAAAGCAAGAAAACATCTAACTTTTTTGTACGATGCAAAGTTGAGCGATTTATAATTGATTGGTTGACAACAAAATATTCGTCACAAGGTGAAAAGCTTAGTGCGAAGGGTCCCGAAAACCACCAAACAAGAACTAAGTCTCATCCGAATGTAGATCAACCGGGAAAACGGCATTTTGCAATATGAAGAGACCCGATACCGTGCTTTATACTGTTCATAGACCTGTCCACAAATGAATGAACGTTAGTGCTCTAAGGCGCGTCATCAGCAAGGTCATTTAGAGCCTATCCAGGCACTGCATCAACTGTTTATGGATGTGTTGATGTCGAAAATAACATTGGAGTGCCTATATTAAATTAACCCAAGATACAAATGGCACGCTCCTACGTCATATTAAAATGTAGAACGATATTTTGGCAGTAGCTGGGCGGATTGTTATGGGAGAAATGACAAATTGCTTGGCGTGGGGGGGGGGGGGGGGCATCAACCAAAAAATGCCTGGAAAAAATGTTATTCCAACACTGGACGATGATTTTCAGGAGGCTCAGTAGCTGTCGGAAATGTAGACGTGCGTACATACTACATACCATACTATATTTACTTTCCCCCTAATATAACTGTTACGCTTTTTTAACCAAGGGACAACCTTTCTACAGCAATGGCAAATTTGCTGGATGTCTATTAGTTTGAGTTAAAGATATTGACTGTGCATTGTATATCTACAATTTCAGAACAGAATTTTGAATTTTGGAACGGAAATGAGATTTTAAATGACTGAGAAATATTTTTGGAATTATTGCTACTGCAGGCAAAAAATTGATTTTGCAGCTGGCACGTCTGTTCGAAATGTATCAAAGAAAGCACTGTGAATTTGTGTCAAATTTACCTAAATTTCAATGTCTCGTGAATCAGAACCATGAGAATATTATTTAGACTGTACACGAGTTGCAAAAAATATATATAAAACATATAGGCCTACAGCATATCTGGATATAGGCCCCAGTAATAAATAGCAGCTTACCACACAACTGGGAAAAGAATCGCTCCACAGCATAGAAGATCTACTAGAATAAACACATCGCGCCACATACGGTGTTCTATTGCGCCCTCTTCAGACTCCTCAATTATTATCTCGGCAACGTTGGCCAAGACCTGCAAGCAAAATGATGCGTGTTCTGGAATAACTGTGTTGCTCTTGACTTGGCAGACTGGCTTTCAATCAGTGAAAAATATCAGGATTTTGATAAAAGGTTTTGGGCACTTTGAGGTTAAGCCATAGTAGAATCCTTGACTCATCTCTCTTTACACTGGTTTTCACTCACTACATTTTATTAGCAAGGGCCCGGCATTTGCTCAAGATAGTTAATGTAAATTAATATATGTATTCACCAGTATATTTTCCTTTCTAATGATTTTTGCCTTATACATTCTAATACACAGAAAGCTGTATTTCACATATACCGGTAATGCTTGCTTCGTTATATAACACATTATTTAAACTAATATAGTTGAAGACGACAAACATTTATTCATTATTTATTCATTACCTTATGTAGGCCCCTACATCAGCATGATTATGGATGCATAATGTTATATTTGACATGAGGATTCATAATGTATCATTTTAATAATTGAAACTTCCTTCACTTTTGAGTTCCGAATCAATCCTAAAAAATTTCATTACCGTACTTGTTGCCTCTTTACGTTTTTTTCTCATAATGTTTATTTTTTGCCCAAATCTTTCTAGAATCTATATAATATGTACAAACTTATGCCCTGTAATTTGAATGCTATAACAATCAACTAGTTGCAGTGCTATACAATAGTTGCACACTGTAGCAACATCTTACCTGTAATGGAATCACAATCATGAAAAGCTTCTTGTCTTTCTCCGATAGGATATGCTTGATGAACGTCCAACCAGTGCCAACCAGAACGATTGTTATGAAAAGAACAGCCCCTTTCATTCTGGAACAACGTACATATGAATGTTATTGCCTAAACCCTTGAACCAACTTGAGACCAACTAGAGACTATTTAATAAATGGGAATTGGAGAGCAGAGCTTATTGAATTCAAGCGAGCACAACATATTATCGAGCAAACTCAAACAAAATTCAACAAGACTGAGAAAGACGAGACGTTTATTACAGCAAATGATCCAATTAGAAATGAAAGTGTTCAATTGAACACAAAATTAACAACAATTAAAAAATTAGAGAATTGAATACAAACTTGACGTCCAGCCGTAAGACATAACATATACGTGGCGTGCATATGCTACGAAAATCATTAGTATTACCACTGTCTGGGCAAATAAATCTACAGTATTTTGGTTACATGATATACGTAGCTGTGCTAATCCTTCAATTAAAGAGCACTTTATGGACTGAAAATAGTCAACGTACAAATGAAGAAAATCGAAACAAATCTGCTGGCAAGTGTTAGAGAAATGGCAAATCGAGAAAATTATAAAAAATATCCAAAACTGATATAGGCCCTAATGATATACTCTACAATGAAATCAATATACAATGCGCATCGTTCCCAGATCCATTGTTTTCCAGCTTGTATTATTCATATATTCTCCCCCACTCCCATATAATCAATGTTGAATTTTCCTAGATGGATGGTTTTCCTGCATAGATGGTTTTGTCTTTCTGGTCCCTTGAAAAACGATGGAAAGAGGTTTTACTGTAATTTAATGAGTTATCAAGACGAAGATGATCCTGTATACAGTAGAACCTCTTTAGTGCAACGTTGAGGGGAGATATGCTAATCGTCGTTATATCACAATCGTCGTACAACCAAATGCTACAATAAAATTCACAATAAGACTTTGTGTGTTTGTTTTACAAGGCACACATAAAATACTGTCAGTCGTCAATATTATAGCATAGGGCGGAGTTCGATGGTGGATAACCCTGCCATGTGGTATGTATATACATTTAAAGTAAGACACTGTATAATAATGCTGTGTAACAATGTTTTGACAGTGAGTTTACGTTACGACTCTGAATTGATGCTTTAATCGAATATCCCCCCTCTTCAGTATTCTTCCTGCAATTTACTGATGCGTGATTTCAAGTGTTTGAAGTGTTCAACTGTTTCATATTTCTCCACCCGTCAGTTGTTGTAGTCAATCAGCACGCCTGACATTGAACAGACATGGTGGTGTCAATCGCGATGTGTAGAAGTAAGCCTATAAACTTTGCTTTATTTTGGAACGGTATATAATATGAAAATAATACCACCATATAGTGTCACTAAGAGTATCTGTACATATGTAGCATTGAAACATTAAAACATTAAAAGTATCATTTAGACGACCGGTAGTTCATCGCGTAAAATGCACCGAGCACGACGAGAATTGTCTACCGAGAGTTGAGACCACATCAACCGCCAAACTAGCAAACGAGGCGACCGTGCAATTGCGTCATTAGTCATTACCAAATAGTTCACCTCACTCGGACATCCCGAGTCGAACGAACGAGTGTTTTTTCACGCTAAACGCTCATCAAAGTCAGACAAGGTCAGACCACACGCAGTCGGTAGTAGGACCATGCTGCTAACAGCTCAGCGTGCTTATGTTTATTATTGCGCGTCAAATATAAATGCTGGAAATTGGGCAAATCATGCCTCTTTATGATAAAGCATTTATTAAACGTGTTTTCAGTGGAATATCTCGCAGTTTCAAGTTGATTCCGTTGATATGAGTGTGTGGGTGTTCAACGCCCAATTAAAATGAGCAAAAAATGTATTTTTGACCGATTATAGGCCGAGCTTCGCAAGTAAACCGAGGGTGACTTTTGGGCTTGAAATTTCGAGAAAAACCCTCGGCTTATACTCGAGACAATACGGTACGAACAACAATTTTTTAGTAGATTCGTCGTAGTATTGATGGCTTTTCTTGGAAGGGAATCAAAAAAAGTGTCGTATTTTCGCGATGGTCGTTACATTAAGAGACGTATTAACAAAGAAAAAATATACATGGTCTTATGGGAATTGGCCGGGACTGTCTAAAAAGGATGATATATTGCGATGATCGCTGTAATGAGGGACATTCTCAAGAGGTTCTACTGTATATTCTGGACTAAATTATTTAAAACTAATGATAGTGATGTTCTAAACACTTCCCAGAGGTAATTTTTTATGTAAAAAAACAGTACAGTAAAAATGGTACAGTATTTACTATTTGATATAAAAACGATTAGGAGAAAACATCAGTTTGGGTCAATAAAAGTCTGAAGAATTCTTTTTTTTTAAAGTATACCCTCATTAATTCAAGAGATAGGGCCTACGGCACGGTTGAATACAAGAGAATAACCAGCTTAATTTCTGAAGTTAAGTACATCCATTGTCACATTTTATTTTGGCTAGAAGGGTTGAGAAGAACTGGTTTGTATGGTTTGTACTTTGTACTGAAAGCCTGATTTGTTAGTGGTACAACCTCTATGCCTTGTTTCCAGATCCATTGTTTTTCTGCATGGATGGTTCAATTTTCCTGGTGCCTTATCAAACAATAGGGCCTGGATAGTGGTTTCACTATACGTACATCGAGAAAGAGTAGACAAATTATTCTTAGGTCCAATATGTCTATAATTGAATGAAACCATCCAAACATACAAGAAGTAGATCTACGAGAAGTGGGTATGAAAATTAAAGAATTCTCAAGGCCAACCAGCAATTAGAAACTAATTGCTCGAACTATATATACTGGTATATATATGTAAACTATTTGGCCCATTGTACTTACAAGTGAGTGATGTAGTAGAGGATAGCCCATGCAGCCACGTGCTGCCCCTCGGTTTGAATGAAATGATAGTTGATACCGTGGAACATCAGCGATAACGACTTGAGGTAGACCAAAACAGCCATCAGGTAGTGTATTTTATATACGGGATGCCTGTCAACATTGAAAACCAACTGAACTAAGGTACGGTAGAACTTCTTCAGTAAGTTTCTCTTTAGTACATTTTTCACCTTGATAAGTTTTTTTTCTGATCCTATCCATATGCTCCTACATGTTAAATAGTTTCTTTAGTAAGTTTTTCACTTTGGTAAGTTTTTTGTCTGGTCCCCTGAAAAACATAGTAAAGAGGTTCCACTGTATTTGCAATGTTACGTTGGTTGCACATACGTAACTATGCACACTCGCTGTCACCTGAAATTGATTTTTACGAATTTTCAATTCAGTTTCAAATCAAATACCGTATACACGCTCATTTTACCACCAATTTTTTCACAGAGTGTGTGTGTGTAGATTTTCTGGAGTTTTAGTGGGTATAAGGTAAGCAAATTGCTTTCCAGGATGCACTTTAATTTGGCCAGATCGACCGCAGTGTTCATTAGGTTTCATGTTGTCAATGTATTATGCCACTGAGATGGGTAGATTAATTAGTAGAGCACTGATAAGGTCATTCAGGAGAGCTGGGTTCAATTCACACCTGACTGAGATTGAATCTCTCTGTCGTTACGTTGACTAGTGGGACGGTTTCGCCAACATGCTGTGACCACTTCCTTCCCACTTTACAATTAGTAAGATAGAATCTCATCTTCTTATCATCTCATTCATTGCCGCTAACCATCATGAATAGATTTTGATTTTAGTAGATCTTGAATAGATTTAATGCATTGTTGAACCCCTCCTTCCCCTCTTCTCAACTTGAGAGAAAAAAGAGAGAGAGAGAGAGAGAGCGACAGCGAGAGGTAGTCTGGTTGTGTAAAGTCTTGTTGCTTGCAGAGCCGGCAGCCTCACTCACTTGCTGTGAGATGCGTATTATTAGCCGGGTGCCTCATAAGTCATAGCTAATGCTAATCAATAGGGGATGATAAAATGTAATTTAAAATTCAAGTGCCAAACCATCCAAACATACAAGAAGTGACCCGAACACGCCAGGTACTACTTCAATAGACCACGCAATACAATTTCATCTCATTCAATTTCAATTTCATGTGTATCAACAATTTCATTATGTTATTTGAATGTAGCAAAAACACCAATAAAACAAATGTGGGCTGTAGATAGGGGTTGGGATAAGAGAGGTAAACAGAAAGTTTACATATTTTCAATGTTATAATGGTGGTCTGGTGCCGTGGGGCAATCTACCAGCTACACGCAACTTCCAAGTGACAACAATTGAACAGATAAGATGTGAATATCATCGCAAAAATAAAAATACCTACAATTATTTATATTTACATTTATTCTGTATGTGTCGGACAAAACACTTTGAATAAAACAATGATTCTATAGTTATAAATTAGCGAGTGAGGGACAAAAATAGCTCCGAGTTGGAATTATTTGAATTTCAAATCATCGAAATATTCAAATTTTTCCCTGTATGCTTAGAACTAGTCAAACGCGAAATATGCGTTGTTAGATGAGCGAGATATCTGAATAAGGTATAAAAGTCCTTGAAGTAGTTCTACCCTTGCTACTTTATCGACTCTGGTATTTTACACACCTTGATATCTGAATGAGCTAAAAAAGTCGTTAAAGTAGTTCTACTCTCGCCACTTCATTGACTCTGGTATTCTACACACCTTGACGCATATAAAAAATACTTCATTGTTGGTCAACTCTTGAATCTAGAAAGCAGTGAATCTCGACAACTTAATTCTGTCACAATTTTTATGATATATTTTATGAATATCATCAGTCATTTTATTTTTTTTCTCCAAAACGACTGATCAGAATTGCTTACAAAATCGTAATAATGTGTAAAATCCATGAATACACATTTAGAGAAAATTTCATCCCATTTGGAGAGATTTTTTTTTCAACATTTTCCGCCCAGGCAAATCTTATGGGGTTTTTAGAAACTCTGAGATGATTTTTCTCAAAATCGGTCCGACCGATTCATTCCAAAAACTATACAGTTCTAAGTTGGATGAGTTTGCGTTTACAAAAGAAGTTTCATGTTGATCAGTCAACCCTTGCGACCTGTGGAGTGCTTACAAACAAACAAAAAAAAAAACACACAGACAAAGCCCTATAAGAGTGGGATGGAGACTTCGCTACGCTCATCAACTATGACATATTTTGCGGTAAGGATACATACTTGCTTTTACGAAGAATGAAGACCCAAAAGCAGCCTGACAGGAAGAAGAGCAGAGACATCATGAAATAAAGCGCTGGCAACGGCATTTCACCCGCCGACAGAAAGTTCTCACTGTTTTTCTCTTCGATTTCAATCTGTGAAGAAAAGTTCAAAAGTAAGTCTCAACTAAAAGTACAACTTACAAAATTGAATTTTCATGAGTAGCCTACACAGCTTAAATAGAACAACCAATCAACTTTGAACTTTTCCTTCAACATTAGTCTTGTATCAGAATAGAATTGTGTGTGTAATAGAACTGTGGAAATGAACTGTATACCCTTGTTTATAGGCAAAATCAATTCATAATGATTCGAGAATATTGAGCTTGAAGGTTGGAAATCTTATGACTAAGTAAGTTATCAACACTCAAGGCAATATGAGTGTGTAAAGAGTGACATGCCACTAGTGGCCCTATATGGAAGTCAAGTTTTCAAAAACATCAACAGCTAGATTATGGAAGAAATTAAAATTGTTTGAACCTGCTGGTCAGCATTACTTTCATGTTGTCATGTTTTTGTCAGTAACAACGAACGATGACGATTATCAACAATCTATTATTTTAAAAATGAAAACAAAGTATATGGGTGTTTTCTAACAGAATCGACTATAATACTTCATGGTTCACGTGAGGAAAATATAGGCCTAGGCCTATCACTTTGGAATAATATGAAAGTCATCCAATATTAAAATCGCTCTCCATATGACGAAACGAATAGCTATTCGAAGTACAGTGAAACCTCTAGATATCGTTTTCAATGAGTCTGTATAAAGTCATCCATGCAGATGAACGATACATGGAGGAAGATGATGGATCTGGGGATGCTGTGTATTGTTAGGTGGTTAAGAAAGTATTTTAAATTTATCCAGGCCTAGCTCTAAAGCATGGTTTCCACTACAATTTTTCCTTTGTCGTCCATTATGATTTCGAATTGATATTCATACAGAGATTTGTACTACGTTTTCCATCAAGACACAGATTTTTGATTCACGAAATTTTTCATACCAACGCCGTAAGAACTAGCTTTTGGGTGCAGTGATCGTAAGTCAAATCCAGTGCCTTCTGGAATTACGTGGCCAGAAGTCAATTGACAAAAATTGTTTCTTCCGAAAAACAACCGTTTCTATTGAAAGCAAATCAACTCCAAGGACACGATTTTGGGACTAAATATGCACGTCTTATTGCGCTTGTGTACAGGATTGTTATAAGACAAAAGGGTATTCTGGTCTGACATTGCAACGGACAAGAAAAAGTGGGTACGTAGGAAAATATAGGCCTAGGTCTATCACTTTGGAATAATATGAAAGTCAAATTACGAAGCTAAGAAAGCATACTGGTATGGTACAGTGCAATCTCTTTAGTGCGACCTTGAGGGGAGATAAGCTACGTAATCATCGTTATACCACGATGGTCGTTCAACCAAATTTTTCAATAAAATTCACAATAAAACTTTGTGTGTTTGTTTTACAAGGCATATATAAAATACTGTCAGTCGTCAATATTATAGCATAGGGCGGAGTTCGATCACTGATAGCCTGCCATGTGGTACATATACATTTATAGAAAGACACTGTATAATAATGCTGTGTATAATATTTTGACATTAAGTTCATGTTTTCAGTCTGAATTGATGCTTTAATAAAATATCCCCCCCTTCCACCTCCCTCCTGCAATTTACTATGTGATTTCAAGTGTCTGAAGTGTTCAACTGTATCATATTTCTCCACCCGTCAGTTGTAGTCAAGCAGCACGCCTGGCATTGAACAGACATGGTGCCAATCGTGATGTGTAGAAGTAGGCCTATACATTTCGCTTTATTTTGGAAGGGTAAATAATATTATGAAAATAATACCACCGTATAGTGTCTCTAAGTATTTGTACATACGTAAGAACATTGAAACATTGAAACATTAAAAGTATCATTAGACGACCGTTAGTTAATCGCGTAAAATGCATCGAGCGCGACGGGAATTGTCTACCGGAGTTGAGACCACATCGACCGCCAAACTAGCACGCGGGCAACTAGACGGTGCAATTGCCGGCCGCTAAACGCTAAACAGTCTCGTGCGTGTCTATGTCAAACAAGGTCAGACTACACGCAATCAGCACTAGGCAGTAGGATGATGCACACCATGCAGCCAACAGCTCAAAGTGGTTATGTTTATTATTGCGCGTCAAATAAAAATGCTGGGAATTGGGAAAATCATGCTTGTTTATGATGAAACATTCATTAAATGTGTTTTCAGTGGAATATCTCGCAGTTTCAAGTCGATTCCGTTGTTATGAGTGTGCGGGTGTTGTACGCCCAATTAAAATGAGTAAAAAACGTATTATGAACCGATTATAAGCTGAGATTTGCAAGTAAGCTGAGGGTGACTTTAGGGCTTGAAATTTTGAGAAAAACCCTCAGCTTATATTCAGGACAAAACGGTACAAACAATAACAATTTTTCAGTCGTTAAGTCGTAGTATTGATGGTTTTTCTTGGAAGGGAACCAAAAAAGCGTCGTTTTCTCGCGATGGTTGTTAAATTAAGGGACGTATTAACAAAGAAAAAATACACATGGTCTTATGGGAATTGGCCGGGACTATCTCAGAACGATGATATACCGCGATGATCGCTGTATTGAAGGACGTTCTAAAGAGATTCTACTGTACTGCAATTTGTCAAACAAAGACTTACCGGTACTCATTCTATTTTGGTACCGTTTAGTATAAATTCATCAAGTCACAAGAGGGTTTGATAAGAAGTTTTTTTTTTCAACAAAATTCAAGAAAAAGTTCTACCACTATAATAGTAGATATTTCTAGTTCAATGATGATGCAAGCTGCTTTATAAAAAAAATACCCATTTTCCTACTTCCTCATCATATCTCACGGCCATACTGACAAAGCTATCAAAGTTAGAATATCCATTGACCATTAATATTACGTTATTGAAAATGTATAAATACTTACGGTAAAATCAACTGCAACCTGGGCATTTTGAATACCATAATTCGGACAACTGTGAAAATATAAGTTGTAGAGACCTTCCTCACTTTCTGTCGCCACGTACATTACAAACTAGAAAAAAAAGCACCTGAGTTTTATATTGAAAACCAGCAGATGCAGACTTGAAAATGAAGATTCATAAATCTACATAAATCCAAATATTTGTTAGATACACGGAATGCAAAGTCATTGACATACAGAAACTATAGGAGAGACGAGTGAGAATGTGAGAGCAGAACATAGCATGCATATGGCATAACACAGGAATATTTGCTCTGTATTGTGAAATGTGAATCATATGATGAACAAGTTTTTTGTTGTCATCTCAAGTGTGGAATTATGTCGAGAATATTATTAGGCCCAGCTTTATTGATAGACAAGGAAAGTAACTTGCATTGAAGTCAATGAAAAATAGAATAGGCTTAGTTTTGAATGTCATGGCCCCAATACTAAAATCAGAACAAAAGTGGGAATTTTAATTTGATGTTGGCAGGTATCTTTCAAATTCCAGTAAAATCAATTCTCAAAGATAAGTTGAATGATTATAGAAATAAAAGGAAAATAAGCATACTGTATTAGGGAGTAGCATGATGAACAATATTATGTACTGACAAACTTACCAAGATGAAAGGCTACCACTAACCTTTGTGCTGTAGAAATGATTGCCGTACGTGTCCGTATTAGAAGTGACAGGAAGTAATCGTTGTGAGCAGGTGGTTGGATTCAAGCCCGGCTTGGCTTGTTCTGGTATGTCGCGCTTACGTCGTCGCTGATGTAGCATGGAGGTGTCGCCAAAGTGATTAGCAATGTAATTCCGTTTCGACCTCAGCATTTCTGGCAAACCACTCTTATCCTGATAGATGTGAACTGTTTGAAGATCTCGACTGCAGTTTACTCGCAACCTGAGTTTACATACAATGGTAATTCAAGAATTTCAAATGCTATCTACATGGAAAAAAATAAAGACCCGAGCCTGTTATCATTTATGATAAAAAAATGTATGAAAAAGACGAGAAGTTATAGTTAGTTGAGCAACGCGAAGACTTCTATTCCACTTACCCGAAAAAAATTGTTTCTTTTTTAGACCTATGTGGCATACAGGTCAGACAAATAACCAATCGACTTGAACTTTTTCTGGACATTGATTTGTCCCTGATTTTTTGGAGCAAAATCGGTTCGACTTTTTTTCAGGAAAAAATGTGGGAAATTCCCATAAGAATAGCACAGGGTTGAATGTTCAAGCTTTAGCTGATTGAAATGAAATTTCCACAGAATGTTAATATTATTCTAATACAGGTTTTAACCTAGTTTTAAAAACTTTAGACCTGTCATTTTCAAGAAAATAGATATCATATTGGAAAAATGTCAGGTATTGCGTTCAAAGTTTCTAAGGGATAATCAACAGGTTCGGATGACTAATGAAGGCTATGAGTTATCGTATAACTTATAAGGAAGGCTTGATACTTCCAAAATCAAGATGTTTACTTCATAAATATATGTGAACTAGTAAGTGTGTACTGTTAGCGTTGATGTTTTTAATACGGTACATTTCATATAAATATCTCGCTTATCTTACAACTCACTTGCAGCGTATTCCTAGTAGACCTACTGTAGTTCACATTTGATACTACGTACTACCGTACAACCAAGCTTCAATTAAATTAGTACCAGTAATTCATTATAGGGGACATATGGCATGTTAAATTGGCAAAACACATTTAAAGACAAGAATATATCAATAGCGGTAGTAGTTTGTATATCAGCTTGGTTTTTTATTCAAATGGTAATTATGGCATTTGTGGTTTATGGGTTAGTCTGCTATTTAGTACTATTTACTCATAGAAATTTGTGCTTTCAAATAAATTTGTATGTTTTATAAATAAGTTATAAGTTATGCTTGAACATGCTAAGCACTTGGTCAAATTAGGTTAGCCTGATCTAGCTATACCCCTAGGTCACAGTCTAGAATAGAGGTATTTGTATTTAGTGCCGTTTCTTATAAAGCACAATTCGAGAATTGTATCAATTGAGCCAGTGATTCATGGCCATCTAAGTCTTAATTATGTTCTTGAAATGGAGTTATCATGGAAATATAACTGTAAAAAACAACAAAGATGGATGATTCCATGTTCATGTTTTAGTGATGTTTTCAAAGGGTTTCAAATGTAACTACCCTCTCAGTGATTGGAAAAAGTCAAATAGATGATATAACTCTTTTAGAATATTATGAGTAGCACAATAGTGTAAAATGATGTTAAGAACGATTTTCTGTTGATGAAATTAGGCCGGCAGCTTATGCAGGCCTAAAGCAATGGAGTTATGCCGGCACGATTTAATCTGGCCTGGGGAATCCGCTAGTAGTGAATTAATATCACTGGTAAGGGCCAGATGGTATAGCCAGAACTGTTTTCAGATTGATCTTGCTGTTCTACCTGCATATATAAACAACAATAGTTTTCAGTTACCAGGGTCAACCATGAGAGTTTATCCAGAACCAACAAGTGGCATGGTTAACCTTCTGGCTGACGGACTATATGTATTTTAGAATTAGCTAATCATTGTGTCACGATTAACTACGGTATCATTGTACGTACAATTTATTTTTCAGATCAAGTGTAAAGTATATAACATCAGTATTAGGAGGCTGGCCACTTGTGTTTGGATGCTCTAGAATACATCCGTCTGGATGGCTGTCAAGATATGGGCTCATTGCATCACTACGCGTACGGTCCAAAGTGAATCCAAACTGAAAAAAATTACAACTATTAGATTGCCAAAGTTATCATTTCAAGAAATCAGAAAATTACCAAAAATAAAGTTGCCAACTGAAGTGCATACCGGTATATTGTATTTTTACATTTCTGTGATACCCTGCCATATGGCATACCACTAGGCCTACATCACGATGTGATGATAATAAAAAATACCAAATTCTTCTTGTCTGAGGTGGACCAACTACTATGCTTAGAACATAGCAGATATTCCTAGTCTTCTTGTACAATAGTCAGAAATAAAACTTACCACAGAATTCTCGCTATCAGGGTTTGCATGGAGATTGGTCAAGTTGACAGCTAACCAGCCACCTTTATAGAATCCAAAAGTAGTCAGTGCAATGTACTTGCGAACATCTTCCTGCAATTTAAAAAAATATATTATGGGCCAACGCCTAGATTTAGTAGTACCGGTAGTAGACTATCAGCGGTATTTCGTAACCGGTTTTCGTTGTGTAGGCCTACACCATCAACACCCGCAACTGCAATATCCCTAAATATCTTACAATTTCTGCAACACCCTAAATATGTAGTGCTCAATACGTAGACGTGACATCTTGCATACAACCATGATACAATTCATCAGGGGCAGACCATCTATTTTTAGTTTGGTCACCTGACAAACATAGGGCCTACTAATATTGAAAATAATATATTCACCATGTTATATGATGGAACACCATCCCACAGAAAAAAAAATAGCTACAATTGACTACAAATTTCCCCAAAGTTACCTGCAGGCGGTTTTGCCTCCCGATCCCCCCCCCCCCACCCCTCCCATCAATTTGGCAGGGAATGATTTCAACTTTGAATTTTTTAGCTTTGTGCCGGATTTTCTTTTTTTGAATATGATCTCCCTACATTGAGCGGCTGTGAAATCACGGGGCTTGGATGAAATTAGCGATATGTAAGAAACCCGGATATTGGAGCCTTTTATTGAAAAGCCAGTGGGATACAAAAGTGAGTTCTTCTGGGTAAGATCGGGTGGATGAAGTCTTGTTGAATGGCCCGAATGCCGAGCCTCTGACGCATAACCTCTTTTAATTGATAGGCCTAGTCCAAAGTGTGGGCTTCAATTTTGTATAGGGCCCAGTCTCTAATTGAATGATCTGAACCTCTGATGCATAACCTCTCTTGACTGATGACCCTTGGAACCTAGGTCTGGAAACAGGAATGGACTGGGACTCTGGGCATTGATTTAGTATGGCCTGGACAACTAGGATGGTCCGAGCAGGCAAGACCTAGACCTCACACTTCACGGGCATCTATAGGTTGCAAAATAAACACTTCCGTACTTTGATTTCTAAAGTATGTCTTCTTCCATCAGTATAAACTACAAATATAAGAAACAGTATAGAAATGAAATGCGCATTTCCTTTCATTTTCACTAAATTTGACACTTCACCGTACACTCATCCACAGCCTGCTGCCACTGGAAGGAAATGTTCGGCTAGAACTTGGAAGTAAAACCACCAGGTTGTGCCGGTGTGAAGTTGGCTCCCGGCTCCCTGGCTCCCTGGCTCCCTGGCTCCCTGGCTCTCTAGTTGAAGAGGCCTAAACTGAGAAATGACCAACTTAAGAAAAAAATCACCAAATTCATACAAAATGTGAAGTTGGCTCCCGGCTCCCCGGCTCCCTGGCTCCCTGGCTCCCTGGCTCCCTGGATCCTTGGTAACAAAAGGAGGAGATAGATAAAAAGTTGGAAAAATATGGAAAATTTGTGTGACAAGATCATTGATTGGTTTGTTGAGTGAAAATGTCTAGTATGAATAAAAAATAGAGAGAATTGACAAAAGAATGGAGAAATTTTTGATTTAGAGAAATCAGAACCAATTGAGATGAAAGAAGGATTCCAAGTTTACAGATAAGAGAAAAATGAACATTTTTTTGGAAAAATAGAAACATTTTTTAAATTAGAATTTGGCGTTGTCCAAAGATGAGACTGATCACAGTCGTCAAGGAGCAGCCCCCCAGCAAAACTACCGTCTCAGTTTGGCTTGTGCACATCAAGTTTACGAATGGAAAAATACAAAATTCCAAATTTGATAGAAAAAAATGGTTTTTTTTTTTTACGTCAAAAATTGAAAATGTCCAAATATGACACCCTATAGAAATCACACCTGACACATATGGGGATAGTTCCAATTTTTCATTATTTCTTGTGCACATCAAATTTAGCGACTAAAGGGAAAATGAATTCCCAAAATTTGGATTATTTTTATTGAAAATTCTATAAATTCCAAATTTGACGATGTCCAAGGAAAACCCATATACAGTTTATAGGCCTATTTTTTGTCATTCGGAAAGTGTTCATACATCGGCTTGTGCACCCTAGGTTTTCGAGTAAAAAAAAAAGAGCTAAAAAACATTTTTGGGAGCCAGCTTTTTGGAAAAATAGAAACATTTTTTAAATTAGAATTTGGCGTTGTCCAAAGATGAGACTGATCACAGTCGTCAAGGAGCAGCCCCCCAGCAAAACTACCGTCTCAGTTTGGCTTGTGCACATCAAGTTTACGAATGGAAAAATACAAAATTCCAAATTTGATAGAAAAAAATGATTTTTTTTTTTTACGTCAAAAATTGAAAATGTCCAAATATGACACCCTATAGAAATCACACCTGACACATATGGGGATAGTTCCAATTTTTCATTATTTCTTGTGCACATCAAATTTAGCGACTAAAGGGAAAATGAATTCCCAAAATTTGGATTATTTTTATTGAAAATTCTATAAATTCCAAATTTGACGATGTCCAAGGAAAACCCATATACAGTTTATGGGCCTATTTTTTGTCATTCGGAAAGTGTTCATACATCGGCTTGTGCACCCTAGGTTTTCGAGTAAAAAAAAAAGAGCTAAAAAACATTTTTGGGAGCCAGCTTTTTGGAAAAATAGAAACATTTTTTAAATTAGAATTTGGCGTTGTCCAAAGATGAGACTGATCACAGTCGTCAAGGAGCAGCCCCCCAGCAAAACTACCGTCTCAGTTTGGCTTGTGCACATCAAGTTTACGAATGGAAAAATACAAAATTCCAAATTTGATAGAAAAAAATGATTTTTTTTTTTTACGTCAAAAATTGAAAATGTCCAAATATGACACCCTATAGAAATCACACCTGACACATATGGGGATAGTTCCAATTTTTCATTATTTCTTGTGCACATCAAATTTAGCGACTAAAGGGAAAATGAATTCCCAAAATTTGGATTATTTTTATTGAAAATTCTATAAATTCCAAATTTGACGATGTCCAAGGAAAACCCATATACAGTTTATAGGCCTATTTTTTGTCATTCGGAAAATGTTCATACATCGGCTTGTGCACCCTAGGTTTTCGAGTAAAAAAAAAAGAGCTAAAAAACATTTTTGGGAGCCAGCTTTTTGGAAAAATAGAAACATTTTTTAAATTAGAATTTGGCGTTGTCCAAAGATGAGACTGATCACAGTCGTCAAGGAGCAGCCCCCCAGCAAAACTACCGTCTCAGTTTGGCTTGTGCACATCAAGTTTACGAATGGAAAAATACAAAATTCCAAATTTGATAGAAAAAAATGATTTTTTTTTTTTACGTCAAAAATTGAAAATGTCCAAATATGACACCCTATAGAAATCACACCTGACACATATGGGGATAGTTCCAATTTTTCATTATTTCTTGTGCACATCAAATTTAGCGACTAAAGGGAAAATGAATTCCCAAAATTTGGATTATTTTTATTGAAAATTCTATAAATTCCAAATTTGACGATGTCCAAGGAAAACCCATATACAGTTTATAGGCCTATTTTTTGTCATTCGGAAAGTGTTCATACATCGGCTTGTGCACCCTAGGTTTTCGAGTAAAAAAAAAAGAGCTAAAAAACATTTTTGGGAGCCAGCTTTTTGGAAAAATAGAAACATTTTTTAAATTAGAATTTGGCGTTGTCCAAAGATGAGACTGATCACAGTCGTCAAGGAGCAGCCCCCCAGCAAAACTACCGTCTCAGTTTGGCTTGTGCACATCAAGTTTACGAATGGAAAAATACAAAATTCCAAATTTGATAGAAAAAAATGATTTTTTTTTTTTACGTCAAAAATTGAAAATGTCCAAATATGACACCCTATAGAAATCACACCTGACACATATGGGGATAGTTCCAATTTTTCATTATTTCTTGTGCACATCAAATTTAGCGACTAAAGGGAAAATGAATTCCCAAAATTTGGATTATTTTTATTGAAAATTCTATAAATTCCAAATTTGACGATGTCCAAGGAAAACCCATATACAGTTTATAGGCCTATTTTTTGTCATTCGGAAAGTGTTCATACATCGGCTTGTGCACCCTAGGTTTTCGAGTAAAAAAAAAAGAGCTAAAAAACATTTTTGGGAGCCAGCTTTTTGGAAAAATAGAAACATTTTTTAAATTAGAATTTGGCGTTGTCCAAAGATGAGACTGATCACAGTCGTCAAGGAGCAGCCCCCCAGCAAAACTACCGTCTCAGTTTGGCTTGTGCACATCAAGTTTACGAATGGAAAAATACAAAATTCCAAATTTGATAGAAAAAAATGATTTTTTTTTTTTACGTCAAAAATTGAAAATGTCCAAATATGACACCCTATAGAAATCACACCTGACACATATGGGGATAGTTCCAATTTTTCATTATTTCATGTGCACATCAAATTTAGCGACTAAAGGGAAAATGAATTCCCAAAATTTGGATTATTTTTATTGAAAATTCTATAAATTCCAAATTTGACGATGTCCAAGGAAAACCCATATACATTTTATAGGCCTATTTTTTGTCATTCGGAAAGTGTTCATACATCGGCTTGTGCACCCTAGGTTTTCGAGTAAAAAAAAAAAGAGCTAAAAAACATTTTTGGGAGCCAGCTTTTTGGAAAAATAGAAACATTTTTTAAATTAGAATTTGGCGTTGTCCAAAGATGAGACTGATCACAGTCGTCAAGGAGCAGCCCTTCAGCAAAACTACCGTCTCAGTTTGGCTTGTGCACATCAAGTTTACGAATGGAAAAATACAAAATTCCAAATTTGATAGAAAAAAATGATTTTTTTTTTTTACGTCAAAAATTGAAAATGTCCAAATATGACACCCTATAGAAATCACACCTGACACATATGGGGATAGTTCCAATTTTTCATTATTTCTTGTGCACATCAAATTTAGCGACTAAAGGGAAAATGAATTCCCAAAATTTGGATTATTTTTATTGAAAATTCTATAAATTCCAAATTTGACGATGTCCAAGGAAAACCCATATACAGTTTATAGGCCTATTTTTTGTCATTCGGAAAGTGTTCATACATCGGCTTGTGCACCCTAGGTTTTCGAGTAAAAAAAAAAGAGCTAAAAAACATTTTTGGGAGCCAGCTTTTTGGAAAAATAGAAACATTTTTTAAATTAGAATTTGGCGTTGTCCAAAGATGAGACTGATCACAGTCGTCAAGGAGCAGCCCCCCAGCAAAACTACCGTCTCAGTTTGGCTTGTGCACATCAAGTTTACGAATGGAAAAATACAAAATTCCAAATTTGATAGAAAAAAATGATTTTTTTTTTTTACGTCAAAAATTGAAAATGTCCAAATATGACACCCTATAGAAATCACACCTGACACATATGGGGATAGTTCCAATTTTTCATTATTTCTTGTGCACATCAAATTTAGCGACTAAAGGGAAAATGAATTCCCAAAATTTGGATTATTTTTATTGAAAATTCTATAAATTCCAAATTTGACGATGTCCAAGGAAAACCCATATACAGTTTATAGGCCTATTTTTTGTCATTCGGAAAGTGTTCATACATCGGCTTGTGCACCCTAGGTTTTCGAGTAAAAAAAAAAGAGCTAAAAAACATTTTTGGGAGCCAGCTTTTTGGAAAAATAGAAACATTTTTTAAATTAGAATTTGGCGTTGTCCAAAGATGAGACTGATCACAGTCGTCAAGGAGCAGCCCCCCAGCAAAACTACCGTCTCAGTTTGGCTTGTGCACATCAAGTTTACGAATGGAAAAATACAAAATTCCAAATTTGATAGAAAAAAATGATTTTTTTTTTTTACGTCAAAAATTGAAAATGTCCAAATATGACACCCTATAGAAATCACACCTGACACATATGGGGATAGTTCCAATTTTTCATTATTTCTTGTGCACATCAAATTTAGCGACTAAAGGGAAAATGAATTCCCAAAATTTGGATTATTTTTATTGAAAATTCTATAAATTCCAAATTTGACGATGTCCAAGGAAAACCCATATACAGTTTATAGGCCTATTTTTTGTCATTCGGAAAGTGTTCATACATCGGCTTGTGCACCCTAGGTTTTCGAGTAAAAAAAAAAGAGCTAAAAAACATTTTTGGGAGCCAGCTTTTTGGAAAAATAGAAACATTTTTTAAATTAGAATTTGGCGTTGTCCAAAGATGAGACTGATCACAGTCGTCAAGGAGCAGCCCCCCAGCAAAACTACCGTCTCAGTTTGGCTTGTGCACATCAAGTTTACGAATGGAAAAATACAAAATTCCAAATTTGATAGAAAAAAATGATTGAAGCGTAATATGCAAAATAAGTTAGACAACCTTTCATTAACCATTGATGATAGTGAACTTCAAATCGTTAATGAATTTAAGTACTTAGGAATCATCATAGATCATTATTTAGGACTGCAAAAAAATGCGTATTATATTATTAAAAAAATAGCCAAGTAGTTAGGGTTTTCGGCTAGGATAAGTGTATATTTATCGTATGCTCCTGATCTTTTGATATATAAATGTATTGTTGAACCACATTTAGATTATTGTTGGACAATGTTATGGGGACCTTATATTGAGCAATTGGCAGCTTTACAAAAGCTTCAATGAAAAGCATTATCTGGTATATTAAGATGTTACAAGTATACACCCATTAAAGAAGTCTTAAGTAGGGTAGAGATGTTATCAATGGAGCAAAGAATTACACCTAATATGCTTATTCCATACCTTATTAATAATGTAAATTATCATGTATAATTAATGTATGTACAATAGCTGAGTTTCATTTAAATAAATATTTCTATCTGTCTACTAGGCACAGCCCTACTGAAAAATAATATCAATCATCATGATGTGCAACTACAGTATAGGCCCAAGTAACTGCTAATTGGAATTGTATTAGTACTGTATTTTCTTTTTATTTCGAGAATTTTGTGTACTGTGAATTTTATTGTGTGAATAGCTTACTGCTAATAAAGATATATATATCATGGAAGTGCTTATTGCCACGTTACGTGTACACGTAACTTGGCAGCACTTTTCGTTTTTCACACCAAGTAACTTGGTACCCATTTGCGAAATAGCTACCACGATGTTTCATCTGTCAATGTCAAACTCAACACGTAACTTGGTTGCCATTTTCAAAATAGCTACCACGATGTTTCGTCTGTCCAACTGTTGTGTGTCCCAACTTGTGTGTGTGGGGGGCAAATGATGTTCTAAATGTGTAAAATTTCTTTGCATTCCCATTGGTAATCCGAAAAAAAATTACAAACTTGTTTTTATGTGCAGTCTAGTTGTGAAATGACGTGATTTGGCTAGGCATACCAAAATGGTTTGTGGCGTAGAGAGCCTAAGCTTGCGTAGACCTAGGACCTAACCGAGATCATTATGTCGGCTAGTACATTGTAAGGACACTTTGAAAGATTAAGCGGTTGTTGGTGAAGGTGTTTAGTGTTATAAAAGCTAGGCCTAGTCTATACTATTATTTTGCCAGGTTGAGCATGTGATTCGATTAGGCATCCGCCTAGACCTACCGGTGCTTGTCAAACATATCGACCGTTTTGAAAGATTTCAAGGATTAAGTAAAATCACTCGATGATATAAAAATTATTGTGATGTACTCAATCGATTCACATCACTCTCATCCTTCCCAAAACATCATTCATTGTATGTAGCCGTCGCCTGACAAGAACACGGCAAAACAGGCCTAGGCCTAGGCCTAGTACTTGAACTCGAAATGTCACTTGGGCAAATCTATGAACACTTTCCGAATGACAAAAAATAGGCCTATAAACTGTATATGGGTTTTCCTTGGACATCGTCAAATTTGGAATTTATAGAATTTTCAATAAAAATAATCCAAATTTTGGGAATTCATTTTCCCTTTAGTCGCTAAATTTGATGTGCACAAGAAATAATGAAAAATTGGAACTATCCCCATATGTGTCAGGTGTGATTTCTATAGGGTGTCATATTTGGACATTTTCAATTTTTGACGTAAAAAAAAAAAATCATTTTTTTCTATCAAATTTGGAATTTTGTATTTTTCCATTCGTAAACTTGATGTGCACAAGCCAAACTGAGACGGTAGTTTTGCTGGGGGGCTGCTCCTTGACGACTGTGATCAGTTTCATCTTTGGACAACGCCAAATTCTAATTTAAAAAATGTTTCTATTTTTCCAAAAAGCTGGCTCCCAAAAATGTTTTTTAGCTCTTTTTTTTTTACTCGAAAACCTAGGGTGCACAAGCCGATGTATGAACACTTTCCGAATGACAAAAAATAGGCCTATAAACTGTATATGGGTTTTCCTTGGACATCGTCAAATTTGGAATTTATAGAATTTTCAATAAAAATAATCCAAATTTTGGGAATTCATTTTCCCTTTAGTCGCTAAATTTGATGTGCACAAGAAATAATGAAAAATTGGAACTATCCCCATATGTGTCAGGTGTGATTTCTATAGGGTGTCATATTTGGACATTTTCAATTTTTGACGTAAAAAAAAAAAATCATTTTTTTCTATCAAATTTGGAATTTTGTATTTTTCCATTCGTAAACTTGATGTGCACAAGCCAAACTGAGACGGTAGTTTTGCTGGGGGGCTGCTCCTTGACGACTGTGATCAGTCTCATCTTTGGACAACGCCAAATTCTAATTTAAAAAATGTTTCTATTTTTCCAAAAAGCTGGCTCCCAAAAATGTTTTTTAGCTCTTTTTTTTTTACTCGAAAACCTAGGGTGCACAAGCCGATGTATGAACACTTTCCGAATGACAAAAAATAGGCCTATAAACTGTATATGGGTTTTCCTTGGACATCGTCAAATTTGGAATTTATAGAATTTTCAATAAAAATAATCCAAATTTTGGGAATTCATTTTCCCTTTAGTCGCTAAATTTGATGTGCACAAGAAATAATGAAAAATTGGAACTATCCCCATATGTGTCAGGTGTGATTTCTATAGGGTGTCATATTTGGACATTTTCAATTTTTGACGTAAAAAAAAAAAATCATTTTTTTCTATCAAATTTGGAATTTTGTATTTTTCCATTCGTAAACTTGATGTGCACAAGCCAAACTGAGACGGTAGTTTTGCTGGGGGGCTGCTCCTTGACGACTGTGATCAGTCTCATCTTTGGACAACGCCAAATTCTAATTTAAAAAATGTTTCTATTTTTCCAAAAAGCTGGCTCCCAAAAATGTTTTTTAGCTCTTTTTTTTTTACTCGAAAACCTAGGGTGCACAAGCCGATGTATGAACACTTTCCGAATGACAAAAAATAGGCCTATAAACTGTATATGGGTTTTCCTTGGACATCGTCAAATTTGGAATTTATAGAATTTTCAATAAAAATAATCCAAATTTTGGGAATTCATTTTCCCTTTAGTCGCTAAATTTGATGTGCACAAGAAATAATGAAAAATTGGAACTATCCCCATATGTGTCAGGTGTGATTTCTATAGGGTGTCATATTTGGACATTTTCAATTTTTGACGTAAAAAAAAAAAATCATTTTTTTCTATCAAATTTGGAATTTTGTATTTTTCCATTCGTAAACTTGATGTGCACAAGCCAAACTGAGACGGTAGTTTTGCTGGGGGGCTGCTCCTTGACGACTGTGATCAGTCTCATCTTTGGACAACGCCAAATTCTAATTTAAAAAATGTTTCTATTTTTCCAAAAAGCTGGCTCCCAAAAATGTTTTTTAGCTCTTTTTTTTTTACTCGAAAACCTAGGGTGCACAAGCCGATGTATGAACACTTTCCGAATGACAAAAAATAGGCCTATAAACTGTATATGGGTTTTCCTTGGACATCGTCAAATTTGGAATTTATAGAATTTTCAATAAAAATAATCCAAATTTTGGGAATTCATTTTCCCTTTAGTCGCTAAATTTGATGTGCACAAGAAATAATGAAAAATTGGAACTATCCCCATATGTGTCAGGTGTGATTTCTATAGGGTGTCATATTTGGACATTTTCAATTTTTGACGTAAAAAAAAAAAATCATTTTTTTCTATCAAATTTGGAATTTTGTATTTTTCCATTCGTAAACTTGATGTGCACAAGCCAAACTGAGACGGTAGTTTTGCTGGGGGGCTGCTCCTTGACGACTGTGATCAGTCTCATCTTTGGACAACGCCAAATTCTAATTTAAAAAATGTTTCTATTTTTCCAAAAAGCTGGCTCCCAAAAATGTTTTTTAGCTCTTTTTTTTTTACTCGAAAACCTAGGGTGCACAAGCCGATGTATGAACACTTTCCGAATGACAAAAAATAGGCCTATAAACTGTATATGGGTTTTCCTTGGACATCGTCAAATTTGGAATTTATAGAATTTTCAATAAAAATAATCCAAATTTTGGGAATTCATTTTCCCTTTAGTCGCTAAATTTGATGTGCACAAGAAATAATGAAAAATTGGAACTATCCCCATATGTGTCAGGTGTGATTTCTATAGGGTGTCATATTTGGACATTTTCAATTTTTGACGTAAAAAAAAAAAATCATTTTTTTCTATCAAATTTGGAATTTTGTATTTTTCCATTCGTAAACTTGATGTGCACAAGCCAAACTGAGACGGTAGTTTTGCTGGGGGGCTGCTCCTTGACGACTGTGATCAGTCTCATCTTTGGACAACGCCAAATTCTAATTTAAAAAATGTTTCTATTTTTCCAAAAAGCTGGCTCCCAAAAATGTTTTTTAGCTCTTTTTTTTTTACTCGAAAACCTAGGGTGCACAAGCCGATGTATGAACACTTTCCGAATGACAAAAAATAGGCCTATAAACTGTATATGGGTTTTCCTTGGACATCGTCAAATTTGGAATTTATAGAATTTTCAATAAAAATAATCCAAATTTTGGGAATTCATTTTCCCTTTAGTCGCTAAATTTGATGTGCACAAGAAATAATGAAAAATTGGAACTATCCCCATATGTGTCAGGTGTGATTTCTATAGGGTGTCATATTTGGACATTTTCAATTTTTGACGTAAAAAAAAAAAATCATTTTTTTCTATCAAATTTGGAATTTTGTATTTTTCCATTCGTAAACTTGATGTGCACAAGCCAAACTGAGACGGTAGTTTTGCTGGGGGGCTGCTCCTTGACGACTGTGATCAGTCTCATCTTTGGACAACGCCAAATTCTAATTTAAAAAATGTTTCTATTTTTCCAAAAAGCTGGCTCCCAAAAATGTTTTTTAGCTCTTTTTTTTTTACTCGAAAACCTAGGGTGCACAAGCCGATGTATGAACACTTTCCGAATGACAAAAAATAGGCCTATAAACTGTATATGGGTTTTCCTTGGACATCGTCAAATTTGGAATTTATAGAATTTTCAATAAAAATAATCCAAATTTTGGGAATTCATTTTCCCTTTAGTCGCTAAATTTGATGTGCACAAGAAATAATGAAAAATTGGAACTATCCCCATATGTGTCAGGTGTGATTTCTATAGGGTGTCATATTTGGACATTTTCAATTTTTGACGTAAAAAAAAAAAATCATTTTTTTCTATCAAATTTGGAATTTTGTATTTTTCCATTCGTAAACTTGATGTGCACAAGCCAAACTGAGACGGTAGTTTTGCTGGGGGGCTGCTCCTTGACGACTGTGATCAGTCTCATCTTTGGACAACGCCAAATTCTAATTTAAAAAATGTTTCTATTTTTCCAAAAAGCTGGCTCCCAAAAATGTTTTTTAGCTCTTTTTTTTTTACTCGAAAACCTAGGGTGCACAAGCCGATGTATGAACACTTTCCGAATGACAAAAAATAGGCCTATAAACTGTATATGGGTTTTCCTTGGACATCGTCAAATTTGGAATTTATAGAATTTTCAATAAAAATAATCCAAATTTTGGGAATTCATTTTCCCTTTAGTCGCTAAATTTGATGTGCACAAGAAATAATGAAAAATTGGAACTATCCCCATATGTGTCAGGTGTGATTTCTATAGGGTGTCATATTTGGACATTTTCAATTTTTGACGTAAAAAAAAAAAATCATTTTTTTCTATCAAATTTGGAATTTTGTATTTTTCCATTCGTAAACTTGATGTGCACAAGCCAAACTGAGACGGTAGTTTTGCTGGGGGGCTGCTCCTTGACGACTGTGATCAGTCTCATCTTTGGACAACGCCAAATTCTAATTTAAAAAATGTTTCTATTTTTCCAAAAAGCTGGCTCCCAAAAATGTTTTTTAGCTCTTTTTTTTTTACTCGAAAACCTAGGGTGCACAAGCCGATGTATGAACACTTTCCGAATGACAAAAAATAGGCCTATAAACTGTATATGGGTTTTCCTTGGACATCGTCAAATTTGGAATTTATAGAATTTTCAATAAAAATAATCCAAATTTTGGGAATTCATTTTCCCTTTAGTCGCTAAATTTGATGTGCACAAGAAATAATGAAAAATTGGAACTATCCCCATATGTGTCAGGTGTGATTTCTATAGGGTGTCATATTTGGACATTTTCAATTTTTGACGTAAAAAAAAAAAATCATTTTTTTCTATCAAATTTGGAATTTTGTATTTTTCCATTCGTAAACTTGATGTGCACAAGCCAAACTGAGACGGTAGTTTTGCTGGGGGGCTGCTCCTTGACGACTGTGATCAGTCTCATCTTTGGACAACGCCAAATTCTAATTTAAAAAATGTTTCTATTTTTCCAAAAAGCTGGCTCCCAAAAATGTTTTTCAGCTCTTTTTTTTTTACTCGAAAACCTAGGGTGCACAAGCCGATGTATGAACACTTTCCGAATGACAAAAAATAGGCCTATAAACTGTATATGGGTTTTCCTTGGACATCGTCAAATTTGGAATTTATAGAATTTTCAATAAAAATAATCCAAATTTTGGGAATTCATTTTCCCTTTAGTCGCTAAATTTGATGTGCACAAGAAATAATGAAAAATTGGAACTATCCCCATATGTGTCAGGTGTGATTTCTATAGGGTGTCATATTTGGACATTTTCAATTTTTGACGTAAAAAAAAAAAATCATTTTTTTCTATCAAATTTGGAATTTTGTATTTTTCCATTCGTAAACTTGATGTGCACAAGCCAAACTGAGACGGTAGTTTTGCTGGGGGGCTGCTCCTTGACGACTGTGATCAGTCTCATCTTTAGACAACGCCAAATTCTAATTTAAAAAATGTTTCTATTTTTCCAAAAAGCTGGCTCCCAAAAATGTTTTTCAGCTCTTTTTTTTTTACTCGAAAACCTAGGGTGCACAAGCCGATGTATGAACACTTTCCGAATGACAAAAAATAGGCCTATAAACTGTATATGGGTTTTCCTTGGACATCGTCAAATTTGGAATTTATAGAATTTTCAATAAAAATAATCCAAATTTTGGGAATTCATTTTCCCTTTAGTCGCTAAATTTGATGTGCACAAGAAATAATGAAAAATTGGAACTATCCCCATATGTGTCAGGTGTGATTTCTATAGGGTGTCATATTTGGACATTTTCAATTTTTGACGTAAAAAAAAAAAATCATTTTTTTCTATCAAATTTGGAATTTTGTATTTTTCCATTCGTAAACTTGATGTGCACAAGCCAAACTGAGACGGTAGTTTTGCTGGGGGGCTGCTCCTTGACGACTGTGATCAGTCTCATCTTTTGACAACGCCAAATTCTAATTTAAAAAATGTTTCTATTATTCCTAATTTCTGTGGCCGTGAGCCAGGGAGCCGGGAGCCAACTTCACATTGACTTTTCGCCTAGTAACATTCGGTTTTCAAGCGTTGGCTGCGCCACATTCTCCGTCGAGAGCCAGGGAGCCAGAGAGCCAGAGAGCCAGGGAGCCGGGAGCCAACTTCCTACTGGTCCAGGTGGCAGACTCGTTTGAGGTAATTTAATTTTTAACATCTTTTTATAACGTACGTTCGAGAGAATTGGGTTGAAAAGTAATTGATAAAGTTACAGAAGCGGTCACCATACCTGTTTTTTCCCCTGAAAATGGTGTTTCAGATAGATCTTCATAAAATGTATAGATTGAAGCCACTCTACGCTTAAAATTTAAATTCTGTATGCACTAACTAGGACTATAGCTATATCACTAAACACTGCCTAACATTATGAAATATAATTGAAATATTAGTTTCTTTATTTCTGAAGAAGTAAAGAACCAAAAGTACTAACTAGCTAGCAGTTCTTTGAAATATATAAAAGACACAATGAAAGAGCACAAAAGAATTGAAAGAAACTTTAATTTAAAAAAAATCAATAACATCGAAACTTGATACAAAACAATTGTTGTCCAAAAGACTATGGGCGAAAGTAGGCTCGTTTGTATGGGGCACAACAAGGGCGATCTTACCACCCTATTTTAATCATTTTAAATTTAAAAATGAACTTTGACATCAGGACTGTGCTGTCCATGACCATACTTTTTCGCCACAGATAAAAGTCTTCAGTTTACACAAGACCAGTCCAGAACATATTATAAGTATATAAGTAACCGTTTTTGTAGATTTATTTGGATATTTTTCCACAATTACTTGAAACATACAACAAATACACGAATTTGATACAAATGTTTGATACATTTTTAAATACAAAGCGTGAAACGTATTCTTCTTTTTACTGGGTCACTCAGTGTTTGAATTTCGATTTTTTTCATTCTTCATAGGTTAAATTCCTGGCTTTTTATATTATTTCCATATCACTGTTTATATTAATACTTTCTTATCATTTCCTACCATAATTTTTTCACCAATCGTTCGTTTTGAAATTATTAGCATTATTGGAATATTCTGAACATATAACGTAATTCATTATCATTAATATTACTGTAAGTCTTTTCTTCCAACCCAATTCATATTTGACTAGGAAAACGCCATATATGCGTTGTTAGACGAGCAGATAGTAATAGTATGTCGATTTTTCTGCCAAAATTTTGCCTATATTCTCCAATTGGGTGACATTTAAGTTATAGCTTATTGATGAGCGTAGCAAAGTCTCCATCCCACTCTTATAGGGCTCTGCCTGTTTTTTTTTTTTTTTTTGTAAGCACTCCACAGGTCGCAAGGGTTGACTGATCAACATCAAACTTTTTTTGTACACGCAAACTCATCCAACTTAAAACTGTATAGTTTTGGGGATGAATCGGTCGGACCGATTTTGAGAATCATCATCTCAAAGTTTCTAAAATGTTGGAAAATAAAATTTCTCCAAATGGAATGAAATTCTCTCTAAATGTGTATACATAGATTTTACACATTATGACGATTTTTTAAACAATTCTGATCAGTCGTTTTAAATAAAAAAAATAAAATGACTGATAATATTCATAAAATATATCATACAAATTGTGACAGAATTAAGTTGTCGAGATTCACTGCTTTCTAGATTCAAGAGTTGACCAACAATGAAGTATTTTTTATATGCGTCAAGGTGTGTAGAATACCAGAGTCAATGAAGTGGCAAGAATAGAACTACTTTAACGACTTTTATAGCTTATTCAGATATCAAGGTGTGTAGAATACCAGAGTCGATAAAGTAGCAAGGGTAGAACTCCTTCAAGGACTTTTATACCTTATTCAGATATCTCGCTCATCTTACAACGCATATTTCGCGTTTGACTAGTAAATAGGTGAAAACTGCTTCGAGTGGTACCGATTTAGCACATTTTATGTTTTTTCTTCAAAATGGCTGACCCGATCAAGCTGAGAATTTCCAGAAATGTGTACCAGAATGTAATTCAACTTGACACAAAATTTCATTTTTTAGAAAAATATATATATTTTTTTCCGCCTTGTTATTGTAATGGGTATTTTTGAAATTTCTAAAATTCATAAATATAAAAGTTACCACCCGATAATGCCACAAAACTATACAAATCCAAGTTAGATAAGGAACTATGACGAAAAAAGTTTGTAGTTGATAGCTGTAGCCGTTTGACCTGTGAAGAACCAAAAAAAACATAAACATAAAATAATAATAAAAAAAAAAACATAAAATGAACACCATTTTTTTACAGTATGTCAAATTGACCAATGTAGATGGGCGTGACTTATACGAAGCAGGGGAAATTTTAGATACCTTGATTGGTTATTTCCCTATTTTTCCCTGCTTCACTGTCCACTTGATTGGTTTTTATATTTTGTCACATCACGAGAGCGGACGATCTACAATGGTCAATTGAATCCTCGCTAAAGATCGTCTAATTACTATCATGTGTCTTTAGGAACCAAATTATGATAGGCCTAGGCCTATATTTATTTTCATGCATCAATATTATTATACATTTAAAATATAGAACTTTTTGGGAAATTTGAGCGCGTTTGAAATTTTATGAAACCTATGACTAGCTTTGACATAACTTCCACAAAAAGATCAAAATTCTTTGTCAAAATACGACGCAGATCGACGCAGATGCATTGAATTATGTTACGGCGCAGCTGCGCCCTCTTGAGGAATGAGGACGCCAATTATTCGTGATTTTAATGGCGGATCCGAAGAAGACGCTCGTTTTTGTATTTGTATGCAGTGTTTATATATTGTGCTTTGTCGCTGTTTTTTACAAGGTGTTTACGACTTTGCCAGATTCGGTGTTGGCAGTTGGCGCGTAGGCATTTTCATAACACTCGAGGCCTAAATAGTATTAGCAAAGCGGGTTTCAGATAAATCGGCGAAACCAGTTACTACAGGCCTACTTCGACCCTTATACCTAGGGCCTAGGCCGAGGGCCAGTCTATATTTTGTCTCACACATTTCGCGTTGGCCGATTGGTAGGATAGGCCTAGCCTAGCTATGGCGGATGAAGATACAGATCAGTTTTCTCTACGATGGAACAATTTCCACAGTAATCTTACAGACGGGTTTCACGCCTTACTCCAAGGCGAAGATTTGGTGGATGTCACTCTGGCAGCAGGAGGAAAGTTTGTTCAGGCCCACAAAATTGTGCTCTCTGTATGCAGTCCTTACTTTAAAGAACTGTTTAAGGTAAGCTGTTGGTTTGAATTCTTGGGGTTTGTTCATGGGTCGATCCCGAGGGGTTAAGAACTCCTGAAATCTGGTGTAGGCCCTACACTTTTCATGAAATCTTCTTGAAATCCCTTGAAATCTGAAGTCAGGTCTAGGGCTAGGCTTACACTAAATTTACTAGGCCTGGGCCTAGTTGTTTAGGCCTACCTCTTGGTTGATCCTGCCATTCATTGAGTTTGTAGAATTCCCTTCAAACTCGATGATCCTGCATCCTATCGTTGAGTTTGTACCGGTATAAACTTGTTGATCGTACTTCTTGATTTTCATTGAATTTATTAAAAGTGTAGGGCTATTTGATTGAGTAATTATGCCGTAGGCCTACCGGTATGTGTAGCACTATGCTTTTAGGGGAAAACTGTTGGAAAATACCATTTTCAAAACAAGGAAGTTAGGCCCTATGTAGTCACAGAGTACATTTAAGAATTATATTAAAAATGAAATAAATAACTGAAGAAAACTGACAATATCTTCCTGTCGTGTCAATATTGTCGAGTGTATCTGTTGTGCCGCCATATTTCTCTCAAGCGAAACGAAGTTAGTGGTACAAACTTGGATGACAAGCTAGCATTGTGGGCCTACAATCTCATTCATTTGACAGAATCCTTTTAACCCATCTAACCTAGACCTAAATAACATTAATGATAACGATAGCTTTGAGATTAGCGGTATTTTGTTTTAAACTTGATGATGATCTAGGCCTACTTAGGCTAGGTGCGAAAGTCTGACTGTGTCAAACAAACATTATAGTAAAATAATGCTGTGTTTCCATGATCGCAAGATCGCTTTCGCACCGCGAATTTCTGGCCACTTAGCGAAATCTTTTCACTACGACATCTGGGCCTACCATAGGCCTATATATTGAATCACTTCCAACTCATCAGGCAGGCACAGGCCAAGACGCAGGCCGAGACGCAGGCCTAGTATTGTAGTGCAAATGTTCGGTTCAAGTCCATAGCTTTCAGTTGATAGTTTATTGAACAACTTGGAGTCCATTTTATGTTGTGAAGAGAGGTGTCGCTTCACTTCAATAGTCATGAAATCAACTGTGCATAATACAGAAATGAATCAATAAAGAATTGAGTGTGGGTATTGACTTAATAAAACAACGATGGCATGGATTCGAACCCCTCATCATGCGTGAGTTTTGTGTGTAACCATTCACCTATAACCCGCTCATGCATAGGCCTACCCCCAAATAACCTGGCTATTTGCAGGGTTGTTGACCAAATAATGATCATTATTATCTGCGGATATCAGATTAATTAGCTATAATTGCCGCCGTGAGATAATCTAGTTAGTGACCCGTGTTATGATATAGGCCCCCTAATTTGAATTATGGGCCTAATGGAAATAATGAATATTCTAAAAGGATTAATGCAGCACAGTGCAATATAGTGCAATGCTGGCTCTCATACTCTGGATCTACAGTTTGATTCTCAACGCAGAAACCTTGAATTTTAAATGAAGTCGGCTTACTTTATATATAAATGGTCTCTTGAGTAGTGGTCTACTTGTAGAGAAGGTTGATTGTTTCTTCACTCTGGCCTCTGAAGGGAAATTATCTAAAAATGTTTACATGTGAATCATCGAGTGCACCTACAACTCTATTATCATTACCAGTACCTCAATTTTGCCCGTATGTAAAGCTACGCATAAACATGTGCATGTGCAAATGATATTCTGGTGCCACTATGTAATATTCTAACGACTAAGTAGACAGAACCCCCGTATCCCCGAGGTAATCCCCGTAATCTGGCCAAGACCAAATCTAAACTCTTACCGCGCCTGCCACTTGAAATAACGTTCAGGCCGGGTTAGCTCCAAGAGACTGACAGCACATCGATTGGATAATTCCCTCTAGGAGAACTAAATACTGTACGGTACCATGACAGTGCGAGATGATAACAGAGTCACGGTACCTTGGATCGCAAAAATGTGACCTATTTTTGTAGCCCACCTTGAGAGCAGTGCTAGGATTTTGTGAAAACAACAATGGAAATACCGGTACACAAGAACTGGGCATGTTGCCGTGGTACTTAGTTCTACTAGTAAACATTAACCAATTAGAGTCCTAGTCACTTGAAGCTAGGTACCGGTACGCCTAGGACGTTACCGGTATTTCAAGTAGCATTCGCGGTAAGGGTCCTGTTTTCTGAATGCACAATTTTAAACTTGGTGAGATGTAGACTGGGTAGGCCTAGGCCTTATTGTGCAGAAATGGTTACCGGTAGGCCTACCATTCATGTTTTTATAATATTTTTTCTAATTTTCTAATTTTTCCCATCTTTTTATTGATTGAAGCCAGAAATGTTTGTATTTGTATTTGTATACAAATACAAACATTTCTGGCTTCAATCAATAAAAAGATGGGAAAAATTAGAAAATTAGAAAAAATATTATAAAAACATGAATGGTAAATGGTTACCGGTAGGCCTACCATTCATGTTTTTATAATATTTTTTCTAATTTTCTAATTTTTCCCATCTTTTTATTGATTGAAGCCAGAAATGTTGAGCACAGAACAATGTTATTATTTTTAATATTTTGAAATAATTAGAAACTCCCTTCAATATGATCTATTTTCTTTGTATTGGTAAAACCCTGCCAGTGACATTTGTTGACAGCCTTTTTGTTTTAAAAAGTAATTATCAGTGCATAGGCCTCTAAAGATGTTTGGCTATGTGCCATTGTGGGTATTTTCTGTTTCAGTGACCCTAGATCTGAGAATTATTTTGGTGTACTTTTACCCCAATGTCAGAGCATTTGAAAGAAAATTTGAAAGAGCATCACAATTTATAAATTATACCCAATTTTATACATTTATATACAGCTCCATCAATGAACCAGATCAAGATCAAAGAACAGATGAATGAAAATTAGCGATGGTAGCGAATTCTGCAATTTTACGGACGGAGTTGAGTGTATAGGCCTATGTTAATACATGAAAGAAATTGGTGAACATTGCTTATTCATTGCACCACAAAAATTTGTTGATGTAGTAGAAAAAGTAGGTTTATAATGCAATAATGCCAGTCATCATTTAAAACAATGTGGTGTGTAGGCCCTATAGGCAATTCTTATGTTATATGCCTTGTTCTATTGCACCATCTTCTTATTTTTCTAGACCCTATCAATCTGTTATTTTTTTACAGGTCAATCCATGTAAACATCCAATTGTAATATTGAAGGATGTCTCTCATAAAGAATTGGTTGCCATATTACAATTCATGTATAAAGGTGAAGTAAATGTACGCCAAGAGGAGTTACCAGCTTTTCTCAAGACTGCCGAAACCTTGCAAATTAAAGGGCTTACTGGTGATGATTATGGACCTGAAGAAAAAGATTCTCCTCGTCCTCCTATGATGAGATCAAAAGATAGTGCTTACAATCGTCATTCTTTACCAGTCGCCTTACATCGTCATGCCGCACCCAGTCAGTCATTCCGCCCTGCAAAACGTTCAAGACTGGAAGTACCATCCACGTCAACCCTAGTGCCAATTCCTTCACCCGCTCGAGAAAAAGTATTACCAGCAGTTAGTTTCTTAGAAATGCACACACCTAAAACGGAACCTATAGATGAATATGAATCGGACATTGAGGTGTTGAACAGTAAGACTGAGGCAGTGATCAATTTGCTAACTGGAGACACAAGTCGATCGCATCAGGATGACTCCGACAGCCATCACTCACATTACGACACTACGCTACCACAACTTGACACAAGCCAAGCACTAGCTGCTAATAGTCAGGCATCATTGGACACATCACATCCTCATCTCAATAATTCACCGCATGGTAAGCTAACTTAATTTGTGACAAGTGTTTTCATTACCAGTAACAATTAATACAGTTCATACAGTTGATCGCTCTAACTTATTTTTCTCATTCATCATCACCACTTTTATTATTACTAATTAGTGCCGGTAATAAGTTTTTGATTTTATTAGGTACCATAATTGTTCAACTCATTTTTTCTTTCGGCAATTAAAATTCCAAATTTATAGTGAGCTGGACTTTCATGGTCATTTGTGGTCGAGATGAACAGTCATCACAAATAAATGATTTTATTCCTGGTCTATTGACCTTGTTTGGTGATGATTACCCTTGGGTTTAAGTTACTTCAAAAACAGTCATTAAGTGTTTTTATCTAAAGTCATTTGGATTTGTTACGATCCTGTTCTATTTATTCTAGGATCAGGCATGTTCTCAGAAATCTCAGGAACCTCACATGCTCAAGATGGGTCACAAGATGGAACTCAAGGTAAGAAACTTTTCCTGTTGATTTGTTGTGTTGGTTCTCAAACATTGGTGCATTGATTTGTTTTTGATCTGTTCGTAATTTATACATATTTGAATGATGGTTTACTTCCGTTCAATACACGTAGATCTATAGCCCTACTGTTGTGAAGTAAACAGCTTGCGCTGACCACTGATTCAGTCTCTGGTTTCGACCCTTTTGAAGAAGCATGTGACTGTTTTGAAAAATGTGATAATTTCTATAATTTATGCCTCGCACTTGTAAATGAATTATATCACCATTTTCACAGAGAGATGAAGCATACTTTTTTTATACGGTTCTGTCTTGCCTTGATAGCGTTACAAGAATGACACTTCGAGTTCTAACCTCACCCAGAAGTCTCGAAATTTGACGGAAGAAACTCGACTTCACCATAATGTCATTGCGCTAACGTTTTGTCTTAGAAAGTATGGAAATTAGAAGTATGTTACTGTATCTATACATATAGTAAAATTTCACATACACATGCAGTCCTGACATAATCACATATGATACATACAGAATACAAAACTTCCAACCTCCCTCCATTGCTCAGTCAGCTAATGACACCGCTTTAGAAACTAAAGTCTACGTTGGCCTACGCTACGCTACGTGTTGGCCTACGTTGGTTCGAGTCCCGCGTAAGCATGTTTATTTGTAAACGTCCTTTCACTTGTCATCACTTCATTGTTTCACTATCACCAGCTCACTCCTACCCCCGTATCACCTTGCTGTTGGTGGGGTCATTAAGTAAACAATAGTTATCATCAAAACTTCCAAGTTGCAACATATTTAAATTACAAGGTGAAACAAAATATTGTAACAATTACAATATTTTGCAATACTGCTATGCCTTTGCTTATTTAATCTCAGTCTTATCAGTAGGCCTTCACAGAAGTACCCAATATACCTTTGCAGTAAATTCAGTGTTGTTCAGTGTTGCTTGCGTCAATGGTTTGTGAGTTAGCTACATGCAGATACATACATGCTAATCTCAGTGGATCATCTATCAGATCAAGAGTGCAATTGCAATGTGTTTTTGTTCGGCATGTAGTTTGAATTTGGTGAAATTTTTGTTTTCATGTATGCATGCAATAATGTTACTGAATGTTCAGTGAATATGGTGGTATGACTTATTATCGTGTGTGAGGCATGTAGAAATTAGGCCCTGAGACATTTTACAAAACTGTGGCAGATAATTTCAAGTGACAGCAGTGGCTCTTTACTAAGCTTTCTAAGATCATGTAGGGCCCGAGGTAGGGCCTAGCAATCAATTTGAAATGACAAAAATATGTAGAGGACATCCCATCTTGATCCATTATACATTCGTCAGACTTTCTACTGTACTTGGTTAGGCTTATTAGGAAACTGACCATTAGAAAACAAGCTAATTTAATATTATTACTATAATTTGTTGAATCACATTACTATAGTTTTATACCCTACTTGTCACTTGTCAATTATGAATTCATTATACGCCTATAGATTGTTATTGTTGTTATTGTCCCCTATTGTTGTTTGTACATATTGAATGGTAGATATGACCCACCTTAAGTAGGAACACATCGTTGAGGAATTCTCACTACTGGTATCCAAATTTTAAACATAAGTAGCTCAGGCCCCATTCTTCTGTATGTAAATCAAGAATTTTTAGTAAATTCATACTTGAAACCACATTTATTAGTATTAAGGGCCATAACGTGATCGATGATAACCAATTTTTGAGGGTCAACATTGACGTGTATTCCATGAAAAAGCAAGTGCAAAGTTGTAGTTTTTCTTGCAATCCAATTGAATTTTGTTGATTTTGGGTGACAACGTTTGTAGGTAACCGAGTTTGTGCTATGCAGTGTTGGGTACGCTATAAAGTAGAACGTAGACGTATAGGAAACCTTGTTAGGAGCGCATGGGAGCTGATTAAGCAAAATATCAGCTTCTTGGTGATATATTTTGAATGTCATAAGATATTAAAATTCCAAGAAAAGAAACACAGATATTTGCAGTACATTCAAGTTGGTAAGAGTAAAAGCTATTCAAGTAATAACACATAAGTTTCACAAGTATACAGCCTAAAACACTCGTTCAATTGGTGAGCGAAGCGAAGACTCAATTTTATCGTACTCGAAAAAAATGTTTTTTGGTCTTACTTTTTTTCTGTTCGCGCTCCACAGGTAGAACGAAAAACACACATTTTGATGATAGCCTACTTGGCATGAATATATGTCATCAACTCATCATGTATTTAACTCGAGACTGTATAGTTTTGAGACGCAATCCGTTGGACCACTTTTGAGGAAAACTATTTCGAAAATCCTCATCAGAATGACTCTGAGCGTGGAAATTGGAAAAATATTTTATACAAATTAATTCAAACTAACAGAATTTGAACATGAGAGGGTTGCACATTATTCTAAAATTTTACATAAGTTGGACAAGCCGCCTTGAAAACCCTTACTAAGTAATGCAGTTTTCTTAGATCAATTAATGACAAAACCAATTGGATAATTTTTTTTTTTTTTTTTTAATAACATTGAAATTTGATACAAAATCATTGTTCCCCAATTAAGGCTAAGGATGAAAAGTAGGATCGTTTGAATTATGAATTAGATAGTAAACAAAACATATACAAAATAAGCAGCAAGTAGAACATATAGGCGGTCATGACTGAATAGACTAAAAATCAAGGTCTGATAACAGTTTTTCATAACAAGTCACACAAATCGCTTATCTTACAACTAATATGCTGCATTTTTCTAGTAATTTTAATTCACATGGCTTTGAAGGTCTGTGCTCCTCCTGAATTTTGATCTCTTAAACTATTCAAAAGTTATCAGCAAAAAACTGATATTTTGCTAAATTGACTCCCATGTGCTCTTGATAGGAGTGTTTATTTGTCTTGGACAAACCGTCACTAAAGTATTTCTGGCGCAAAAATACGCCGTATTACAGGTTTTGTGCAGGAAATGTAAATCTTGAGGTACAAATAAAACGAAAGTGCCGTTTTCAACGTTTTCTAGACACAAATTTTGAAAACGGAAGCAGAGAGGTTGATGAAGATAGTGATATTAAATGTCATGGAATGTTATTAATGAATCTTCAACTTTTGCACATTTGAACAAGTCTAAGATGCTCTAGACCTAGGCTAGAGCTGAGCTATGTTGAGGCTATAGCCAGGATAAACTTTCTTGAACATTGTCTTTAGGGTAGATAAAATCATGCAGAAGTAATTGTGAATGTTGACTTGCTTGAAAATATTGACACCCCTTATTCAATTATATATTTTTTCATTTTCATCGACACGAATTTACGCGTTAACAACTTGTAAGCCTACAAGTACCGCCTACAACTTGATTTTGGCACCTGCTATCTTGCATTGAACTAAGCACACCAGCTCCGTAGCTGGTGTTGCACTAGTTACCTAAACTAGTGCTAGTGAACTCAGACAAACAAACACGAACGTTTGGCATTGGTGCCACTTTTAACGCACACAAAAGTACAAGAACTAAAGAACCAGTGTAGAAAGCGCAGGACAAACAAACAGACATAATATGAATATACATCTACTTCTACAGTCTGTTAACGTGTTTGAGTTTTCTCAGGATTTCTCTTTGTCCTGTTGAAATAGAAAAATCTATAGGGGTGTGCGAATCCATGCTTTTCGAATCGAATCCGAATCCACTTTCAGATTCGGATTCGGTTCAACATAAAAGATTCGAAAATTTCGAATCTTGGCGCCAAAAACGTGGCAACATTGCATTGTCAACTTTCTAGATCGCGTGAGCAAGTGCGATGCGCACTAGCCTACGAGTGGGTGGGGTTGTCATACATAGCCGGCTTCGGTTGGCGCTCGGCCGTCTCGAGTCGGACGAACGGAAGTCTCGTCAGTGACCTTAATATCTAGCTTCGTTAACGAAGTTAGATACGAAGGTCTTTGGTCTCGTCCTTATCAAGGTTAGACCACAAACGTGTTGACCACGCAGTAGTAGGATGACAGATGCCATGCAGCAAACATCTACGATGTTTATAACTGCGCGTTAAATAAAAATGATGGAAATTGAGAAAATGATGCTTCTTCATGAAAAAATATTTATTAAACGTGTTTTCAGTGGAATACCTCGCAGTTTCTAGTCATTATGAGAATGCTGAGATAGGATTTTCACTTCCTGGATCAAGTGTAACTTGATCAGCAGTGTCGTTTGTCCCATTATCACGCTTCACAATGCATGTTAAAAAGATTCGGGTTCGATATTTTTTATGAAGATTCGGTTTGGATTCGGTTTGAAATAAAAAAGATGGATTCGCACACCCCTAAGAATCTATATTTCCACATGAGATGGAAAGAACCACATGCCACATGCACAGCACATGCCTAGAACATATTGTAGTCAGGTCGAGTCAGGTTTTGAATATCATCTACTGTTGTAGATATTTGAGTTGTATGCACCATCATTATGAACATTTCAACAAATGAACTTCTGTAATTGCTTCAACAAATGCACTTGTTTATTCATTTCTAGTAGTAGTACTTTTTAGTAGTAGACCAATACTGTACCAACAAGTTCCAGAATCAAATGTAGGCTATAATGCACTCTTTAGCTATCTTTTTACAGTGCTAAGCCAGCTTACCTCAACAATAATTGTTCACATAGATAAGCTGTACTTCTGTTCACAAAAGTAGGTTGTTAGGAAGATTGTCAACATAAATTCATCGTTATAATTACCAGTATATAGCTGTAGTTTTTTTTTTTAATAACACCGAAACTTGATACAAAATCATTGTTCCCCAATTAAGGCTATGGATGAAAAGTAGGATCGTTTGGACAAGACACGACAAGGGCGATCTTACCACCACATTTTAATTATTCAAAACAAATTAGCTTTAACACCCACTGTCTGTGACCATTATTTTTTGCCGCAGATAAAAGTTTTTCAGTTTCCAAAAGTCCGGAACACATTATAACTAAGTAAAAACCGTTTCTGTGATATATCCAGATATTACCAGCATTTATATAGCATTATATACCGGTAGCTGTAGTAATTTAAGTATAGTGATTGTTCAGGTTCACGATAAGAAACGCAACTGTTGAATCCTTGAGGTGGCAGCGAGAATATAATTACCGACGTATTTACAATGATTTATTTGTTGGATAACCTCTTTTCGTGGATACAAGTACACTCTTGACAAAATGTTCTTGTGCAGCAGAAATACAGAATTCGAATGAAAATGCATGTAGCCAGCCTACTCCCTTCAACTGTACATAAATCACGTCGAGGCTTACTAAATTCACAGTTTATATCCGTGATGAAACTCCGGTGAACATCAAGTGCCTGTAAAACGATTCTCGCCTTCTCAGCCCCTAGGAAACAATACATCATCAATTTTTTCATCCATAAATACACTTGTTCAAAATTTATTAGGATGTAATTACTTATAAATAGGTCACCTACATTTACAGTACTTACTATACTTACTACTAAGTAATTACTCACATTTGATGAACATAAACAGTTAATTACGCTTGACATCAATTTGAATGCTAGCTTGAGCATATATAGGTCTACAGTTGCTGAATCTACGCCCCACTTCCTCCCTGCTACCAGCGGGTTGTAGCACCAACCATGGCACTAATTGAGTGTTGTGTACACAATTTATGACAATCATTATTATTACAAATAAAAATACAATAGAATTATATGCCTGGATCTGTACTTTTTTTAAAATTCATCAGGCATGGCTCACTTGAGTATGATATCAAAGTGCCCACTACTTTCAAGATATGATGAGAAAGTACACACACTACTGCAGTTCTATTATTTTATATAGGCAATGATTCAGTTCAATATCAAAATAATCATATTAAAATACTCGAAAATTCTTAAAATTGAATGTGAAATTGAATGGTTCCTTTGACATAATATTGCCCGAGCATTTACTTATTAATTATTCGTTATATTAGAGCTCCAAGTCAATAGTATTTGTATTTAATTTACTAATTACAGATTGTTCTTAAAACAGGTGGTAATTAATGAGTATTTGGTAGATATAGTATGGTACTGTAAGCTAAACATACCTCTGAGTAAGTGGTACATTGAAATATGTATCTTACTGCTAGAGTAGATTGAGGCCCATAACATTCGAGACGTAACGTTCTATCACTAGATAGAACTTGAGTTGATTAACCAAGTTAATAAACTTATTACATATCATTGTGTATTATTGATCTCCATTCAATTAGGCGAGCGCTTGTTTTGAAAATGTATCGTTTGGTGCATCTGTTTTAATATGATAGTGTAGTATATTTATATTATCACATTATATGTAGCGTATACATCTGTACACTGTACTTGTGGTTAATAATTAACACTGCCGAGTGAAACACGAGCTAGGAAGAGCTAGGAATTCGTCGGTGCAACAGAGGATAGTGCTCAAATGTTTTTCATCGATCGCCGAATAAAAAGGCTGAAATATACTCGGGATTGTATTCCTAATGCAAGTTTTAGAAAAAAAATCTGGAGTACTTGTGCAGATAAGTATGATTATATAAACTAATTTAACCAGTGCTATTATATTGTAGGCCTACTATAATGTGCATTGTTGTTGAGTTGAGTGCTTCAGGAAATGTCGTTTTGACCAAAGAATTCTCTGTGGGGTCTTTGATAGTATCTTCTAGTGAATAATATTACCCTGCAATCACAAATTCCTCACAGATAACAACAGTTCTCAAGGCAATGTGAAATAAGTGTTTTTCATTTTTCCGGACATATTGAGAATGTTACCAGCAGTCTCGGGATTAATTGCTGATGATAACGTAATCCAGAAAGCTCGGATGCGTCTTCCTGGCTATAGTATACGTTTTAGTGTTGAATGTATCTTGCTACGTATAGCCATCACAAACAGCTCACCAGAAAGTCTTGACTTTCAATTCCGAGTTCTTGCTTTTTATTAAGAGTATGCACATTTCAGCACTTTCTGCACTTACGTACATAATATATATAAAAGGCTCGACACTGTGAGATGTAAAATATATAAATCCCTGTCCAACGTTGAAGAATTGAGGGATATTGATCGATATGATTCTATGAATGTACGTAAGCTAAAGGATATATTTTTATTTGAGTATCAATTATTGCCGTGCTATAATATGAGTGTACATTTGAATATTGATTGCACTTTTGGTACCACCAAATGCCTCTCAATGTTCGTACCCGACACTAAGTTACGTAACGACAATTGTAAGTATGAATGTGGGTGGGTTTTGTTGCAGCTGGTGGCGTTTTACAGTCTACATGCCATTATTGTGGCAAGTCTATGAGGAAGTCAAGTTTAAGAAGACATTTAGTGGATCGTCATGGGCCTGGACAGAACCTGTCCTGCCAATTGTGTTCGAAAGTTTTTCGGTCTGCGAATAGCCTTCAGACTCATATGAGTACATTTCATAAAAATAGTAGAATTTTATATTAGTTAGGTATCCCAAATTGTGTGTAAGCTAGCTGTTGATGGGGAGCAGTGGTTATTGAGCAATGAACATTGTCTACTGTCCAGTGACACGACCCATTGTCTAAGAACTTACTTGTGTCGGACGGTAGTAATGTGCGGTTGTACGGTAGTATTCACGAATAAAATGAAAATACGTACCAGTGTGACTGGTTTTGTTTGGAGTGTTCACCTGCATATAATTCTAGGTAAACAAAAACTTTCACATACCATTTACACAGAGTAAATTAATTATATTCTCTTCTTTTTATTATTTGTGAATCTGATGTGCTGGAACTGTGGTCGATAATGTAGGCCTATAAATTGAACATTGAATTATAATTTATAATTATATGTGTAAAAATACTGAATATTGATTGGCAATCAACTACCTACTTCTTGCCGTGTCTGTAGAAAGACAATGCACCAATATAGTTTACGAAGATACATCCTAGATCAACATTGTCCTAATCACCAAACCTTGTGCAATATTAGTGGGAAAACATTCAAGTTTCATCGTAGCCAATGAACTCACATCAGTAAAATTCATTGAAAACAATCATAGAAATGTTATACGTAATAATAAGTACAGTAAAACCTCCATACATCATTTCCGTATCCATTGTTTTGCTGCTTGCGTCGTTCATTTTTTCTCACGCCACTCTCATAAAATCAATGTTAAGTTTTCTTGGATGGATTGTTGTCCTGCATGGATGGTTTCATTTTCCTGGTCCCTCTGAAAATGATTGATAGAGATTTCACTGTAATTGCGTTGGTCACTTGGGTTGCTGGATTTTTTGTCATGTTTTATTTTATACATATTTTAATAGTAATGGACAGATTATCAAAACAATGTTGAAATTTTGAATAAATTGTAGAACAGAGGTGTCAAACTTTGTGTCAAAGCTTTACTACTGTGTTGGTAATCTAACCCTATATCTGTCATCTTTTTTCTATTCTTTGATGATTATTTCTTCAATACAAAGCATTAGTAGTGAACCTTAACAATAACATATACTTATTTATTTTAATTCTTCATTTCTGTATTTGTTCTTCACATATGATACAGTCAATAGAAGTCATAAAAATGTGAATTCCCTAATGAGGAAAATCCTTTAGAAAAATTTCCAGCCTGTATCCATTATTCAGTGTTGCGATAAATTACTTTTAGAGAGAAAACGACAGAAGATATTCAGGTTTATGCTCCAATGTCATGTGCTACTATCTTCCAAATTGATACGTATCTTGACCGCCAAATATTTACGAGACAGTCGATATGAGCTGCAGATGCGAGTGATAAAACGATTTCTTTGCAGAAGACCACAATGCTTACGTACCATGCAGATTCTGTGCCAAGAGATTTCACCGGACGTACTTGACGCAACATATGATGGATTCACATTCTGTACCCTGCCATCTATGTGCCAAAATGTTCAAGAATACAAAGAGTTTACAAACTCATTTAAATTACATCCACAAATGTTTTGTAAAAAAATAAAATGGTTTCCTTTTTCTCTCATTTACGTCATGAAACGTTTGTGTAATATTCTTGAACCTGATCTTCAATATCCATGCCTTTATTTTCCATCTTCAGCTGGGTCCAACTACTAACTGGGTAAGTTCCAATCCATACTAACATATCTCTGTCTAATGATAACAATAGGATTTATGTTACTTCCATGGCATCAATAAATGATTCCACATTTCATAAGCATACCAGTATTTCTATTTGTTCAAAAAGGTATCTTCTATACCTCAGTTTTTCCAGTTTCAAATTTATATTTACAAAGATGTAGGCCTAATCAACTATTTCATTATTGAATTGGGTGAGTGTGATATGTACTAGTGGTCATTTTCTCCATTCATTTTAGTACAGCTATTGCGTTATTATTTATCGAGTTTATGAATTGGGTAATTTTTTACTATTTATTTAATTTTACTCTCACATCCAATATCCACAGTAAATCATCTATTTATTTATAGTTCTTTTGTTAGTTTTGTAGCTTCTGTATTTTAAATTTAAAAGTATTGGAGATGTCAAGCAGAACATTAAAAGTAGCTACAACTTCACACGTATGTTAATAAAATGGCAGTTTCAAATTTGTGAACATAAAAATGTGAATTTGCTTAAGAATGTTGCACATTATCATTTTCTTTTGTAGGTGATTTCCGAGTTCCTGCACCAAAGATGAAGTTTCAACAAAAAAGCTGTTATCAGTGCGAAATATGCCAGAAGATGTTTACAAGAAAAGACCATATGCGAACGCATGTCAAGAATCTACACGGAGAAGATTTAGGCCCTTTTGTTTGTTACGTCTGTTCGAAAATATACAAAAATATTGACAGCTTGCGTAAACACATTGCTAAATTTCACGTAGCTCAATTGAAATTTGTAAATAAATAAGAACTGGAAAACCATAAATTATTCTGTCTCTAAAATTGTCACAATATGTGAATAAAGTCTTTCCAATAAATAATCCCATGTCAGAAAGTCATACAGAATAACTTATCACCATCTACAAGGTTATCAGCATGAATGTATACTGTACAAATATTTGCCAATAAAGCATACCTAAATCCATATTCTGGCATTAAAGCTAATTGTGGCATAAATTGACCTCTGTATCCTGTTTGTACGAATCATAGACATTTTAATATATAGACTACGTTAGCTGCAATACGTAGCATAGGCAACATTGAGAGGGAGTGAGGCCGACATAGCTTGTCTGATCAGAGGGGAAATACCAGGTGACACGGAGATAGGCAAGCCGACTAGTATAGCGTTATACACAGCAATCACCAGTTCACCACACAACACCGTTTCATTCTCAGAGGATAACTAAATACAAAAACGTGGGTGTGAGTCACATGAAAAGACGCAGAAATATATACTGATTATCAGAAAGTATTTTCTCAGTAGAATTGCCACATCAGTCATAACAATCAATTAATGAAGTTATTTATTTGGTTCGATTCGGACCTCCATTGTAAGGATAATGTCTTCACGAAATATTCCCAGTCGGGCTGGTATCACCAAAGCACATTACCCGCGTTATCCTGTTGTGTGCATCGTAAAAAGAGGCGTGATTCAACAGTCAATTCAGTAATAAATTGGGGTACAATTAATTGGAGATATTCAAGAATAATTACCACATAAAGCAGGGGGAATACAGGGACAAACGGTGCACATACTATTTTCGGCAAGTCATATTTTTGGACCCTCTCATATGCTCCCCCATTAAATAATGTCTTTAGTAAGCTCTTAACTCAGGTTTTTTACTCTTGTCCCCTGAAAAATGTACTTGAAGGTCCTGCGTATCCATATAATTCCCTTGAATCATGTGTAGAGTGGTCTATTTGAAGACTTGAATCAAAAGTGACAACTCACTTGGGAAACTTTATTAATAAAATAAAATAATCAAGTTGGTCATTTAACCGATAAACAATCTGCCTCGCTCCAATAGTGACATCACATGAACGAGCTGTGGATGCTCGATTTGCTTGGCATCAATATTACGCTTCGGAACACTTAGTTTCACTTGCTGTAGGCCTAGCTATTGAGTTTAGACCAAAGATGAATTTAATACAGTTTTGTGTGAACTTTTCTTTAAAGCTGGTCTTACATGAACATTTTTGATGTGATATTGCCCCTGACAGTATGTCACGATTAAACAAAACTGCTGCTGCCTAGTGGCAATTCAAGCAAGTTGGTCAAAGAGATGGGCGTGTATAATGTCCCGACATTTTCGTGGCATGACTCGAGTACGTAGACTGTTTGTTGTAATTTTGTTGACATCGCTGGTGTCTTCTCAATAACAATAATAACTATATAAAAACAAAATCTCATAAAAGAAGTCGTATGCACGTGGGCACATTGATCAATTATGGAATTATTTTAAAACAATTTATGCTAAAATCGACACAGCTGTTCTGGGGGAAGCAGTATGACGGCGACCTCAAGCGGATTTTACCTGAACCCAAGCTACATCCAGCCATTCCGCATGCGATTTGCTGCGGTGCAAGCAAAAAGTTGAGTAGAGCTGAACTTGTGCAACAAAACCACGCACCATCACGCAGTCTTTGCTGATTGGACAATAATTCAAAATGGCCGATATCGCTCCCGCATGCGGTTGCGATATTGCATCAAAAATGTTCATGGAAGGCCAGCGAAAAGCAACTGTGTGGAATAAACAATCATGGACATGGGTTATAAGTAACTTATAATACAGGAGGATTTTTTGGCCAATACTGTATTTTTTGTATTCATTTAATTTTTACTCCAGCTTTCTGCCTCACTGTGACCTCTTCATTAGCTTGAATTTGTCAAACCTGAGCTATTCTTTATTCTTTTATGTCTTGCCCACATTCTTCTGCAGCTGGTATAGGAGGTTTGACATTTATGGTTGTTGGTCCCATAAATATATGCCTGTTTTATCTTGTGAATGGCTTGCATGTGATTCATTAATTTCATCCATCTACTTAGATTCTACTATCTCTACCTAAATATCTGACTGTCCCATCCTTCCCAATATTTGAATCAACTTATGGCTGACATGTAATGGAATATTCAAAGTTATATCACTAAATATCAGTAATATTAGGATGGTATTCAATTTCAATTTGATTAGGCCTAACAAACATGCATCAGTTTACGATTGGTTGAAATCAGTCTGCTTGAAAAGAACCATAGCTAAATGTAGCCTACCAAGGTTAGTGTACATTTAATAAATTGATTTTGAACTTGCAACTACTACATTGTATCTAAAGTGAACCATAGTTGGTGTCAGGCTCGGACTGGTCCGGTGGGCCCCCTGTTTGGTGTCTTCATGGGCCAGTAAAATAATAATCCAGTCCTTAATACTAGTCATACATTAAATTCATATAACATGAATTTGTACATCTAAACATTGTTGTGCTTATATGTAGCTGAAAAGAATAGTTTTATATAATTATTATACGCTATATTGACTTGATGCCGACCATGAAACACCTTGCAAATTTAACGGGATTCAATTCAACATGCAGAGGCACTGCACGGAATTTTGTTGAAAGCCAACAAAATTTGAAACAGTGGTAACTGCACAGATGTACCTATACGCATTTTCAAACATGCAGAACATCTTTCAAATAATTTTTAAACAAGTGGCATGGATATTCCTCAAGCGTATCGAATGGTCAGTGTTACCACACAACCGAATTGAAAACTTGGACTAGAGACTTTGACTCCGTGGTTCGATCTGCTGACACTCTTTCGTAGAATGAGTGAACGAAGCTCCATAGTCAAAAGACTACTGAGATTGTAGATAATGCTATTCGAAAAGTAAGAAACCGAAAACATATATTTCAAGCATACAAACTTATCCTCACTCTTTCTTCGTCGCAAGTTGCGTGAGAACGAAGTTTTTCAAAATTGAAAATTATCAAAAGTTGGTGCAGACCACTTGGAAGCATAATTTATGCTCATGTCCATTGTATAGGTGATATTCTTTTCAATCTTAGAAACACATCCATCATCAATAGTCTGCTGATGTTGCACCATCGCTAAAAAAGCTGTTGGTAATTTGAAGATAAGAGAGAGAGTGTGTATGCCTAATTATTACATTTTGTATTATATCAAGCAGAGTATGATCATGAAATATATCTGTCCCCCTCCACACACACAATCTCAGATTTGGGCCGCCGTTCATGTTAGGCCCGGGGCCGTTTTTGACCCCCAGTCCGACCCTGGTTGGTGTCGACATTTTGGGAAACTAGGGCTTGATTTAAATAATTTTAATTTGCGATGGATGATATGAGAGATGAATGACAGATGATAATACAGACTACAGAGTAAGAGAAACATGTGTTGTGAGAAATAATGAGGTGGGTGCAGGTTGGAGAAAACACATGAATAGAGCATAAAAAACGTGAACTATGTTTTTCGTTAAATATTAATCATCTAACCATGATTGAGAGGATATCCAATATTTGGATTTCAATTCTGTTAGTATGTAATTTATCTAATTACTTTTCTATAAGTCTACATGTAATGGGAGCACATCAAATCATTGGAAACAATCGTTCGAAATCCCATACCTTCGAAAACCCATTGCACGACAAGGAGTGTAAACTGATGGGGGGGGGGGGGGGGGCTGCAAACGTATAGTCATTGCCTACAGCAGTCTTGAAATATATGCTATAATGATGATATAATGCATGCTTAAAGAGGCTCCATTGAGATGAATTTGTCAGGGTGAAATAGGTTTCTATTGAGTACAGTACTTAGGTTAGGTAAGAACCATCTAGGACAGCTGGTTTGAAAGTAGCCTGGCAAATTTTCTTCTGAAGAATTGACCTCCACTAGGATTAGCGTGTGCAAAGTCTACTTGGATAACATGGGAGATGCACAATGGACGTGTCATTATTATTTCGCACTTGATGATTGGTTGAAGTATGTTACGCCTGTTGACCTATATTGCCCATATATTTGACAAACCATTTCATCGAAAACCCATATCTTTGAAAACCCATTTCATCGATAGTTTTTGTCAAACATTCGGGCTTTTGAACTGATGGAATTTCGATCAAATGGTATGTAGCCCATATAACTACAGGCCCAACAGCGTAAGCCTCAGTATTTTATTATTATGTTTTCTCCTTACAGATAATTGGTTTAATTTAACCAACGTTGCCACTACTGCATGCTCAGGAGACAATGGAGGTGCTACAATGTTTCCGTGCGCTTTTTGTGACAAGACCTTTAAAAAGCTCCTCTCTCTACGTAGTCATGTGAGGAATATCCATGGCGACATGAGAGGCCCGTTTCCGTGTAACGTTTGTGGCAAAATATTTAAGAACATGAATAGTCTTAGAGCCCATCAACATGACAACCACAAAACGCCAAACAGCGATGATTCCAATAAAATCTTGAATAATATATTTGGTTTAGGCCTGCAATCTCTAGGTCTTCAAGGTCCAGGCACTCAAGCCCAAGGCACGCTAGGTGGAGGTACACATGTAGTAGGCACACAAGGTTCAAGTCTCCAGGGTTTAGGTACACAACGTCCAGTCCTCCAAAATGTAGGTGTACAAGGATTAGGCTCACAACGCCCAGGTCTTCAAGGTTTAGGGTCTCAAGGTCAAGGCCTGCAAGGTGTAGGTCCACAAATAGTAAGCATGCAAGGGCCAAGTTCAAGTCTCCAAGGTTCAGGCACACAGCGTCCAAATCTTCAAGGCCCAGAGACACAAGCAGGGTCGCCACCTATGAAATTTGAAGCAAGGGATAGAGAAAATCTATAAAAAGTTGATGAGGAGGTAAATATTTCGAGATAAATAGATGTTTGAAAGTCATAAGTTGAGATGACGATCTCTTGAAATAAAGTTGGTGGGGAACACCATCTTATTCAATCTTATTGATATGTACGTTATTGAACAATCAATGATATTTACTCGTATCAAAATGAGAACGAGTAGGCCATAGTATAAATAATTGATAAAATTAATAGAGTGATACCAGAATGAGATACTTCTGACAATTATACCAATCATTTAATGGCTGATTTTCACTAGAACTTGGTATTTAATTATTCACCATTGTTGTTTTTGTTTGAGAATGTATTTACACTACTCCATAGAGGATTAGGATGATGAAACATTAGTAGATTCCTACTTTTAAGTATAGAAAAATGAAAAATGAAAATTGAATTAAAATAATCAAAAATGTGTAGATTCCTATTTCTACATATTATTATTCATATTATTATAAAGGGGCTAAAGCTTTTATAGGCATAACTCGTAGTAAACAGTCACCGTGTCGTTACATCGACTAGTTACGCATCTTGCATTCTTTCCGAAAGCTTCGTACATGAATGGATTACAATTAAAATTATAACTACAGCTATTACAGTATTGTATTGAAATCAGATGTTATCCAGTTCAGTATAATACGTAGTTTAAACCTATTTTGTAGATCTAGCAGTACGAAGCGCAAATCATATTGTGCATGAATTGTGCAGTGATACTTCAGTGTTGTGGAATGTGGTGTTAGAGATGATGGAGTGTAGCTAAGACTTAGTTTCACATACTGGCAAATATCTTTGTTCGTTCTTTTGAATGGCATTGGTGACGCTTTTCAGGAACGCAAGCTATTTGTCAACTCGTACGTTACGTACGTCTTCAAATGCGAATAGTTAGAAATTAATTCTATGAAATTGCGTTCAAGAGTAAGAAACATCAGCAAGTTACCTATGGCGATGAGTTGAGCACTACTCATACTAACTCATACTAGATGGCTCGTTGATAGAATATATATTATATATATATTCACAAAAACACATGAATATAAAATTGACATTATGGCTTCTGCCTTGGTCACTATAGAAACAAGAGGCTATTTATTAATTCTGTGTTACAGTTCATTTTGATTATATAATTAGTAATTACGTTTAGCTAGTATCGTAAAATCAGCATGGAGCCTACTTATAACGTACTAATATGATCTTCAGTATAACTAAATGAACTAAAAGCTTGACCTGACGGGGTGAGTTTACGTACCAGGCTAGTTGGTACACATGCCGGGCTAAGAGGTAAAGTGCCAGGCTAATATACGAGTTTTAAATGAAGCTTTGAATTAAATTCATTTGTATTCAAATAATAAAATATATAATATAGGCCTACTACTTTTACTATACTTGTAGGCATATACTGTCTGGAAACTACTGTTATCTGTACATAGATGGGAATATTAAAAAAATGCTACGAGGTCCTGTCCACAGTGTTATGGTGTGAAATCACAGTTTGTTTGGTTTGTCTTCATAGTATAAAACTTGTGAAAGTTTCCACTAGCCTGTCATGTCATAATGACTCATATCAATATCAATGACTCATCATATCATTGATTGTCATTGACTCATACCGTAGTATTGTTATGAAAATTTTTGTTTTGTTTTTTGTATATTTTATTTTATTATTTTTGGTTGAATTCAGCAGTTGCATAGAATTCAGTTTGTAGTTGAAGCCAATTGAATGTGGTATCACTTGAAGCTATAGCCTAATCAAATAAATACCAAATATTGTAATATGTGTAGCATGTAATGTTGCTAGGGTGACCAGATTGTGGGAAATAAAACCCGGGATAACGAAACATTTGAAAGTCAAATATTTGCAAAGCCCGCGGGGGAGTTACCAAACCCGTAGGGAATTTTTTTTTTGGGACGTTGTTTCAATGAGTTTTAGTTGCTTTGGAGCACGGTGTGAATAAAAAATGAATATATTATTTTTTTCTTATGTAGAGATCTTGATGTGTTTCATTATACTGTTCCAATTAAGAATTATTTATTACCGTATTATAAACTTATGCCGGATGTACATTTATGTAATGATTGCTGTTGGCGCAGTTTCTTGATATTGACTTCATACCTTGTATTTGTTGGACGACCTTGATAAGGGAAATGGTGTTTTTTTATTTTCAAGTAGCCTACATAATTGTGAAATTCAGTGCAGGAAAATTTGTAGTTGGTACAGTAGTTGATCCTCATATCTTCCTTTTTTAATAAAATTCCACTCAGCAGAATATGTCTTCTGAGAGAAGCATTTTCGTTTCGGCATTGTAACACAACACACAAGTAAACTGTTGCTCTCTCAGAGCCAGACTAACTAATAATACACAATACCACTTGTGAACAGTAGGCAGTAGGTAGGTGTGAACGGTAAAAGGTCGTCACATGTCAGAAGGGAGGGGGTGGGGAACTATTGTAGTCCGCCGAGCGTGCGGTGATTTTTGAAAGAGAACGGCACTTTTACTCGAAGAAACAAATTCTTCACGGCGTCGTAAATACTGAAAATACATTTATTGTTGCCAAAAATAGAACAATTTTTCTCTTGCAACGAAACCCGGACATTTGGGTGTCCCACAGTTTTTTTTGGGTCACTGCTACAAGAGATAGAAAACCGGGACAATTCCGGGCTGGGGGACGGATGGTCACCCCAAATGTTGCTACTGCTAAATAGTTTTATACTTTAACAAACACAGTGCATTGATTTTTCAGTGTATATGCCATTTATTAAATTAGTAATTAACGAATTGACCAGATTCAATACATTTCATCTGTAGTATTCAGGCTTGTCTAGAACTCTTGAGACTTATTTCTAAACTATCTACAATTTTACATTATTCTACTTTGAGAAAATATTCATTATGGGGGTTGTCAGTACTGTAATGTTCATGGCTGCTCAAGTATTCGAATGAACATGATGGCAACCAATTTGTATTCAATTTCAGAGTGAACTGTATATGCCAACCTATATATTAAAGAAAATGGACACTAGGGACATGATACCATCTAGTGTATTAATTCTGTATATTACCTATATGATTTGTAATTTTCTCAAATAAAGAAAACGAATGAAGAGGCAGGTGCGCTTCTAAAAATAATGATGAAGTATTGTATTTTGATGCAAATGTCTATTTATAGATTATTCCTCATATTGGTTTATTGGGTAATATTTATCGTTTTGATGAAACATTCGTGATAGCTCACTCGTGTCTTCTTTGAGAATGGCGTTCCTATTCTTTGTCTTAAATAAGTCAACAATATCCTCAAAGGCGGCAAGTGGTAGCGAAGGTGACCCATATTTGAAAAATGTGTTCTATTCATTTACGATTACCAAAATATTGGTTTATCTGGTGTTATTGCATCCCGTCATTTCGAATGCGCCATATTTGGTTAGGCGTTTACCTGGCTGAATCATTGTTAAGCCATGTACATAACACTCATGGTGAACGTAAAAGCCCACTTCCTGGTACAGTTTGTGGAAAAGTGTTGAAAAATGTGAAAAATCTTCGAGTTCATGCAAATTCGCATAATGCAACAAGCCAATAAAGTTTGGAACTTGATGTTTATCTTGTAAAGAGTTATTTCATCACCAAACTGTGAATGCAATTGTCATCCCAAATACAAGTATGAGTTAATAATTATCTTATTACCAGTACAGGAAGCAAACTAGTTGGTGTATGTATATTACACAAAGTAGATTCATCAAAAACGAAATCTAGTGTACCCGATACATATATTGGGGTGTTACAGTATGATGCTTTGCACATTAGACCTACTTGTTCTGTAGATGTTGCAATGGTACACAAGCTGCTGTGTCGATGATTCAAATACTACTTGATAAAGTCAAGCTTTGTGTGTGTGAACTGATCTCTTATTCATGATAATGTAGATTATTCATAATCTAGTTTATTAAGTTTATATAATAAATATATACGTCCATTATCCAATATGAGACCTTTGTACTTCCAATTGTTTCTGATTGTGTGGACTTTGCATAGGTATTATTTCTCAATTTTATTGAACTAATAACTTGTGATAAATTGAGCTTTTAAGATTTGGCAATTTATGGAAGTATGCGCAAAATTTAGTGATACCAAAAGACTTTATCGTAATATACTAGCTGATAAGTAGGCCCTACTCCCATACTAATAACATGGCCGGTATTTGTGCTTTCTTGTGAACAATTCAAAGCCAGAGGTCCCAAATGGTCGTCGCGGTTTAGCGATCCCTTGTGAACAAGATGTAGTCAAAGTGGCTATGGTACCAGTGGCATTGTTGAACCTACAAAATCTATCCTTTTTGTACAAAACAGATGCTACTGCTAACATAATCATCTATTGAGTCGTGTATAGTTCGATATGAAAGAGTCAGTTGCGCTAATAGCAAGCAGAACCTGGACAGAGATTTGAGTGACTACGGTGCTAGTGGCGTTGTTGAGCCTAAAGAACCTATAATTTTTGTGCAAAACAAATGCCAAATTGCTAACATAATTATCTATTGATAATAATTATATCTAATTATATATTATATCTATATCTAATATATAGTTTGATGTAAAAGCGATAGTTGCGCTACCAGCAATTACGACCGTGGACGTAGTTTCTGACCCCGGAAATACTTCACTTTGAAGCGAGTGGTTACACCTTTATATTATAATAAAGTCTGTTGGTATCACTACATTGTGGTACGGGTGTGCTGCATTGAGCATCCATGGATATATATTACCGTACTGGAGTACGTTACTCCTGCAGCCGATAGCGACATGCTTGTTCCAATCTCGGCGGCCATGTTGGACATTTACAAAAAGAATCTATTCAAGGCATTCTATATTATCACTAATATATGTAAATTATTGGGGAAACTTCTCGGTTTGCTAAGCGGTGTGAAATTACTGCCGAGACACAAATATAGATAACGCCTCCTTAACGTTGAGTAACTTATCTCTGTAATATATATGTATGGAGCATTGAATGCTTCATCCTGGGTACTACGTACTCTACTGAGACAGGTAGCACATACAATGTGGCAGTGTTTGGCTCATTCAAAGTAAAAATGGAGCATGGGTTTCCATGGAATACAACCTATAATGAACAATTTTTTCCAGTTCTAATATTTTCATGGTATATTTTTATTAAACTTGTTAATTCTACATTAACCTGCTCAGCTCTGGGGTCACACAAGCATTTTATAAATGTTTTTTAAATTTTATTAATAAAACATGGCATATGCTGATATTTTGAAAATATTTTTGTCTGAATATTTTTTGTGTTGAAAATACGTCTGCAAATATATTTATTTTTTTTGGTTGAATTCTATCTAAATTCATCTTGAAATTATTTCATTATATATTGAAATTTTGTGGATGCCAAGGTATATGATTATAAGGGCCCAGGAGAATTCAATGATTCAAATATAATAATTATAATAATATAATAATAATTGTAACAAATACATTATATTATAGGCCTAATTCCTATCTATATTCTACCACCGGAATGGTCCGTTCTGAGTTTTCCTGAGCGGTACCAGTCAATATGGAGTATTATCATTTTTTTCTGCTGTAAACGGATAATATTCAAATGAAACAATGATAGGTCACTTTGAACGTTTATATGTACATAATCGGGTTATTATCGCAAACAGTTTGTGTGCTTAGATTTCATTATGAAATGGATCATCGTGTAGGCCTCTTCCGACTGTCAAACAACGGCATGTTGCAAAGTGATGACCAAACAATTGAATAAAACTTTGTGACTCCTCATCTGTGTGGGTCTTGAAGCTAAATCACGGCAATGCACTCAGTTGATGAGTGACGTCAGTTGTAAGAGTTCTGTTTGTAATGTCTTCTGTAGAATCCAGGATGTTCTAGTAATCTTCCAATGCCAAATCTGTGGGTTCCTGATTGGATTCTCAAATGAAAAGTGAAGTAGAGGTTTGAAGTTATACAGTTATACTGCATAAAATATTACTGTAATATATATTCTTTCTCGTTAAATTTGAGATTTGTTTGCACACTGGCAATATTTACAGTGATTTGGTGATACTATGTTCGAAATTTAATATCATTTTAGTAGAGCCAAGACCTAGTGTAGAGTGTAGCAGCGCAAGGTTGGTATCAGCGTATATTTACAAAATTCTGACCTTTTAAAAATGGTTCTCAGTTAGTTGCCAATAGGTCTGTTTGTTTGTGTTGCACCAACCTGAACTAGAGTGTCGCTGGTGCAGGAAGGAAATGCGTCATATTACGGGTTTGGTGCAGGAAATGATCCCTAAATGTTGAGGTACAAAGAAACACGATGGTGCCAATTTCAACGGTTCCTAGACGCGAATTTTGAAAATTGGAAAAGTTATTTGGGTTGAATCACCAGAGACGTAATTCTGCATGTCAACGTACTTAAAAATAATTACAACCCTTATTCAAATATACAATTTTTCATTCGCATCGGTACGTATTTGAGCGTCAACAACTTGTTAGCCAACATAGTGTCCACCTACAATTTGATTTTAGCGCCTGCCATCTTGAACTGAACTAAGCACACCAGCTCCGAAGCTGGTGTAGAACTACTTGAACTAGTGCAAGTGAACTGGGACAAACAAACACGAGAGTGTAGCTTTGGTGCAGCACCACGGTTACAAACAAACACGAAAGTGCAAAAACTGAAGAACTAGTTCAAGTAGTTCAGGACAAACAAACAGATCTAATGCAACAGAATTTTTAAGAATCTCAACACGTGTGCATTCTGTTCAGAATTTAGATTTACTGAGTACACATAGTAGGCCTATCTTATTTTGTGTTCATTAATTTTCAACCTAGGCTGAACCTTATTATCATTTATCATAATTTATAATCTATCATATGGTCATTCATACCCCCCCAAATAACCTAGCTGTTGATAGGGTCGTTATGCAAACAATAATCATCTTCAAAAATCATCTTTCAAAATGTTTTCAACGTTATACCGAAATTTTCATGTAGACTCGGGCTATTTGCAAAATTATCTACTCTATTGAAAACATGAAACATTGAAACGGTGTCTATTGAAGCTAGGTCATTATATTGAGGAGGTTTCAAACTAACCCAAGTAGTCCGTACTTGGTATTTCATTGGGGATGTTTAATATTTATTTTGTTTGTCTTGACAGGTAACTCCGATGGGTTGCTTTATCCGTGCAGTGATTGTGAAAAAACCTTTACAAAGAAGAATTCTCTACAGAGTCACGTTCGAAATATTCACGGTTTATTCAAGGGACCATTTAATTGTCCGGTGTGCATGAAAACATTGAAGAACAAAAAAAGTCTCAACACACATTTCAATGATTTTCACAGAATTGGTGCTGGTACCGGTATTACAGAGCGTGTATTTGAATAATTTATGGCATATGGTGATAGATGTACGAATTTAGCTTTAACAAAATAGGCCATCACTCATCACCAATAAATATTCTGAAATGTTATTTGTCTTTTTTCACTATGAGTGTCTTTCAGAGCATTTAGCTACATTGAGTATTCAACGATAATAAGCTCAATTTTGAAGATATTGAGCTGTATTGCATAAAATTCACTTCCAAAAAATGTGTTTAAACTTTAAACGCAACATACAAATGCAATTGAAGAAACCAAGATCAAGTTGAAAAGTATCACTATCTCTTTTCTCGAATACACCTGTCAAAAGTGAGTGATTTTTGGTCAACCTTCTGCCTTAAAACGAATGTTCGGAATAATCTGGAATTTCTATCGATGATCTCGTTATTGTTGATCTTAATCTTGTGTTGCAGTTTCTTCTTTTGAGTATTCGCTTCTATATGCTACATTAAAAAGATTCTGCTACCAAAATGAAAGTAAATGCTATATTCCTACAACTTGAGTACTTTGGTGATGCACAACCCGTAGTATTATCGAGTGAGTGCACTGCACATCACATGTGTACACCTCTAACAATTATGTGTTTGTATATATAAGAGACAATGTAATTAGCCTGTACCTACCGCGTGTGTAGGTGGGCGAGATGAGAAATATGTATCATTGTTCAAAACATGTTTCATTAAACTAGGAAAACGCAAGACCAACAAGGTATTTGTTTGGAAAATTGATCGAAAACTCTACACACCTTGATTTTGAAACTGCCAAGTCCAGTCACTGTCTTCACTATTAATGTTCCTGTTGGTCATTTTAATTGTTATGCGGCTACAATCGATTTTCTGACTCAATATTATCCTCTCTTCCAATATAGGCTTAGGACTAATACATACTTTATTTTCAGGAAAAAGTCCAAATCAAATTTCTTCAAACTTGGTAAACACATGTATTGAAACAATATTGACACTCTGTCAAACTTCATTTTGATTGAATTAGATTGAAAAATGAGAAATTCCACCCATTGCTTTTTTTTGGATTTACAAAATTTTCCAACTTTTTCGAAACATTGGCGGACTGATTTTGCTCAAAAACAATAGATATCTATAACATATAACAAAACATAACAATCTATAACGCATAACAATCTAGATATCTATTCTGGTTTGATACTAATATCTAGAGAACGTTTCAAGTATATTGATTAATTTGTCTGATCAATGCTGCTGCACAAAAAAAAAAATGATAAAAAATGGATATACAAATGAAAATGATAATGGAAATTAGATATGGAAATTGATAAATGGAGGAAGCACAATTTTGTCAGTATGAAAATGAAATGGAAGTCTTTGCTATCCTCATCTAATAACCTGGTGTCCATACAAAACTGTTGTACGTACAAAAAAGTCGAGTTGAGTGGTAACACTTCATGAACATTTTTGAATAATTGAATTACAGTCATGTGCAGTTTGGAAAATTACATTTAAAACATTACCGGTATGGTATGTTATATTGATCAGTATTCCAACAGAACATTTTTAATGTACTGCCAACTTAATAAATACTAATATAATATTCAGAATCTTGCTATTGTGTATGCTATTGTAAATGCTAAATTGTAAATTTATCCAAAATAAAATCTTTTCATTGTAACAATTGAATGTCATTCCTATTTTACAACTGTCTTCCTTTGGTTTGGTTTTGTCAAACTAGAGAACATTTTGAGATAAGCTAAAGAAAAGCCATTCTCTACAGTGTTCACTATTTCAGAATGCAATATGCCTAAGTTAGATTTGAATTTGATATATACGGTTGCGGTTACATGGAGTGGTCGATCAAGCTACATTAAAATGCATCCTGAAGAAAATGTACTGATACACGCTAAAATTAGAAGACAACGTGCATACGCACTCCACACATAATCGAGGAGAAAATAAAGGTTTAATGCTTGTAGATTTTATTTGAATTTAAATTTAAATTTCAGATTAAACCGCTTTATGCGACCACAACCGTACATAAACCAATTGTAATATTAGTTGACATTTTATTCATTTTTCATTTCACTACAGTAGAACCTCTTCTATAAGTTTCTTATTTATACATTCACTATTATTTGTAAGTTTCATTTTTTGATCCCACCCATATGCTCCCCATGTTAAATAATGTCTTTAATAAGTTTTTCACATTATACATTTTTTCAGTCTGGTCCCCTGAAAAACGTATCAAAAATGTGCCACTGTACTAATATTCTTAAGCTTAATATTTTATGATACATTATGAGTGAGATTATGAATGAATGAGCACCATGTTATGATTGGTTTGGATTAATCTATTGATGAGTGGACACTATAAATAAATAGGTCAAGTCAATATTTAGCTCTAATGCTATACTAATTACTGATATTGTATGAACTATGGTGGGCCAACTTGAAATAATTCAGAGATTTACTACAGTTCTGTTGGGATGAAATGGCGTTACGGATAAAGGGCCATGGTGATACCGATAAGCGTCCTTGAATGTTTTTTTTATTCGTAGAAGATGCAGTATATACAATTGGAGGTAGTTACCATCTTCTACATACCAGTAGTTTACTTTTTTTTTGCCAAACTTGATTAATTCATTTTGCTATTAACACTGCTTGCAGAGACAATATTTATGTTGCCACATTTTTGTTTCATTCTCCTTCCCATGAAATTAAACGCCTCAAGTAAGCATGAAGAAATATGACGTAGTGTTTGTAGGCAGCAAAAAAGTCTATTTTCTTCTGTAAAGTGGAGAATTATACAGAGATTTACCAATTTTATTAGGTAAAGTCGGGTATTTCTTCTTGTCAGATTCACCACAAAAGTATGTATTGAAAAACTTACAAATTTTGTTGCTAGTATGAATATGGTTGGTATTCAGCGTATCACCATATAATTCATCAGCTGTCTAATTTTTTCAAGTGCCCAGTTTCAAAATTGGTACTTCAAGCCATTGCTACTTGATTTGCCATCTCTAATTTTGGAGAAAACTAGAAATCAGAATTTATATTTAATTAATTTGTCTTCCAATACCCGGTCTTTTTTCTGAGACGTGACGAAGACATTACTTGATTCTGCTTATGTTTCTTTACAGATTCGGTAATGTTTACGTCATGACTCATGGTCTCGAGGACAAAAAAATTGATTATAATATCTGAAATTGATATTTGGTGTAATCTAGTCTTCTCTAAAATTAAAAAAAAAAATATTGTCAGTATTCATTAGAATCCAGTCTCAAGGTTGTGATGTCTCTTAATGTTTGCTCGAAAGGTTTTCACTTGAAGTGTTTTCAATATCCTTGCTCAACTCCATATTATATGGTGTATAAGTTGAATTGGTATAGTGTAGTTTGTTCATTTCATTTATACAGTATGTGGCACAATTGATATAAGAAGACCTATGTATATAACGTGTAACACATATTTCATTTCTTCCAGGTTATTGGACCATCGGTGATATGCCAATAACGGAGTCAAACTCGCAAACTAGTTCAACATTATTCCAGTGCACTGAATGTCCAAAGACATTCACGTTGAAAAAATGTCTCCACCAGCATATACGAAACTCTCATGGTGATTTTCGAGGCCCTTTCATTTGCTCTGTCTGCCAAAAGATATTCAAAAATGTCAACAGTTTGAGATCTCATAAAATTAATGTACACAGACTAAAAAAGACGTCCCATTAGATGTACAGAAGTGCTGAAAAATTAGAACATTGTAGATGTGTAATAGAAATATTGATGAGCTACATTAAAAATGCACGTCAAACCTTTTCGACTCATGTTAGTCAATGGAATGCTGTATTTTGCGTAATTTATTATTGCAATATGATTAAAGATGCTCTTTTCACCATCACAGTAGGATTGTTGTTCAGAAATCGTTTATTCAATTTTGTTGTAATCATTTCCATAGATTAACTGTATTTTTTCATTCATAAGCTCACTGGTATAATTTGTATCTTACCATTTTTCCATAGAATGAGTGTGTACTTATCATTCTTAACTTCAAAAAGTGGAATAGAAATGGTAAATATTAAATTCAGCAATTTTTGATGACAAGACCAAGTATCTTTATAAAGAAATATTTCAGTGCTGACAAGTATTTCAACTTATTGATGTAATAAATGAATAAAGCTTGAAGTCATTTTCTGGTTTATCTTGAGTATTATTAGAGTGATTGGAGTATTTGATGTAGCATAAGCCTATTTGAACGTCTTCAACATTCTAGAGAAATTTGCTATAATGAATGTAGTTTGGGCTTATGTAGAAGGGTTATATCTGTCAGCCATTAGAGAATAAAGAAATCAACAATAGCGTTCACTTGAGAATTCATATTTAATATCTGATCTAAGTTTGCTCGTTTGATTAAAATTACATAAATTACCTGAATTATCTAAATCACGTTTGTGAACATGAGTACCGGTAAGCTGTAATTTTCTTATGTAAATAAATTGAAGAATCGATTTATTTTGATGAAGCAAATGTTATATATTGTCGTGCTTATTCTTATTGTGCCGCAACTCACAACGTAATCTCAGTAAAATACAATAAAATGGCTGAAAGCAGCTATACCTAAAAATGTGTGTGTAATCTCTTTTCTAATATATTATTATTATCATTATTATCATTAACTCTTGCAGTTGCACATAAATGCGCGGTGGCAAGTTCCCTATCGATCCTATCCTATCGCCTCCCTAACCTTCTGACGGAATAGCTTCAACCCTATTTCATCCTCCTCAAGTATACTTCTACTAAGCCCATTCCAATCCCTACCTGTCCCATTCAAGAAAGAGAACTTACCGACATCTAATCTAGCCCCCTTTATAACTACTGCTCTATCATGACTTCGCCTACCCCCATACCCTGACTCATTCCTTTCAATCAACCTATTCATCTAGGTCCATGTAAATTTATCAACTAGAAATAATCAACACAAACTAACAAAAATTAATATAGTTTCTGCAATAGGCCTATCAGTTGTCATTTGTTTTTGTTAGTTTGTGTTGATTATTTCTAGTTGATAAATTTACATCCGGACATTGCTTTTCAGTAGGTATTATAAATTTTGTACTATTAAACTTCAGGTTGTAGACTTGAGCTTTGTTTATATTTTCATGTAGGACTATTATAAGTTTTAAAGTGGTGAAATTAATTTCTTTCAGATGTTCGTATTCACACTCAGAACGGACCAAATACCTCACCTAATCGTCTCCACGGACATTTCTCATGCAATTTGTGCAACAAAACGTTTGAATTTCATATATCATTACACAATCACATACGACACGTACATGGCATTCAAAAAGGTCAATTTTCTTGCAAATCATGTTACAGAACATTTAAATTGCAGACATCATTATGTCATCACCTACGATATGCACATGGCGATCAAAAAGGTCCATTTCCTTGCAACGTGTGCAGAAAAATGTTCAAAAATCAAAACAGTTTACGTGTCCATGCGCGCTTTCATAGAAACTCAACGTTGTGATCTACGATACTTGAAGCAAGTTTTCTGTGATCAGTGTGTCATCAATCACTCACTGGTACTTACGTATTTTGTTCATTCTATTATTTTTCTTCAACATCAATTAATTATATAATGTAGGCTAAATTATTTGGTTCGAGGAATTATATGCTTCAAAAAATGTATGAAAATATAATTTTCAACTATCTGTCACTGTATGCATGGTTTATTGTTGAAAAAAGAATAAAATAGATATGGTAAAATGAAAATCTGGAATTTTTTAAATTCCCAATTCCCAATTATTCCCACTTGGGTGAATTCTTTCAATATTGTCCAAAAGTAAGCAGCTCATATGGCTTGACTAATGAAACTAAAGTTACGACTGACTCGAGTTTAAATTCTGAAAAAGGTACGAGTCGATATGGATTCACTATGTAAAATTGCCTGTAATCTGCTCATTCATACCACCAAATAACTTGAATCATGGTGGGCTCAACCGGTTGTACAATATGTGCGTCAATTTGTAACAACCAGTAAACAAAAACATTCAAATTATGTACATACTAGAAAAATGTCTTTTTCATGTTCGATAGGCAAGCAAGGATAAACACTTTCAACATTATTTGATTATATACTTATAGGTATTTATTATGTACATTATTAAATCTATTACCATTTGAGCAATTTGATTTATATGGAGGAAGTAAAAAATACTGTTCTTTGTTGTAAATTACACTTACTGTCCAATAAATATATTTCAATTTGGAAAATGTGTACTTATTATTTTTTTTATCAAGTTTCATATCAGTTTATTCAAATATAATGCCACAATTTCTTGCATCCTTTACGTATGCCAAGTTGAAACTCAACTTGGATCCTTTTTGTAAACGGCCAAATAAATTTGATAGAATGTTTTCATATCCATTTCCAGATGTGGCCAGTGATAATTTACAAGAAATATCCCACAACTGCAATGTTTGTGGCAAATCATTCCAAGCCAAAACGTCTTTGAATCGTCACATGCGAGACAATCATGGAGAGTTTCAAGGACCTGTTCAATGCTCACTTTGTAAAAGAATGTTTAAGAATCTAAGTACAGTTAGAAGTCATAAAAGAGACACTCATGGCATCACTAAAAATAAGTATATGAGTCTTATTTAAGACATTGAAATTAAATGTTGAGAATAACTAGATCTACACTTCATTGAATATTATTTCTTTCAACTTGGAGGAATATTTGGATCAACATCATGGTACCGTACCGTAATATTGTGCTAGGGGCCTGTATACTTGAGCCTTGGGTTTGTTATTTTTACAATTTCACACCAATTTGTACTGTCGTATGATGAATAATCAACAAATAATGAAGCAAATAATGAACAAAATGTATGTTATGTGTGACTACACCTTACATGATTTACTTGAAATTATGTGCTCTCATCAATGTGAAAATTTGTAGTCGTAGGCCTGCAGATAATTGTGTGATAATTGATAATTGCAGTAAACAATTTTTTCTCATAGTGAAACAAAACTCTATTATTGTTCAAGGGACCAGGAAAAAAACATCTATGCAGGGAAATTTATGGTTGCACGTGAGTAGGGTGGGAACAAATTGAAGATGAAAATTGGAAAATGATGGATCTGGAAACAATGTGTCGAATCTTCACTGAAGAAAAAATTTTGTTTCTTTTATTTTAGTTATTCTCATGGGCATTTCGAAAAATTCCATCACATTCTTCTCAATAGGGCCTAACCGATTGTGGTATGGTTCACAGTTCGAAGTTTGATTATGATTGTGTATTATTCAAAAAGTATTCATGGTCATCACTCTGACATTTATTATTAAAACAAGTTGCATGTTGCAAGTTGTCCACATTCACACGTCATTCATTCGTTAATGCGTCGGGTACTAAGTGTCTGTTTTGTACGTCAAAACCAAAATATGATGATTCTTTATTTGTGAAACCTCATCTGCTCTTAGTAAAGAGGTAGATTTCACTATGCAATTGTTGAGGTAAGCTGCTGTCCTGCAGTGTTTGTTATAGCATGGACTGCGCCGTTCATTTTATTATTTGTATGGTGTTATTTGTTTCACCAAGAATAGCCTATTGATGAATGATACCGTTATATACAAACTTGTTTGCAGTTGTTTCTACCACATATTGGAGTTTTAGTTGCTCACTATCACTGGATAATGTTATCTGAAGAGTAATTTGTTTGGTAATTGCACCATAGAAAATTAATCATTATATACTTCAAGATTTATATTTACGTTTTCTACATAACAAATAACATACGATCTAAAATGAATATAAATAATGCTATTAATCTGAACTAATATCCGAACTGATTATTCTTAGGTTCGTGATAACGTTTCTTCTTATTAGAATAAAAGTGGTCTTGGTCTAGCTGTGTCGAACATAGACTATCAAACATCCTTGCAAACTGTCGCGGGTTTCTATTGATATATTTTTTTTTTGTTGGCACGCAGTTGAATATTCAATTGTGAACCAATTCATTCTGTTACTCGGCTTATTTTAAATGTCATGTGTATTCTTATATGAGTTTCTGGTGTACAATTTCAAATGTTTTGAGTTTCCACGTAGACACCAACATGATTGTCACGATGAAATCTCATTTGTAAGTGCCACTTGGTAATCTTGGTTACATGAACACTCACAAAATATTTAAAACAAAAAGTATCAGAGCCTTTCTAGTGATATGTAATATATGTATTAAAATATTGAGATTGAATAAAAAATCTTAAACAATAAATTAATAAGTTGCAGCTTCAATTTGTCGTGGATATATACTTCAACAACACATATGATACTTCCTGAACTAGATTCCTGCTCCTTCAGGTAATTTTGAGTCCGTTATGGAAAAATCTTTTCCTTGGATTATCGATGTCTGGGTTCATATTCATGAATAATGATATATATATATATACAAATTATTGGTGTTAAAAATCTGATACATTCTGTATTTGACCTAATTTTTGTACAAATATACTCCTTATTTCCAACTTATCTCATACCTATTTTGCAAAAATAGTGATATATTGTGATTTATGATATATTTGATTTGATCATCAAAACTTCGATTCTATTCACGATACATAAAAGAATCGATTATGGAACACTTGAAAACCATTAAAATTGCCTACTCACTAAGCCAGTGTGGCTCAAAATAATATTTAATTTTGTATCTGTAAATTGTAAAATATCTAGAAATTTTAATTTTAAATAATGTTACACCTGAATATGGTGGATTTATAAATACGCATACCGTATACAATTGAATTATGGGTTAGAAGCTGTAAAAGTAATTGTAAAAAAAAATTAACCATTCATGGAAAGATCTGCAATACTCATCACCTTCTCGATCACCACTTTGAAATAACTCTTCTCCTTCTACCGGTAGTAGGCCTACATTTCAATTTATTGCATCACTCCATTACGTTTGATACATTATTACAATTTGTTTCTATTTCAGTAAACGACTCCAACGTTGGGATTGTGAAACGTTTTCCGTGTCACCTTTGTGATAAGACCTTTGCTATCAAGAATTCTGTTCGAACACATATTCGTAATATCCATGGTGAACTGAGAGGGCCGTTCAAATGTGATCTGTGTCATCGTTTATCGAAGAATAGACAGTGCCTTAACGTGCACATGAACGAAGTCCATCGTGTCAAGTCTAGCAAACAAAATCATCAGTAACTTATTGATGTGCTGATTGATAATTCCCATTTCGAAACCGGAAAGTACGAATTCATGAAATTTTACTTGAATCATTCATCAGTAACCATGTAAAATTTACAATTTTGTAAAAATGAAGTAAATGTTGTTTTGAATTTGATTTACAAGTTAGTTAATCGCAAGAAACGTGTATCATATTATAAATCTTTTTTGCTAATTTAATATAAATTATAGGTGATGATTGTGATTAAATGATCATGGATATATGATCATGAATATATATATATATATATATATATATATATATATATATATATAAATATATATATATATATATATATATATATATATATATATATATATATATATATATATATATATATATATATATATATATATATATATATATATATATATATATATATATATATATATATATATATATATATATATATATATATATATATATATATATATATATATATATATATATATATATATATATATATATATATATATATATATATATATATATATATATATAAATATATATATATATATATATATATATATATATATATATATATATATATATGTGCTTTTTATTATTATTATTATTAACTCTTGCAGTTGCACATAAATGCGCGGTGGCAAGTTCCCTATCAATCCTATCCTATCGCCTCCCTAACCTTCTGACGGAATAGCTTCAACCCTATTTCATCCTCCTCAAGTATACTTCTACTAAGCCCATTCCAATCCCTACCTGTCCTATTCAAGAAAGAGAACTTACCGACATCTAATCTAGCCCCCTTTATAACTACTGCTCTATCATGACTTCGCCTACCCCCATACCCTGACTCATTCCTTTCAATCAACCTATTCAACTCTCCCCAGCCCCCTTCTCCTTCCATTACCCTGAAGAAATTACAGATCCGATCCTCCTTTCTCCGTATTTCCAATTCCCGCCATCCCAAGTCTCGGATCATCTCAGATGGACTCTCCAATATTCTCACCCTCTCCCCCCTTTCATTCTCCCCCCATTTCCACCTCCTAACCCTACCTGTAACCCTTCTAACTGCAATCCTTTGCACCCTTTCCACATCCCTTATCTCACCTAATCTATAAGGATCCCAAACTGAACTAGCATATTCCACCATGGGACGCACTAACGAGAAATAAGCCTTTTCCTTTATCTTCATACTTGTCCCCCTAAGCTGCCTCATTACAAAGTTTAGTGCATTTATACTCTTTTTTACTATTCTCTCAATCTGACTCCCCCACCCTAGACGTCTATCAAATACCACCCCCAAGTACTTGTAATTTTCCACTGACTCAAGTGACTTCCCTCCTACATCATACACTACATCAGCCCTCACTCTCCTCCTACCAAAGGTGACTAACTTACACTTCCCTTCATTTAACCCCATCTTGTTCAACTGAACCCAACAATTAAGTGCCGTCAAATCTGCCTGAATAGCTACTACATCCTCCTCTGTATTGATTTCCCTATATACCACACAATCATCTGCAAATAACCTTATTCTCGAATTAACAACCCTAGTCAGATCATCTATATATAAATCAAATAATAACGGACCTAGCACACTACCCTGTGGAACTCCTGACGTAACCTTAACCTCACTTGAAACCTCCGAACCTACTCGAACCGTTTGAACTCTATCCTGAAGAAAGTTTCCAATCCAATTAACTAACCCAGCATTCCCAATGGACAGTTTCAACTTCCCTAATAGTATAGTGTGATCTACCTTGTCGAAAGCCTTTTCAAAATCTAAAAACACTGCATCAATACAGCCCCCCTTGTCTACTACCCCTGCCAGCTCTTCCGCAAAACCTAACAACTGTGTCTCACATGAATACCCCTTCCTAAACCCATGCTGCACTTCCGAAATACGTAGGTTCTCGTGGCCGATGGTAGTTGGTAGTATTATTTCTGCGGTAATGCCACTATGTTGAAACTATTATAATATAATATTATATATATGCATATATATATATATATATGCATATATATATATATATATATATATATATATATATATATATATATATATATATATATATATATATATATATATATATATATATTGATAATATATATTAATATCAATATAATAATAATATTAATATTAATAATATAATACCTTGTGAAAGTCCACACACACAGATATATATATATATATATATATATATATATATATATATATATATATATATATATATATATATATATATATATATATATAAATATCTCTCTCTCTCTCTCTCTCTCTCTCTCTCTCTCTCTCTCTCTCTCTCTCTCTATATATATATATATATATATATATATATATATATATATATATATATATATATATATATATATATATATATATATATATATATATATATATATATATGTATGTATGTATGTATGTATGTATATATATATATATATATATATATATATATATATATATATATATATATATATATATATATATATATATATATATATATATATATATATATATATATATGTATATATATAAATATATATATATATTTATATCCATATATATATATATATATATATATATATATATATATATATATATATATATATATATATATATATATATATATATATATATATATATATATATATATATGTATGTATGTATGTATGTATGTATGTATGTATATATATATATATATATATATATATATATATATATATATATATATATATATATATATATATATATATATATATATATATATATATATATATATTATATTATATAGATATATATGATGATGGTATGATCGTCGTATGGTCGTATGCTGTGTAATATTAAATTGTAATTAAACGTATTTCAAGCTTTATAGAGTAGCATACATTTTGTCAGTTTTCCTTTTTTCTCTACAGTATTCTCCCATGAGTCCTACTCTGATTGGGTCGTCAAGCCAAAACCATTCATAGTCACAAAAAACGTTGAGTAATTGATAAGTATTGAATTGATATTGAACTAGATAGAAAAAAAAAAAATTGTGCAATCACTTGGAAATGCTTGTATAGTGAGGGAGAATTCCACAAAAATAATTTTAACTACTTGTAACTTGTCCTAACTTGTCATTGGCAGGGTCAATGTTCATACAATTGGGCAGGCCGTCAGATGATTAGAAGTTCCATAAGTTTTGCCGTTCTACTGCTACAAATTTATTTAAAATCCCATTAAATTTTAAATGGAAAGATTTATAAGTCTCAAATGTTGACAATTATTTTTCTGCGGAATTCTCCCGCACTACAAGCGTTTCCAAGTAATTTGCCGGTAAACGGAAAAAACTGGGATTTAAATTTTTTAGTTCCATATATATATATATATATATATATATATATATATATATATATATATATATATATACATATATATATATATATATATATATATATATATATATATATATATATATATATATATATATATATATATATATATATATATATATATATATATATATATATATATATATATATATATATATATATATATATATATATATATAGGTCTATATCTCAAACTCAGAAAACCAATTATATTGGGCCATTGGCTTTTTCCACCACTTTTTCTAAGGCAGACTTCTTATATCAATCGGTTCCTGGATGCCATTTTCGACTTCTTCCTCCTCTTCTTCACTACTACTATTCCCTGCTTTTTTAATTTCAATTACTATTAGTTCAATACAGTTATTTGTCAGAGATGTTTTTTCTCATTGTACATTTGGCGAAACAGCTCTTCAAAGTAAATTCCAATTACTAAGTATAATCTGTACAGTTACCACATGTTGAAGTATTCTGTTGTAATAATGCTACTTTGTATTGTAGAATATGTTTATAATTATTACACTGTTGTCCATTAGATTTATTTTGAACAATGAATGATCATCTACAATGTCAATAACCTACGTAGCACACTAAAAGCTGGAAGGATCTCCGATGATTTGAAACATTAAAAATGAAAAACTTCATTTCAATCCGCAACTTGATGGTTGCTCAACGTTAATTCTAGCTTGAGCGACGTGAACTCATGAATAATTCGTTTATGGTTTCGTTAGTTTTGATATTGTAGAGTAAATAATTATCATGTTGAGGTATTCTGGTTTTAGACCTAGTCCCATAAGCAATTGCCATCTCATGTTTTATAAGTTCGATTTTAATTTCAATTTCACTGTTTTATAAATCCATTGAATCATACAAATACTGTTTACAAGCCGATTCATATAAATTAATATGAAAAGTTGAATTTAATAAGACAGCCTACCACATATTGATAAATTAAGTAATACAATACTACAAAACCAAAATGCTGAAACCATGGAAAAAAAGCATCAACATACAACATTATTCAAGTCATGATGATGTAAGAAAAAGTCTAATAATCTAAATTTACCACTTGCATATCTGACTTTATAAGGTTCAACTTCTCATGTTCTTTCATGACCTAAATTATTTGTCTTCATCTAATTTTAATCTGTCTTTCGTTTGATTTCCGCAGCAAATGCGTTGACTGTGCGACAAATCGGTGGTCTTCGACAACGCACTCCTTGCAATTTATGCGAGAAAACATTCGGTTCCTTGCAATCACTGCGAGCTCATGTGCTCAACACCCACGGACCATTTAAAGGACCCTTTAAATGTGACATATGTGGGAAAATGTCGAAAAATGTGAATAGTCTCCGAGTTCACGTGATCGAAGTGCATGGAGTGAGAAAGAAAGATAACTAACTCTATCAAATAACAATCTGCATATTACTGTATAATTTATATTCTCTATACCCAGTGTATTCTTTATTTATTTCTTCATGAATTATACCTCCTGTATATTGTTTGTAGAGAAATACAAAATGAATAAATAAAATAAACCTATATCAAACAACCATTAGTTAATTAGTCAAGTTTATTAATTTCCCTCATCGAGTTCCCGTTTGCAGCCTGGAGCATGTTCAGGGCATTTACATTACCGGTGACGGCATGGTTACGATGAAAAAGAAAACTAGGTACCGTTATACATTTTTGTACAGTCCATGTTGCAAAAATCAGCAAATTGATCATTCGAATGTGGACTGCCCTTAGTGAAATTATTTTTCATTTAATGTATACAATGTTATTGTAGCTACGCATTGCATGGTGGCAGGGACTTATTGTGGTAATATGTAGGCCTATATATATATATATATATATATATATATATATATATATATATATATATATATATATATATATATATATATATATATATATTTATATATAAGAATTATGAATGAATATGAAAACCAACCAACTAGCATTACAACTTATAACAAAATGAGAGAAAAAAATAACAATATATTAATTATGTTATTAAATTATTTTATATGATTTGGGAAGTGCTGATACCTGCATCTAATTCCACTCCTGGATGAATCTATTTATCACAGAATTCTTCCCAATATCTGATTTGGCTGACCTCTCTCGCATCTTGAGATCACAATAATTTTTTCGGTGACAATATGGCTTATTCAAATTATTCCTTACTTCCCTCCACGCTTCCACACCACTCATCGCTTTGTAAATGTATTTAGCCTCATTCTTGATTTCCTCCTCGTTTTCTCAAACGTCTCCCTTATTTCGAGAGTCATGCCTGCGGGTAAACGGCATTATATTCCTGATATTTGTACTTGCAGCAAGAACTAGCTTTCAACTTCTGGTGTATGGTCATATTTATTTGAATCATTTTGTAAGTACGATAATTAAATGTTGAAAATGATTGAGAATTGCATGTACTTTTAATATGTGGAAAAGTTCAATTTGGAATTTACATTTTATTTCAATTTCAAAATTAAATTCATTTATAATTTTAGAACGATATCACCGACTCATTGCCAGTCAAAATAAAACTCAATTAATAGCTGTACAGTAGTGTATTTACTCTACCGGAAGTCCGGAACCACCCTTAAATCCATTACCACCCCTGCTTCATTCAGGTAGTAAAATGTAAAAAAAAAAAATGAATTACTTTAATTGATTAGTATTTCGTAGCTTGTAATGCATTATTCCCAAATCGACGGTTTCACTAGCGACTGAAGTCCTTTCATTAATATTGTGATAATACTATAAACACCTGTATTGTAGATTGTAGAGTACTGGTTTTATATTTTTTGTTGGAGCCTCGGGCATAGAGGTCCGCTGGAATAAGCCTATATACAAATGAAATGATTCTAAATGTCATATTCATAGAATTAATATTCAACTCCAATACAGTAATTGAATTTGTAGTTGATACAGTAATGTAACATGAATATTTATAATTTTAAAGTACTTGCATTTGTGTGTGTATGTGTTTGATACAGAGCTACTATACAATTCTTTGATGTGACACTCCCTGTGCTTGTAATTAAGTACAAATAAACCACACACAATTATGTTGTGCTCCTATGTTGACTGTTAATCAATAGTGAAGGTATATACATATTTCAATTTTCAACACATATATATGTTTACAAATGTTATACCACTTACCGCAATATTATAGTTTGTGTGATTATTTTAACTGAATTGTTTCTATTATTTAATTATACACATTGTGACAGCATGATTCGCCTCTAACAACTGTGTCTATGTCATCTAGCCTTTATTTATGCGTTAGAGAGTGGCAATCCTGAATCCACCAACACTTCTGAAATAAATGAAAAATTCTCGTTTTTTAATTTAACTCGAGGAAGCTAACGTGAAAGTAATTGGACTTTACTCCAAGTTCGTTAACACCACTTCTGTCTTTTTTTTCCAGGATTGGTAAGACGGGCTACGAATAAAATGGCCAGAACTTACAATTGCCCTAATTGTCCGAGCAACTTCACCACAAATTCGAATCTCAAGGTACATATTCGCGACCGTCACGGCACTGGGTTTCATTTACCTTGCAAGCTCTGTGGTAAAGGAATGAAGAATGCGAGCTCTCTAAGAATGCACCTGTACCGAAATCATCTTTAGAAATACATATTTTCTAATTTCTAATTCACTTCAAAAGAAATATAATGTGTACCTCTTTCTACACCAGATTGAAACTTAGACTTATTTCATCTGTCAGCATGCAATGTTAGTATATTAATTATTATATTTTCATGTTTAGATACATTGAACGACAAAATGAAACAATTCATGAGCGCACGATAAAAAACGAGTATTTTAATGAACAGTAGAAGTTGATCAATTAATCAGCTTCAAGATGAAGATATAATTAACTGATAAGATTATTATTATTATAGAATAAAGAAGGTATATAATATAATGTGCTCGCCTGTTTTCTCTCGCGTCTCTCTCCCTCCTGTCCCTCGATCTTGTTTGGTCCACCCTCTCTCATTAATCCTCTCCCCTACCTCCTTGATCAACAAGTATGGTTCAACCACATGACGGTAGTGCCGCAATTGAATGATCAGATAAGTCTACTTATTATTCTATTAAATTATTACGTGTGGGTTATACTGCCGCAACGGTATTGGCATCTCGAAAATATGTTCACATTAAAAAAAAAATGTATGAAGAACGGAGTCAAATCTTCAATCAGGATTTGTGAAATTTCTATCAGTGGTTCAATTAATTTAAACTTTGAAAATTGAACGAAAATTGATGAAAAATTGAATGTTGATATGAATGGAAGATTGAATCAATACTTGCCAAACTCCCCTAGTGATCTTGTTGTATTATAAAGACTCACAAATATTTGATGAACTTTGAATATATATATATATATATATATATATATATATATATATATATATATATGATTGATGATTATTGTTTGCTTAACGACCCCACCAACAGCTAGGTTATACGGGGGTACAAATGAGCAGGCGATATTGAAGTGATTATGAGTGAAAGGACGTTTACAAAAACCCATGCCTTATGCGGGACTCAAACCCACGCCCAACGGTGACTTCGGTTGTTTCTGACGCGGTGCCTCAGCTGACCGAGCTACCGAGGGTGGCTATATATATATATATATATATATATATATATATATATATATATATATATATATATATATTGATATATACATACATATTATATATATATATATACGATATTTTGACAATAAAAATATTATATAATTTATGCTATCTGTTATTACTTTCTCTATCCCTTGTTTGTGGGTCTGATGTTTAAGGCGTCCCCAGTCTCCAAAGGGAAAAAAGTTCCCAACAGGGTAATTATTTGAGAAAACATTGTGAATGGTCATTATGGATCGACAATATTTTAGAGCAACTGCCCTTCACTGCGTGAAGTAGTTTCACAACAATACGTTCATCCGGAAAGCCACTACGATTGTTTATGCCTTGGTTGACAGTGAAAATGGTCACAAAACATACATCTCGCGTCACAAACATAATTTGAGTACCTCTTATTGGGGAATATGCACGGTGCTTATGAAAATTGAGCACTTCATCTTTAATATCATTGTATATGTTCACGAATCAGTGTAATTGAATGAAAAGTGTATGAACCCCAAGATAATTTTATGCTCTTAATATGACATTCTATTTTTGGGAATTCAATCGGTTTCAAGATGATACGTCAACGAATTCCATCTCATTCTTGGTATTCATTGACGTATCATCTTAATAACAGTTGTAATTACCAAAATGTAACAAAATTCTCAAATGTATGCTGATCAAATTTAGTTTGTCTGATAGAGGAAGGTTATACAACCAATGTATCAATTGTCATCTTCATGCTAACCATCTACTGATTTTGTTGTATGTAACGGTTTAACGTCGTTTTCAACTAGCCTTTTCCAAAATTTTCTCAGAATTTTAAACTTTTTTCATTTTGAATTTTTAATATACTATTTCAACATTGATACATCAATAAATAACAAAAAAATTATACATCTTTGTGGGTGAGTTCCCCTTGATTTTATTATTGTTCAAACATTCGTTGTCTCTAATTTAAACTTGACTTCGTTATGTCAAATTAGTTCAGATTTCAACTCGACTGAATTTATCAAATTAGTCTCTTATAAACCTGAAGTAGTGAATATTTTCTTCAATCTGTAGATAAAAATGCATCTGGAAATCTGAGCTCCTGTATCAATTTTTGGCATTGTTATGCTGTTATGATACAAATTGTTATGAAACTATTGTTTATGGATCCAAATTCATGGTATGTAACTCGAGAATTTATAACTCGATTTTTTCCAATAGTTCTAGTTTACCCACTGAATGATTGACCTCAAATTTGGTTGAAATTAGGAAAGTGACACTAGCAGCAAAGCCGTCTCAGAGTGGATAGACTTTGTTTAAAACAAAAAAGAGAAGTATTGAATATAATAGTGGATAATATTGGGAAAAATGAAGTAGTTATATCAAAAGTAATTCAACAGTTTCATATTACCACCATACAGAACCATACGCACGTGCCATAGAGAATAATTTCTCTATGCACAGACAATATAATCATTTGAAACTTTCCACTCTAATTAGCATCTCTTTCTTGCTGTTCTATCTTCAGTTCTGTTCTAGTTCGGAGCGTAGTTGAGCATAATTAAGAAAAACGAACTAGGCATGAAGTCTTAATGAATGTATTATATACTTTTAATACTTCAAACGACACGTTTTCACATAGTATAAGTTCGTTAAAATTATCAAAATTATTTTCCGAAGAATGAAATAGTTTTTCTTTTCTATTCAGTACACATAATACAACTTGGTATTATACTTTTATTGAAACTTGGAATAACTGTTCGTTCGGTTTCTACACGAATTATTCTGAAAAGTCAAGTTGCCGAATGTTGGGCCTGAGGTGAAAGGGTGGTGCTGGTGCTGGAAAGAAACGAGTACAAGTGTAGACGCGATGAAAGTTTGCCGGTTGGTGTAATACTTGATCGAGTTTTGATTGATTTCTTTCAGGTTGGCAATGCCCCGTCTGTTGTCGAGATTTCACCAGTAAGTACAACTTGGGAATTCATGTGAGAGATAAGCATACCATTGACCAAGGACCATTCATATGTCAAGAGTGCGGCAAAATAACGAAAAACAGAAGTGCTCTACGAGTTCACATGTACAATCATCGCATCTCAAGAAAATGATTCAATAGATATAATTCTATCAATCAATTCGGATGTGCTTTCATTCACGAGTAGGTGATAAAACAAGTGAATTGAGAGGAACATTTATACCAATATCACTGAGCAGATATAGCAGTGGTCGTAGATTTTATGTATCAAATTATTTTGTCAGTATTGTTTTTAGGGGGATGTGATCATATTAGCCGTTACCATCCTCTCATGTTCGTAAAACTATGAAAACGCAGTCTATGCGTCGTAAGATGAGCGATATAGGCCTATTTGTGTGAAATGTAATCGAAGGCTAAAAACACAATTTGGTTTTGAAACTTTCAAGTCACGAGCTTCCTGTTGTACTTGCTTATTATTTTTTTTTAATCGTTTCACGAACCAATTGGATCCACCTTATGGTCTTGCCTTCTTATAGCTTTTTAATCGATCTGAAAAAAAGTAGGGTATACATTATAATTATTTTCTTCAAAACTACTTTTCCGATTTATGTATAATTTTGAGATAGTGTGTATCATTCATTTCTGTTCTTGTGCTTTTGTCGATTCGATAGAAAAAGTGAAATGTTATTCTAGGATATTCTTATGAGGATTTTCAAATATTCAAAATGTTTTTTTTTCTCAAATGTGGTCCAACCAATAGCGCCACAACAGTATATAGTTTCGAGTTGAATAATGAAATCTCAAGTTTAAATAAAAATTGTGACTCGGATCGAACTGAGGAGCGCGAAATACATATAAAAAAAACGTAAAAAAACTCTTCACGACTTTAAAACACTTTCGTTTTTTCAAGTACGGTATACTGGAGTCTTCGCTTCGTTCATCCAATCAAAATGTTATTGGATAACTTCCTGATTTTTTCCCCCACGGGAAATGAAATATTGAAATGAAATTACTTAGCGTCATTATTAAGGTATGAAAATATGTCTATAAAATCTTGTTCCTAAAAAATACCACCAGAATAGCACCACTACCAGAATATGAATATATTTGTATTTATTTAAGGGCTGTCTGGTTCAATTATTTTAGTTGGCTCAGCAATCACGTACAGTTTTTATTGCCAGCTTGTTTGCTTATTCACGTTTTCCTATCATTCAGTACGAGTAGGCTTACGAGATAGAAGTTTCCTATAGGCCTAAAATTGAATATATGAACTATATATACTTCCTATATGAACTCCTATTATATAGTACCGATTATGAATCGTTAAAGTACAGCGTGGTTATATGAAGTCAGAATGAACTGAGTAATATCAATAGAACTCATGAAGTCTATATTTCACACTGTATATTATATACTCTATATTACACATTCATTAAAATATTAGTCTATGAGTCAAGACTTTGTGCGCATCCTGCATAACCTATATTTTGATAATAAGAAATCCTGATTGAATGCAGTTACTATGGTTCAAACTTACAAGTTCACAAGTTTACAACTGACTTCACAACTTCATCAAAGTTTACAAGACGTTCTGATAACTTCAAGATGTAATAAGAACTGGAATACCATTGTTTTTTTGTAAGGTTTAATTATTCACATTGCAACAATGTTAGGAAAACTATGACTAATTTAAATAATCAAAATGGGGTGGTAAGATCGCCCTTGTGGTGCCCCGTCCAAACGATCCTATCTTTCATCCATAGCCTTAATTGGGGAACAATGATTTTGTATCAAGTTTCGATGTTATTAAAAAAAAAAAAAAAAAATGACTAATTTGCCTATTTTCACATTTACACATTCACCGGAGTGTGATGCGATGGTGCGTGATTGAACGCACGATGTATGCGAAATTAACAAGTAATGAGTAAACATTTTTCTTGATTAATGACGAAGCATATAGCCTAACTTGTAACAATTTAATCATTTATAACCGCCAATGAACAATTATTATTATTATTATTATTATTATTATTATTAATATTATTATTATTATTATCATCATTCTGTATCTTATATATTTTTAATAATTAGTTTTTGTAATAATGTACATTTATCGGATGAAAAAAAGGATTATTATCAATGCTTGCCTCCTTGAAAAATGGTTATATATAAGGCATGAATAAAAGGCATACTGACTGCATAAATGATCTGCATTCTATTTATTGTTGTTTTTTCAATGATAAACGTGTAGATCCTTCATTGGATGAAATAAAAATAAAATAAAATGAAATGAAATGAAAAAAAAATTATACAAACCAAGGAAAATAAATAAGCATGCAATGAAACAATGTCAATAACAGTGCCAATAACTAACCGTTATAATCTTCTATCACAAGCATTTTGTTTGTATGATTTGTATCTAATTTTGAACTGGGTAATCGCAGCATATGCGTTGTAAGATTAGCGAGATTGTATATGAAATGTATATATAGGCCTACATAAACACTTCTTGACTATGAATCTATTAACTATGTGCCTTCCTGAAACAGCTAGTGGTAATTTCAATCTTTCCAATCTACATGGTTCTTAGACCCCATATTACCAATATTAGAAATGTGTTAATTATTAAGCTAATTTAAGGTACAAAAATATCTTTGGTAACCAAGGGTAATAACAAGCTAATCCACTAATCATTGCTTAATCAACCAATTTACTATTCGTAAAACTGGACCTTAGTTGATCAAATTGATAGCTTTCTTAATTACTTTAATTGCTTCCATTTTTTATCAGCTTTAATTAGTGTAAGAGATTACAAGCTAATTTTCAACTCTAAAATAGTTCATCCAATATAAACTTTGGAAAAGTGTGTATCACTTGTGTGCTTAAATTCTATTTTTTTTCTAATCGATTCGATCTCCCCATCCAACGATGCAGGGTTTGGGGGATGGAGGTGACCCCACCGTCGTTCCTAGGGCAGCCTGGGATGTGGAAACCGGTGAGCCGATCCGTCATCCTCCCCGCCGTCTCCTTCTCCTTCTTCGCTCTTTTCTTCAATATAAAATGTCATCTTAAATTCCTTATGAATTAAAATTTATTTAGAGAATTTGTTTTCCAGATTCACTCCCCCCCCCCCCCTGGGTTATTCTTATGAGGTGCTTCAAAATTTCGAGGTCATCTTTCTCAAAAGTGGTTTAATTCATAACGTCACAAAATTTTACAGTATCGAGTTAGATAATGATATAAGTGTATGTCAGTTTGCATCAATAAAATTCAATTTCACGTGACATGTTCTAGCTTCTGATCGTACCTAAAGCGGAAAATGTTATGGAAATTGTTTGTGTAACTGCATTGATAATCCATTGTCTCATAATTATTTTCAATGAAGGGTTGTAGCGACGTCACATATAGGCTTACACGATTGAATCTCTCTTTAGCTTGCTTTAAGCAGTGAAGTTTCAGAGCATTTCTGTAACAGTTTCTGTGTTGTTCAGACCTAGGATGGCTCTTTGGCTCATTTTAACCAACAAATATTCAGGATACCGTATTGCACTGACAATAATTCCAGAGTATATATATATATTTTTTTTTTTTTTAATAACATCGAAACTTGATACATAATCATTGTTCCCCAATTAAGGCTATGGATGAAAGGTAGGATCGTTTGGACGGGGCACCACAAGGGCGATCTTACCACCCCATTTTAATTATTTAAAACCAATGAACTTCAACACCAGGACTGTGCTGTTGGTGACCATAACTTTCCGCCGCAGATAAAAGTCTTTCAGTTTCCGAAAGTCCGGAACATATTATAAGTAGAAACCGTTTCTGTGATATATATCCGGACATTACCAGCATTGGTATTGAGAGTAAACAATACACACAAATGTTGATATCTTCCACTTTGAACTAAGTATCTTGAGCAATGATCACTTCTTTCTATTAACAGCAGATGTAAAGTTTATCATTATACAAAATGGAAAAAATGAGTGATAGGCCTATAATGATATAATTAGGTCTAACACTCTACTAATTAAAGGTCGTGGCCAATTAGTACTTCATCCAAGCATTTGCTTCGAGGACTGTGGGAAACCACGAAAAACCAAGTCAAGGATGGATAAAAAAAAGGTGTTTGTTGGTCTTCTTTTTCTTTCAACTTCTTCTCTTCTTCTTTTCTTGTGATATTTGACTTTCTTGAAATTATTATGGGTCGTAAATTTAACAAGTCCAATGTTCAAAAATTATTCCCTTCTTTTCTTGAAACCTTGATAGTTGTTAAGACATGCATGCAAGAAACACCACTGGCAGTGAAAAGTCTTGTTGCTCCAACCCTCTTGACGTAGATAACATCCTGATGGTCGTGGACACAATTTTTCTTCCAGGGCTCTTGCATTCTATTGGGTGATTTTCAGACTTCTAGGACTCAAGTATCTTGAAAATCCTAAAAATAGGAAATGTGCTTACATAAATCTGCATAAATCTATGCCAAAATGCAATATAATCGAACACAAAAAGTCAGAACTACACCTCAAAGACATAAGAACTCTGTATGGTCACTGAATAAATGTCATATTGAATATATATTAAATGTATAATGAATATATATTTTTATTATATTTTTTTATACTTATTATATATGGTCAATAAATAAATGTCATATTAGCTGGATGTATGAGCCTTCCTTCTGGCTAGACCAGGAGAAAAAATCTTGAATCGTAAGTATTTCACAAAATAACTAAAACCATTACTTCCCTTCATGTTCACTTGTAGTATGTTGCTTGAAGATCATGTTGACATCACCGAAATATATATATATATATATATATATATATATATATATATATATATATATATATATTATGTTCCTTCCCTTAGGATTATTCCGTTTCATGTTGAAAGATGACATTGTAGGCCGAATCCTCCACTTTGTCAAATTTTCTCGACGTTTCTGTAAGAGTTAGTTAGCTGTGCGAAGAAGTTCCTTACAGTCGTCTCCGTGTGAAGATGAATAGTCGAATATATATATATATATATATATATATATATATATATATATATATATATATATATATATATATATATATATATATTTATATATATAGAGCCCCCTTCTATTGATATAGCTTTGTAATTGTAAATATCTGCCATTTAGATGAAAAATTAGGTGGATGAGTATTTCACGGTCATTATATTAATTCAGGGAAGTTTTGGACCTCAAAACTCGTAAACTATATTAAAGGTAGACAAATTGCAACGTTCAATTCAATTCAATTCAATTTGATATGTATTTTATTCACACACACACACATAACGCATAGAAAAACATAATACAGAAATGAAAATACAAAATGGTAATAAATAAAAAGTAATAAATAATAGTAATAAATAGTAATAGTGTGAAGCCCGCGTAAGGATAATACCTTGTGTGCGGGCTAACTAATAGACAAATAATATAGAAAACTAATTTCAGCAGGAAAGCTTTGAAACATTGATATCATAACACCTTTTTTTAACAATAAGTGTATTCGTAATATGTATAATGATTATCTGAATGAACCACGATTCTGTTCCTTATTGTCCCATGTATTGGGGTAATAAAGAACAATGTAAACGATACATAGATAAGAGTGAAAGAATTGGGCGGATAGGAACGAAGAAGTTGAGAGATGCAAAAAAAAAATGTTTCACGAAATCTTCAAATTGACCTATTGATTGCATATACAAAATTCCACTTTTTCTTGTAACCTAAAACTAGAAGTTTTTCCATCAAACGCACAAAGTTTTCATTATTTATTATTTTTAATTCCATCAATATATATATATATATATATATATATATATATATATATATATATATATATATATATATATATATAAATATATATATATATATATATATTTATATATATCATATATATATATATATATATATATATATATATATATATATATATATATATATATATATATATATAAATATATTTCTTCTCTCTCTCTCTCTCTCTCTCTCTCTCTCTCTCTCTCTCTATATATATATATATATATATATATATATATATATATATTATCCCTATCTTCCCGCTACTTTGCATCATCTCGTGGGAGATTCTCCCACGGGGCGGCTCTTCCTACTTATTATTTTTACCTATACACTTTATGTCTCACTTATGATAACTTCTTCCCATCTTGTCTTTGTTATTCCTCTTTTCCTCTGACTTTCGACTTTACTTCGTTTAAACACACTTTTTTTTGTATGCGTTCGCTAATCATCCTCATCATATGGCCATACCACCATGTGTAGACAGACTCTTCCTTACTCTTATGTACTTGAAACTATTCACTTTCAATTCCTTCTTAATTTTGTCACTCCTTTATATAGTGATTTCAGCCGCCTCTGTGGCTCAGTTCACTATCTAGAACCTGAAACTGAACTCACCGTTGGGCGTGGGTTCGATTCCCGCATAAGGCATGTGTTTTTGCTGACGTCCTTTCACCCATCATCACTTCATCGTTTCATCATTACCCGCTCAATCGTACAACGTAGTATAACCTAGCTGTTGATGAGGTGGCATTAATTTTTTTTTTCAAATAGCGATTTTCGAAATCAGCTATTTCTTTTTTCACGATTGCAGTATATTCTCAATAACATTATTTTAACAAATTTTAATATTTTAAATTATTTTTTCATGACCTATCGGTTAAGTTACTGATCCGTATGTGAGAATAGGTAGCATATATCTCGTGTACACAAAATTTAAAATGAAATGTAACAAAATACTGAATAAAATAATTTTAAGGTATATATTTCTATAACAAATTATATCTCTGGCATATTTGATTACACTTTCATTCAAGTGTTATTGGAAATGCTATTTTAAAATTCAAAAAATGAAATTCCTCGTTCAGCTTGATATGTCAACTCCTCTGTTTGGTTTGATGAAATCAATTATTGAAGATCTGTTATTTTTTTTAACTATCAACAACTTTTCAAATCATTTTTTTCATTAACACAGCATTTCACAGTCGTGTATTTTTGATTGTGATGCTCCGAGTTTGAAAAAATTTTATGACAATAAATTAATCTCTACCTTCAGTCCTTATACTCACCTATTTATAGTAACGGCTTCACGCGAAATTATGTTCTTGAACAAAATATGTTCCTTCAATTCGTCACCTATTTGCATTGTAGTCTTGATAACTATAAAATCTTCTAACCTTACCTGACTTTTCACTCCATAACTACGTCGGAGGAATGAATTCAGTCTGGAACGTGATTTGTCGCTAAAAGCTTCATGTGATTTATAAGCGTATGTTACTTGGAAAGAAGACGCTGATTATTAAGTTTCAAGATAACGTTTAGAAGAAGTGAGTTTTTAAGTTTATTACAAATATTATTCTATATTGTTCGTTGAGATAGTGAAATGAATGTGAAGCGTAGTACGTCTCTTTGGAGTGTCGTGTAAGCACGAAGATGTACCATGCAGGCGATGCATTATGTAAGGATACAGAGGCTCGAGTCGTCCTTACAAACTCTCATTATCATTCGGACAGAAAGTGAGTATGCTGGACATCACACCAGAGTAATGAATTGACGTCACACTTACTATCATCTATTATCAAGAGAATGTCATTGAATAATCTTCTAGAGAGATGAGCGTGAGAGATATGAAAATTGGTTGAATTTAAAAAAAATCCGCTAAATTGTTATTGATTTAGTGCAATTTTACAAACTTGTAGGGCCTAGGCCAAAAGAACTTTCGTTTTCTATCTCAATATTTTAAAAACACAATTTCAGCATTTTCAAAAAAATGTAATCAACTTTAAAATTCCATTTTTTTTTTCTGTCATACATTTGTTTCTAGTTTTTTCAGCTTTGTTAATCCATTATACATTTTTTCAAAATGAAACATATTTTTCTCATAAATGATTCGATACATTTTACCACCAAAATGATTAGTTCTTTTATTTTTGAATTTACGTTGGGAAAAGTTTGACGTTGATTGATCAATTACTCCGTTAATTACTTCGTACAATGTACATAATGTTACTTAGATCTTCTTTGTTTTATACGTGACACCAAACCAGATACGATGCCACTAATTATTATATAATATAAGCGTGACTATACCGTACCCTACCTAACTGTGTGAAGTAATACAATACAGTCAACAGAGTAGAAATAATAGTAACAAATTGAACGTATAGAGTGTGAATTAATTACTGCTGCTTTTCAACATACCCTTTACATCTGACTGTTTATCACAGTATGAATGAAGAATTAGGTCAGTTAGAATGTGCGATTTGAATGATTAATATTAGCCTTTTGTCTTTTGTCAGTTCAGATATTTGCATTTGAAATTAAAATCAAGTTGAGGGTACACCAGCGGTCAAATGAGATGGTTTCAAAATTGAAATAAAATCTATGCACATTTTACCGCAAATTTTTTCATAGACCATACACGTGGGTACGTAAGTACATTGTCCGCTACTAGTTTTCGTGCTGATAATGTCTTTTTTTTTAATAACATCGAAACTTGATACAAAATCATTGTTTCCCAATTAAGGTTATGGATGAGAGATAGGATCGTTTGGACGGGGCACCACAAGGGCAATCTTACCACCCCATTTTGGTTATTTAAAACCAATGAACTTCAACACCAGGACTGCGCTGTCTGTGACCATAATTTGACCATAATTTGACCATAAGACCATAATGTCAGTGAATTCTGATGGGGCTTGATCAATCACTTCATGTGACCGCAAGTCTAGGCCTATGCGTTCAAGTTTTGTTGACATCGGATTTTTGTTGACATCATTAGACGAGCTTTAGCGAGGATTCAATTTGACATACTGAAAAAAATTGGTGTTCGTTTTTATGTTTTTTTTTTTTTTTTTTTTTTTTGTTTTTATGTTTTTTTGTCGGTTCTCCACAGGTCAAACGGCTAAAGCTATCAACTTCAAACTTTTTTTCGTCATGGTTCCTCATCTAACTTAGATCTGTATAGTTTTGTGGCATTATCGGGTGGTAACTTTTTTTTTTATGAATTTTAGAAATTTAAAAAATCCCCGTTAGAATAACCCGGAGGAAAATACTTGAAAAATCAAAATTTTTCAAGACCTCTCAAATTTTCGCCGAATATAAAGGAAACTATTAAGCACATTTTGAGAGATTTTTCGCATCAATCGGATGATAAATAACGAAGAAAACGCATTTATAAAGCATTTTCCCATCAATTTAGGCTATTACGGGAACCAATTAAATCTATAGCAACAAGTGTCAGCAATTAATTCAAAACGATTGAAATGAATGAAGAGGAAGGCCGTGACATAACTGATTCTCGTAAGGTTTTTGAACGTTTGGAGTGATCCAAGGTCTGTAGATGTAGATTGGGTTGACAAATTATTTTTCATTCTAGATTTCTATACCCCTAAGCTCGTCTAACAACGCGCATCCCGCGTTTTCCTAGTTATTTTCATTCACATTTTTTCCTATCATTTGCTCATCTGTATCATTAAGTTACCCAGCTGTTGGTTAATTTCGTAAACCATACAATTATATAGAATAAAAAGAATGTGTGTAATTCATTTATATGTGCTTGAAACTGTGAAAATATGTAGGTCTACTTAATTTGACAAAATATTATCCTAAAAATAGTCTTTCATAACTCAAAATTGATTGATTCTCATTTGTGGTTTGAAATATTTTTAAAAATATAGGCCCATAGAGTATGATTCGAGATTGTGAATTTACACTTTCTTGCTACAACGATAGCAAAACGAATGTCGACGTCCGTATATATCTCAGTATTCCGTCTCAGTATATATATATATATATATATATATATATATATATATATATATATATATATATATATATATATATATATATAATATATATATATATATATATATATATATATATATATAATATAATATATATATATATATATATATATATATATATACATATATAAATATATATATATATATATATATATATATATATATATATATATATATATGCATGAATATATATATATATATATATATATATATATATATATATATATATATATATATATATATATATATATATAAATATATATATATATATATATATATATATATATATATATATATATATATATATATATATATGCATGAATATATATCCATATTCGACACGAAAAGTAACAACAGAATGCCCTATAAATGCAATATGGCAGGTGAATGTTACAAAAGACCAGTCAGCAATGTAATATTTAAATCAATGTAAACAATTTCAACCTAATTTTCACTAGTTCCACTTTATAACACCAGATGCGTACCTGTAACTTTTTTCTGTTGTGTATATATATATATATATATATATATATATATATATATATATATATATATATATATACTGATATATATATATATATATATATATATATATATATATATATATATATATATATATATATATATTATTAATTATAAGTTATAAATTATAATTACAATTATTAATTATAATATAAGATTATGTGATTTGATGTAATTTGAATAATTTGAATATCATATAATATCATCATTACAGATGGCCAGAGAAATATAATCAGACGAGCTTTAGCGAGGATTCAATTTGACATACTGACAAAAATTGATGCTCGTTTTTGTTTTTTTAATTTTTAAATTTAATTTTTTTATGTTTTTTTGTCGGTTATCCACAGGTCAAACGGCTAGAGCTATCAACTTCAAACTTTTTTTCATCATGGCTCCTCATCTAACTCAGATCTGTATAGTTTTGTGGCAATATCGGATGTTAGTTTTTTTTATGAATTTTAGAAATTTCAAATATACCCGTTAGAATAACACAGCGGAAAAAAGAAAATATTTTTATTTTCCAAAAAAATGAAATTTTGCGTGAAGTTGGGTTACCTTTTGATACACATTTCTGAAAACTTTCAGCTTGATCGGGTGAGCCATTTTGAAGAAAAAAAATGGAATTTGCTAAATTGGTACCACTCGAAGCAGTTCTTACCCATTTATAACTTAAATGTCACCCAATTGGCGAATGTAGGCAAAAGTTTGGCAATCAACATATCCGCTCGTCTAACAACGCATATATGGCGTTTTCCTAGTTATCACAATTATTTTGCGATTGAATTAGCATTCTACAATGTTGCATGTATGATAATCAGTATATACACTAACCTGTTCTAGGAGAGGTTACTACAAAGGTCTATGCTGTAACCCTGGCCGACGGATAGTATTGAAGAATGGTCAAATCAACACAATATCTCGTAACATCCCCAATCATCGCTTCCTCATGCTTCAATCCCTCTTCGCCACACTCGTAGATATGCAGTGGCGCTGGATCCTTCTCATACTCACTCTTACATTCTTTATCTCCTGGCTCGGCTTTGCGCTCATCTGGTGGCTTATCGCTCTAGTCCACGGCGACCTTGAACCTCAACATCTTCCCCATAATCAGGAGGCAATCAACTGGATCCCTTGCGTCACGGGAATACTCGGTTTCACCTCCAGCTTCTTGTTTAGTATGGAGAACCAACATACTACCGGATTTGGAACTCGAATGCCAACCGAAGAATGTCCTGAAGGCATCTTCATTATGTGTATACAAGCTATTATTGGTTTAACAATACAAACAGCAATGGTGGGCGTTGTACTAGCAAAGATGGCAAGATCAAAGCAACGAATCAATACTATACTTTTTAGTGAGAATGCCGTGATCTGTCGCCGTGATAAGGGATTGTGTCTTATGTTACGTATTGGTGATCTACAAAAATCAAACATTATCGAAGCTAAGCTTACATTACAGTTTATTGTTACCAATCCAACGATGGTAGACGAAGTTCTATCTCCATTTCGATGTGAATTGAAAATCAATAAGAGTAAGCCGCATTTCTACCTCATGTGGCCAGAATTAGTCATTCATTTTATCGATAAAGACAGTCCTCTGTACGATTTTTGCGCTGAGGAAATGCAACAAGCTCGATTTGAGATTGTTGCAATACTGGAAGGAACTCTAGAATGTACTGATCAAAGGGTTCAAGCGAGGACATCGTATATCCCGAGTGAGATTTTGTGGGGATATCGTTTTCAACCAATGATCAGTTATAGTGAGGAGGTTAATAGTTATGAATTGGATTTCAAGTTATTCCATAGTGTGTCGATTGCTGGAGATATGCCAACGTGCAGCGCCAAAGATGTAGCACTTTCCGTCGACGAAGCTCATGATGGGGATAAGATTATTCAAAGTGTCAAATCACCGGAAAGTAATGTTTCTCCGTATTTAGTGGATGGTACCGCAAGATCAAGTTGTTCTTTATAGGACCAATCAAGAGAAAAGTAAATTTGTAATGGAATTCTCATTTTACTGTATTTTTACATTTTGTATTTTCGAATATGTCAATTGTTAATAAAGTACTTCGAAAACTAAGCGTCCTGCTGGTTATTTAAAATGATATATCGAATTGAGTAAATATTTGAACATTTATCTTCGAGATGTGAAGAAGAAAACAAGAAATAACTGCTCAATAATGTCAGATATCGTCTCACCGTGCGCTTAGCCGAGTTGCGTGACGTAACGAAAAATTGTAAGTGTATTATAGATTTATTTTAAATACTCGAAAGATACGACTACTGTACTGAAGTCGAAGCACAAAAATCACACTTATTCAATTGAAAGATGGGAAGAACTGAAAAATATGAATAATTTATAATTTATAAACCATAATTTATATAACTTATTATGTTATGATAACCCACGTCAAATGTTTATTCGGCATATGTGGGTGGTTATTTCACTTGTGCGACTTAAATTTAATTCAGGAAGTTCATACGTTTACATGAAACTAATTTCTTCCTCTTCAACCATTTCACATTCGAGTTGGACTTTTGAATAACTATCTCAATTTTGCCTAAATAAATGATGGAAATGTATCATTTTTTAACAGTAATTTCAAGTTTTAGACAATCATGCAAACATATAAATCGTAATCTGTGTGAATTATATACATAATATCCATTCTTGCTTGAATGTCTGCATTAATTCAACCCTCAATTAGTACTTATGGTTCAGTTTTCACCAGAATGAAATATTCTGTTCAATAAATGGATTGAAAGTGTATGGGAGAGAGGCGAAGGGGTAGTGTTCGGGAAGGGAATGGGATGAGGAAAGAGGATGATGTAGCAGCAGATCATTACACGTTCGTTTGTATTCTTCGTCGATTCGATCGGATGAGAATGTTATTCAAAGTTGTGAATTCCAACATTTTCAATTCTAACTTTCTCGAAAGCGTTTAGTCTTAAAGAGAATTCGTATAATTTATTTTCAACTAGTAGATGAAATATTTCAAGTTTATGAAACGTGAATTTCTTGTGTCGCAAATTCGTACGCTGTAATTCGCTTCGGGTGGTTTGTCCCCGCTCATAGAGAGAGTCGAGGGAGGAGGTGTGGGAGCAAAGGGCAAGCGGGCGGAAGTTATTACGGAAATGAAAATGTTAGAGAGGACCAGGATTACTAGCCTTATACAGGAGTGTGAGTCAATCCGGAAACCCACGGGATCCATAATATGCTCCGTTTACTTTCCCTCTTTTAGTAATTTTCCCATTCCAACACCCGTAGCGCTGGCTACCACCTCGTTGGCACCCTCGCAACCGTTTCACTCCGCTAGAACGAAGAGAAAATTCACAGTTTAACTAAAGACAAGATCTTTAATTTCAAACTAAGTGTTAACCCCGTGGCAGTTTGTAAGAAAGAGAATTTAACTCAACCGTGTGTTTTGTTCACTCAAGTTGGGTGCAAAGGTTCATAGTTGGGTTAGGAGTTTTCAGTGGAGAAAGGGAAATTCATTTCTCGGTTATGAGTTATTATATAATTTTATGTGAATTGAATAGGTTTTGGATGAAAAGTAAAAGTTGGTTCATATGGATAGATGAGAATAAGAAATTGAAGACAAGAGAGCTCGAGATTGAGGAAAGGTAAATATCATTTTTTTTTCTCAAAAAAGTGATGAAAATCATCATTTTTTGACCTTAAAAACCCTTATAGAGCGATACCATATTTCACACATCACAGAATTCACAATAACTATATGAACACTAACAAATGAGTATCAAACAGAATTAATTTCATCTATATAATTTCTATATTGTCATGAAACAAGATTTTCAACATTCGTTTGGATCATAGTCTGGAAAGAATCAGACCATAATATAAACTAATATGCCTACTAATAATATACACTATACTAGTACTAGAGAATTTATTGATTCGATATTCTCATCATTTAATATATTAATACAATCTGTTGTTCTATTAGAAACTGGATGTTTTTAATCATCAACCTTTTTTCAGAAATCAAGATATTGTATCAATTGTCAGACTCCTGCGTACATTAACTGTTCTTAAGCTGACAGTCAACATTTTATATAGTACAATACAATTGCAAAATATGTATTGTGCATCAATATATAAGATAATCGACCGAATTAACACTTGAGCCAGGTGTTTTAATATTTATAACGTGCGAACATCTTCAATCAAACATATAGATTTGCATAATTTACAATTCCGTTGAAATATTTATATAATATATATATGTATATATATATATATATATATATATATATATATATATATATATATATATATATATATATATATATATATATGTTGGAATGATTTTCGGAATCCATGTTGATTAATATTTAATCTCAACGTTTTGAATTTATTACAAAATTCACAATCAAGAGAGTATGAACACCAATTCAAAATATCATAATTACAAAATCAATTCCTAATATAAAATACGATGTTAACGGATCGAATCCGCACGAAACAAGAACTAAAAAAACAACAACAAACCAATATAAATAATAAAATCAATTACTAAAAACTCCAACTGACGGTTATTTCTGCCTACTTGACTGCATAATATAAAATCAAAATCTATAGCCTTCTGGCACCTAACAAACGACAAACAATCGTTACTATAGCAATACAGCGAACTGGTGGACTACCAAATATTCTGATTGGTAAATTCCAACTGGTGGGCATTGTTGTCTCTCTCTTTCAACAATGGGTGACGTCACTTGCAAGAAGCCTATAGTCAAATTCAAAGTCCTTATAATTGTTCATTAAACATTGTGTCATTCGTCTGCATCATTTTCAATTTTCGCTTCTATTCCCTTCTTCATACTCCTAGTTGATTCGATCTATGGATTCGATTCGTTAACATCGTAATTTATATTAGGAATTGATTTTGTAATTATGATTTTTTGAATTTGTGTTGATACTCTCTTGATAACGAATTTTGTAATAAGTTCGAAGCGTTGAGATTGAACATTAATTAACATGGATTCCGTAAACCTTTTTCAACAGAAATTCACTCCAGGAAAGCCTACGAGAAACATATATATTTATATATATATATATATATATATACATATACCGGTATATATATATATATATATATATATATATATATGTTTATATATTTAATATATATATATATAAATATATATATATATATAAATATATATATATATATATATATATATATATATATATATATATATATATATATATATATATATATATATATATATATATTGATATATATTATCTTTAGAATTATTATGAGAAAACCCAAGCAATCTTATAAGGAGGTATAAGAATGGAAGAAAATTAAAAACGATCACTCCAATTTGTAGTACGGTATTTAGAAATTGTACCCTAATGAAAAGTGTATTGGCATTAATTTCTGGTCGAGTAAAATCAACAAAACTTACATTTATTTGATTGACAATACTACAGTGGTACAGAACAACTGAATAAGAGAGATACATAATTCACACTATATATAGTTATAACAATAAGTAAACACGAATTGAAAATTGTCCATCATCAACATATAAAATTGATGATGCCAGATGAAAGATATATAGTCTTTATATATACACAATATCGGCAATAAACCCATATGCACTCGACCACATTATTTCCTTCTAATATTATTTACAGTACATACATATATATATATATATATATATATATATATATATATATATAAATCGAAAACAATCGGTTTATTTTTGGTCGATTAAGCAATTATATTATGTCAACATGATAGGCGAACGAATTTCCCCCTCCCTCCCCCTTCAGCTTTCATGACAGATTTCATATGAACAATACTGTGTTCTACAGCAACGATGAGGAAATAATGTGAAATACATTGTAGAACTGTTACGTAAATGGACCATAAATCCTCTGGAATTCTGCTCAAATCATTTACTTTTGGCTTTTTTCAGTTGAGCCAATATATATCTATCTATATCTATCTATCTATCTACATATATATATACATATATATATATATATATATATATATATATATATATATATATATATATATATATACATATATATATGTATATATATATATATATATATATATATATATATATATATATATATATATATATATATATATATATATATATTTTGAAAACCTAATAATAACAGAACATCCCTCATATATCATCACGTGTTGTGGTTCCACATAGCAGTGTATAAACAAAATTGCATTCACTCCGGTTGATCGTGGTACAAAGAGTGATGGATTGAATTAATTTATAGCGTGGAGAAAAATTTAATACTGTGTTTAGAATGTGGTTTTTCAAACTTTCGAACAGCTCTCCCACCACTTTCAGCAAAACGTCAGATATATTCGAGCAATAGACTGTAGCATAACTTTTACGTATGAGTAACAGATTGAATTAACACAAGAGTGACACACAGATGTTTGAAATATTCATATCTTGAAAAGAAAATTATATACTTTTCATATTAAAAATTCAGTCTTTTTGCTTGTAAAATAATTATTTCCTTACCCAGCATGATGATTACGGCAACCTATTTTTAATCTATTCCGGTAAACTGGCTATGCTCAAGACTTCACGTTCTGCAGTGGAATTAAAAAATACTTTTTCTCTCTGATAAAATCTTCACATTTTTTAAACCTCACAAGCAAGTGCTTGGCGATTTTTTTAACGACGTCTCATTCAGCAAAGCGACGTAAAGTATGCGTCGCGTAGCTGGTTTGTGAGTACCAAACACATACTTCAAGTCTCAAAAAGAGCAGAAACCAGTTTAATCCGTTTCAACGTTGAATTACCAGCCATTGCTTGGCTCGTCTAATAACCATACATCTTCACAAACTTTCTCATTTGCTTTTCGATTTAGTTTTCAGAGTCTCTAAAATCTACTAATGTCGCTCTCTGAAATAACGAGTTAACCATTTTAGATACTTTTCTTTCCACTCCTTTAGAAAATTAGTTTCCCAGTAAAATTGTTTTTAATGTTATTATGTTTCAAAGTTGTATTAACGCACAATCATAATAAAGATTAACAAGGCTTTGTATAATTTTAAGGTTTTAATGACCAATATATTTGTTTCTTCTATAGTTAAACTCACCAAGGTTCAATTTTGTTAGACTTTATTCAAATTTGTTTTGGGAGATTCTTTTTATGAACACTATTATACACATTGTTAAAATGAACTCATTTCCACACACAAAATGGCCGGAATCGATTTTCTAATCATCTACGTCCTAATTGAGTTCAACTACTTTTTTCTCTTCTCCATAATAATTTATCTATCCTACGTTTATGTAATACTCAAAAAGTCTCCTAGCCGTGTTACTAATTGGCAGAGTTATTTGTCACGTGGCAGTTGAAGATGACTCTCTCCTTCAGTTTAATTATTCATTGGGGAAAGACAGAGAGAGATAGAGAAAGAGATAGAGAGAGGGGGAGAGAGAGACAATATGAATAAATTATTCTGCCTTGAAACTTTTACAATTACACATTCACAATCGACTTTAATTAATTGATGGTTGTTAATAATAAATCTAAATGATATGGCAATGTTGATAATTTTCAGAGACAATCTGATATTTAGAAATTGTGTCAAAGTTGACCATCATTAATAAATCGTTTTTAATTATTGAATGAACGATACAAAGCCACCCATTTGATACAAATATGTTCTTTTATTTTTTGGGGGTACATGAAACACATTCAACGTCTTTTTCAAGTAATTATAACTCAAAACTACATATTTTTTTTTTTCGGGGGATGGTAAGACCGTCCTTGTGGTGACCCTTTCAAACGATCCTAAACTTTTATCCTCTGCTTTTATAAGGAAACAATGGTTGTATGTCAAGTTTTTAATGTTTATAAAGAAAGAAAGATTTGATAGCAATCAGTTGGCATCAAGTTTATTTTGAGAAATTGGTGGTTGCAATTTTTTTAGTACTCCAAAAATAACATGGGAGGATGAAAGTGAAAAATATTCCCATCCGAAGAAATTTAATTGTGATAAGTTCTAAGTTGTGAGGACTAGAATGACGGACAAGTTTGACAAGTTTATGAATATCGGGTAAGTGGTTTCAAAACCAAAGTATATCGATTTCTATTACATTTGTATTCCACATAAATATCTCGCGTATCTTATAACGCATGTGCACTGCATTGAGGAAGCTATACTTCTTTCATGATTTCAGTTGACTATTTGTTTTCATCGTCTATATCCTAAATTATCTTACCACTTCTCCACATGATATATATTTTGAATCACATTCAAAGTTGTGTTAAACATACATTTATTATAATTCATGATAATATATTGATTAAAAAAGTATCTTTTTTGGAAGTTTTCAAACTCAAATTTCTACATAATTCTTGCACTCCGGTAAAGGTTCCGACCAAAGACCGTCAGACCTGCATGTTGGTCTCGCGTCAATGCGTACAAGATAGCCGGGAGTGCAGGTGATCTTCAGGTGGTCTCCCGGCTCGTAGAAGAACTTGATGGGAGCGATTCTTCCGTTGTCGGGATCACCGGGATACACGCAACGAGCTTTGCCTGCATCAACAAAATACAAGCTCACAGGAAAAGAAGAAATAATAATCTGGTATCTCTACATCATGTAGGCCGACTGTGCTTTTTTGAATCTATATCTATAGACTATTTTGTAGATAGATTTATCGTATAGAAATATGTTGAGTAACGAGTGCACTAACTAACATCACTGCACTCATATATATATATATATATATATATATATATATATATATATATATATATATATATATATATATATATATATACAAATAAAATATATACAAATAAAATAGAAGTATTCTCTATTCAGTTGAAACGATATGAGAGATCCACACACCCACACACACACAGAAATGTATCAAATTTTCTGTTATTCAGTGATGTATCATTGTTAAAATAGTGGGCTCATATTGAAATTTTAAAGAGAAGACAAAGTTGAAAAATCCTAAGGAAGTTTGAAAAAATTAGTTGAAAAATACATTAAACCGTTACATTAAAAAAAAAACAGTGGACAGTTGACATGTAAATGACGATTGATACATTGGTTGAGATCATTGAGCAAACCTTTTTCTATCAGAAAAGCTACATTTTATCAGCATAACAATTTCACTAAGAATTTTGATACAAATTAATTGTTTCTGTTACCTTGATTCACAACAAAAAATTGTGACTTTCCCTGGTCTTGTATGCGAAGCGCATATATAGTTTGAACTGTTTATTTAGCCTATATGCAGTTGTTTTACGTACACATACACGATAAAATATCTCAAAGAGTAATAAAATAATGTATGTAATACGAGATGCTTGTTTAGTTACCATTTTCAGTAATTACTGAGACACAAACAATCGAAGAGGCTTTCCGGATGAACGTATTGTTGTGAAACTGCTTCACACCGTGCAGAGAAGTACCTTATAAAATACTGTTGATCCATAATGACCATTCACAATGTTTTCACAAATAATTACCCTGGTGGGAATTCTTTGCCCTATGGAGACTGGGGACGCCTTAAATGGAATTGGTCATACACATACACGAGACGTCGAGTCTAATGTGGTTGAAATATATATATATATATATATATATATATATATATATATATATATATATATATATATATATATATATATATATATATCCATATATATATATATATATATATATATATATATATATATATAAATATATATATATATATATATATATATATATATATATATATATATATATATATATATATATATATATATATATATATATATATATATATATATATATATACATATCAAATATTATAAACGCGACGCTAAAGAAATTGCACGGCACATAGTAATAAACACTGAGTATACTCTGCATCCATCATAGAACTACTGCTTTTTTAAATATATCTGCAGCAGTATAATAGTTTGAAGGTCTACAAGAATCTCTCCCGCAAATGTCCACCAATCGGAGCTAGACAGCTATTTCATTTTTCATGTTACAGCAATAATAAAGTTAAAACGATTACCCAATCATTCGACTAGAATCGCTCTACATCTCATATACAAACAGAACCACATACACGATTTGGTCGAATATCGAATCGTTTTGTTGATTTTGCATTTTCCATATAATGCATTATTCTGGATGACTAGGTTAGTTCAGCTATTCTTAATAATCAAACCGACGTACTCTTGAAGCAAATACAAGTCTGTTAGAGATTAGGACGTCACTGTTTGGCTCTGTACTCTGGCTCTAGCATCGAAACCAGATATTTAGCTTTTTTTTTAAATTGCTGCAGCTTAATTACATCACCAACTGTTAAGTTTATGTTAGGGTACGAATGACGAGGTTTAATGAAACGATGAGGTGATGGTAAGTGAAAGAACGTTTACCAAAGCCATGCCTGCCGTTGGATTCGAACCCACGCCCAACAATTAATTTAAAAAAATTTCCATTCGACATGTCCAATATCTGTTTTCAGATCAATTAAAGATGAAATAAAGATTTTTTATTCCATTTTATTCTAATTACTTCAGTTTCTATACGGTGCGTTCGTCGACTGAGTTACGGAGGAGGCGACATTACAAAATGAATAATAAAAAGGAACCACTGTTGTTTTCAATAGTTATTCATTCAAGTATATCATGAAGATACAATCTTTATCAACTGGGAAAACACATCATATGTGCGATATTTTATATGGAATGTAAAGGAAATTGCACACACAGCTTAGTTTTCTCAATCTATAACCCACAGCCATCTTGATTCATCTATTGATAAATTCAATCATTTCACGATAGCATTGGTTCTACCTGTTTTAGGCTGTTTATCATGTGAGGAAACAAATGAGGGATTAAATTATATATATTTATTCTGTGTGTACTTTTCTTATCATAGAACACCACATGTAAATGATTTTGCGATAAAAATGGTCATCCAATTTTTGAATTGGTAATTCCCATACACTATCAATATTTCAAGCACAGTGAGTTTTAGATACCTAGCTATTCCACACAGGAAATCCTGCATGTGCATCCACTTTGAACCTCATTTACTCAGTTCTCATCATTTTTCAACTTTGGGAACCATTATCTCATAAAGTCATAAAGGTATCGTTGTGCATTTTTTCCTGGTGTTTTATATCAAAACATATGTTAACGGAAGCATTTCAAGTAATATTCAAACCAAACATGACAGATTCAATTATTACATTTACACTCTAGTAAAATAAGAATAATAAATGGTAATAATGATAAATTGTAATAATGAGAATAAAACAATTTGGTTATTTGATCGTTAGATCATCGATAGATGAAAGATCGATCAAACGATGAATAATAGTATACAAGTACAAAAGGTAAGTACGTATATACTCATAAGTAAATAAGTATAATAATAATGAACAACTTGCTCCAACCGTCTGATGTTATGGTAGTAGAGATTATTGTAACTTTTTTTTATTGAGGTAAGCAAATTAATGCTAGATATTTTGAACTTATTATAGAAAGATGTCACAGGTGCGGTATTATTAACGTGGGAGTAGCTTTAACTGTCACTTAGATGTTATCACCATGTTATCTGTTATCGCAGATATCCAAGGATTTCATGTCAAACATTAGTTTCGAGACTCTCAGTAACTGACAATTGACATTGGGTTTTGTAATCACTCATGAGATTCATTTATTCCTTCTACAAGTAATAGTAGGGTCACCCGTTGGTATACTTACAGAACGGAGGTGGGTGTGACCAGAAGCCCGTCTCTATGCACACGACACTCGTGTCTCCGATCAGCTGATGGCGATCGTTGCACACGTACTGCACAGCCGTTCCAATCGAATACTTTGGTCCTTCGTCGATTAGGCGTCCGTTGATGGGAGCAAGTGGAGGCGGACATTCTACCGCTGCAAACAGACCAACGTTACATTGTTCGTCTTTCTAGATACTATACGCTTATTATTCGCCGTGAAAATATTGATTTTACAGCTTTGTATATTATTTTGGTTGCCTATGAAATAGAAAAATATTTCATAATCTTATATTTTCTTGAATTAGGAATAAAATACTGACACAAGTAATTGGAACCTTAGAAATACAGTCTTGCAAAATAGCTCAAAATCATCGTGAACGTTCAATATATATATATATATATATATATATATATATATATATATATATATATATATATATATATATATATATATATATATATAATTATATTACATATATATATATATATATATATATATATATATACATTTCAACGAATCGCACATGATATCCCCACTTTGAAGTCAAATAGGCTGTGACGGATAGTATCGATTCAAATGTATCTACTCAAAGCTTCCATTAATTGGTAAGCACTATACCGCTAATTATGTGAACATAATTAGATTCAAGGTTGTGTAATAGGCCAAACACGGGGTTTATATGTTGGTACTTTTACATTTTATATCTCGACAGATTATAGACACATAGACCTGTAAACAACTCACGTATATGATGTATTACGCTTTTTCATTGAATACCCGCTAAAGTTGTCAGACTACTTATTTATCAACGACGTATGAAATAATACCTAACAAAATGTGAACAAAATTTATATAGTCCATTGTCACAAGTAGTGATTCTATAATACTTATAAGAAGCCCATAAGTTATGAAAGTAATTTTATTCATAATATACACAAACAGTTGCACAAAATTGCGGTGGCAAGGCCTTAAACTTGATAGCAAAATTTGAAATAGGAAGAATTATAATGAGAAATATTAATTACTAAAAAACCAACAAAAACTCTCAAATCCCCTGTGTCAACACATATCTCTGCACTACCACAATGCAAAATACCAAAGATTCAATTCAAATAAGCAAAATTGAAATGTGATGATATTGCGAATTGTAGGCATACACACAGGTAGTAAATTGCAAAGAAGTGATGATTCCAAATAAGGAATGTCAAAATAGTGCATACATATATAGATCCGCTCGAAACCATATTGACGGCCATTTGGAATAGTGAAACATATTATCGAAAAATCAATGATATAATTACTGGGAAACGTGTTATGTGTTTCCGCGTTGATGGATGTGCTATAGAACAGATCAACATATCAACAAATCTTTGGATTATATATATATATATATATATATATATATATATATATATATATCCAACTTGGGATCCAAACAATTACGTCACTGCCCTCCTATTTCCTGATCAATTTTAATAGTAACAAATAAGGCCTTGTTCTAATCGTCTCCAATTAATTGGTGACACTTGTTGCTTGGATTTAATTGGTATCTTAATAGCTTTGAGTGATTAAAAACATTACATTATATATGTTTTTATATCAAAACGGCTTATCCGATTTGAGTGGAAGTTCGGAATAATGTGTATCATTATTATATTCAAATTCTCTGTACATTTGAATTCTATCGAAGGAGATATTTTTCACGAATATTTTTCTTCGGGTTATTCTTAAGTGATTTTTGGAAACTTTGAAACACGTTTTCTCATAAGTGGTTCAACCGATTGCGCCTCAAAACTATACAGTATCGAATCAAATCAGGACACTTGTGTATGCTAAGTTTCAACTGAATTTTCATCTTCGTTTGACCTGTGGAGCGCCAAATAAAAGTAATTTTTTTTCGAGTATGGTGAAATTGAGTCTTCGCTTCGCTCATCCAATAAACCTCTGGATTTTTTGGACATTGCGAGAAAGCCAATTCAACTGTTCTGTGATGTGTGATGAATACAATGTTCATAAATCAACATTATGATTTTTTATATCATTGGAAATGAGATTCAAAACACTGAGTGGATTTTTTTTGTTGGGGTGCCAGTTTCAGACTTTGAGTTGGAAAATAATATAAAATAATGAAAATGAATGAATAAAAATAAGATGATATGGCGGGCATAAGAAAATCACGCATCCAAATTCTTTCAAAACCCAGTACTAATCTTCATTACACTTGAATCGATTCAGAATTTGGTTTTTGATGGAGGTGCCAGATACAGGTTGAGAATTTATCTGTGTTATCAATCAAGATATATGAGAAAAATGAGTATATTGTTGTGTATAGTACTACTAATATAACAACATATTGTTTTTAGTGATAAAAAAATAGTTATGAATGATATTATAGGTATAATTGTAAGAAACTTGACAAAATTGAAATAAAAAATCAGTGTGCGAGTGTACGATCAAACTCCAGAATTGAAAATAGTAATAATACAAAAATGTAGGGTAATTATTTCACCAATCACAAGTAAGATACGGATCTTGAATAATGTTATAACTAGAGTTAAACTCTTAGAACATTCTTTCAAGTATTTTATTGTAGACTTTGCCAACATGGGTCAAATTACGTACTTTTTCATTTGTGAGAACTTACTACATTTTTGATGGACAAAAGCAGAATGGCTGTCCATTCGGCTCAGTTGAGTTACTGCTTTAAATGGCGCGAATTCAAGTCTCGCTGTGGACATGAATTTTTGGGAACGTTCATCAATCACCATTTTGTCGTTACATAATCACTCGCTCGGATGACCTAGCTGTTGGTAGGGTGTTTGAGCACCATTAAAAAAAATATAAGAAAAAAGATTCTAGTTTCTAATTTTAATATGTTCGGCAAATGATCTTGTTTCCTTTTCTATTTTCAGTATATTTCAACAAATTACTTTGAAATTGAAATTACATGCATCTTAAAAACTTTCATTTGATGAAATTTCTTCCAAGAATTTTCGTCAATGAACTTTCTTGCAAGAATAAAAGCAACATGACATATACTTTCTATTAGCCTCAGGCAAAGAAGATATAGTTTGAATCGCATACATCTTTCTACTGGTGATACAATAAGTCTACGTTGAGAACTCAGACGTCTTAAGGGATGAAAGTAAAGCTGCATGCGTGACTGGAGCTTTTTTTGACTATCGTCTTTCTAGTGATCGAGTCGCCCAGACAAGATGTGCGTTTCTCTTTTTCTGCTGAGGCGGAAGAAAATCGCGCACTTTTTATGATTAAATTGGGATATTTGGGGGCAATTGAAAGATATTGCTTAAATAAATCACCATGGACTCGGAACAATTTGACCTAATTGAAATTTTTCTGAAAGCGAGAATAATGAAAATTCAAATTATTTTCAATAATGCTTTGGGTAAAACAGAAACCAGTTGAATATAATGAGTTACTTCTAAAACTCTCAACATTCCCTTTTTTCCCCTTTTTCCCTTTTTTCCAACCATTTTCCCTTTTGATAATTTCTTTTTTTTTGTAATTCACTTATCACAAAATGATCTTCTGAATTTATTGAGTCAATTTCTTATAATTTGAAAAATTAAAATGGTTTATCTGAAATCATATATATAATAAATATATCAAACTTATTTCTTAGGTGATTTGTAATAGTTTCCACTTCGTGTCTACAAAATGTATCATGGGCATTTTTTTAATATAATTTTATTCTCGGATTTGTTGTACAGAGCAATTTATTATTCGTATTACAGGAAATATAATAATAATACAAAAAGCCCATGTAGGGAAAATCATCCCTGTAGTACATGAGCTGAATTTGTAAATTCAACAGATTCATTCTAGAAAACAGAAAACAAAGGATCCAAATCACAGTAAAATGTATATAATGTAAATTTGGAAGAGCATTCGGAAATGGTGAATAGAGACAAGTAATTCTCAAAATCCTACCATTTGTAAGTGACAAAATTATCCTATTGATGAGATGCAATTATTAAAACATATCAACAAAACTATATACTTGTGAGTGGGGAAATGATTCTACATATTTGAATCCTAAAACTCCAAAGTCTGAAGTCTGAAGTCTAAGCTATGAAATCTGCAATTGAGATGCTTAAAACAGAACATGAAGCACTTCAAATAAGAATAAATAACCGAGAGCAATAATCCAAGAGATTCAACATCGAGATCAACTCGAGTCAGGGAGTTCAAGAGTCAAAAAATGAAAACCTCTTCCACATCCAGAGAATTGTTCAAAAACTTAATTGAGATATCACACCTGGTGACATTGATTATTGCCATCGTCTCCCTGATTACAATGCCAGCCCTAGTGCCAACCCCGACTTCAATATATATACTATTATATCATATTATTTTACGATTTTATATATTCATATATATATATATATATATATATATATATATATATATATATATATATATACATATATATATATATATATATATATATATATATATATATATATATATATATATACATATATATATATATATATATATATATATATATATATATATATATATATATATATATATAAAAATATAGGTCTGAAAATGAACATTAAATACACAACATATATTTATATATATATATATATATATATATATATATATATATATATATATATATATATATATACATATATATATATATATATATATATATATATATATATATATATATATATATATATATATATAAATATATGTTGTGTATTTAATGTTCATTTTCAGACCTATTCCAGTTTCTAGCGATGTTATTCTACCTATAAATTGACATTGAAGAAGATATTTTTTTGTGATTACGTTTGTTTTATGATTTATTATGTTTATGCCACAGACAAGCCAAATAGGCTTTGAGTGCTCTTGTGTAGAAAACATGTTGCTTCTCCATAAAAATGTCAATATAACAACAACAACAACAACAACAACAACAACAATCACAAATCGCAAGCTATATCGGATATTATCGCAGCTAAGCAAGAGGAATATGAATATAAGTACTCTCACGGCTCATAATTTCGGCTACGGCAACTCGACCTATGCAGAATCTAATCGTATTTTCTTACGAAATAAATTATTATCACTCTTGTGTACTATGTACTATGTCTTGTGTACCTGTACTATGTTATTTTATGAGTCACTATCGTGTCTGACAATTGACACAATACGGACTTCAATTTCAAAATTTTAATTGTATATTGGAAAAATATATCAAATGATGTTATGTTACATTTTTTTCATTTCACTGCATTGTTTCACCAACAGCTGGGTTATTTGGGGGTACGAATGAGCAGGTGATAATGAACCTATGAAGTGATGATAAGTGAAAGGAAGTTTACAAAAACTCATTAATTATGCGGGATTCGAACTCACGCCCATAGATTACTTCAGTTTCTAACGTGGTACCTTAGCTTACTGAGCTACGGAGGGAGGTCATTGTTTGTATAAAATAAGAAATATTGGGCACATTGTACTGAAATTTCTTCATAAAATTTGAAAAGGTAATGCAATGTTAGAGTAAAGGTTTACAGGTTTGAAAATAATTTGTTATTCATTTCGTTATCATAGATGAAATTATCATCATAGATAAAATTATCATTATAGAAATATGATCTACATCATCACATATTGTTTCCTCTCTCACGAGCTGAATCCTACTCGAGTTTGAGCCTACATGTTATCATTTCATCGATATTGCTTTATGTAATAATAATCATTACAGGCTCTACTATAGATTCCGTGACACTGACAGTTCTAAATGAGTTTGCTCAAGTTTGGTGAACCGTGAGTTGATGTCAAGTTGAAAGGAAACTTCTCCTCGTCACAATATGATTATTAAAATTGCTATTATGTTCTGATGGGGTGTCGTATACTAGGCACAATATAGATTCATCTTGAAATAGATTACCTTCACAAGCTTGTTAAAAGTTTCGTTACGTTTTGAACGAGCCGTGATATTGATGATTGCTGTAAGATTATTGTACGTATGCATATTATATACACGTACCCACACATACACATATATTGTAATTTAGCCCGGGCAATTCTGAGCGAAATACTCACAATATGTTAGAAGTGATTATGTTTTTGATAGTATTATTCATAGAGATACATATTACACACACACATTATAGATGTTATACATAGTCAAAACGGTTGATCCGATTAATGTGAAATTTGGGAATAATGTATTATAATAATGATTATTGAATAATTATTGTGCTCGAATTACTTGAAAAATTGAATATATATTCGAAGATTTTTTCAAAAACCTTCTCCTCTGGGAAAGAGTTCTTTTGAACTTTCTTTCTTATAATGTTTTTTTCCGAATTTTGAAATAATTTTCCTCTCAGAAGTGTTTTAATCACTTGTGCCTCAAAACTGCAAAATATCAAGTTGGAGGATGATATAATATGTGCATGCCAAGTTTAATCAGAAGTATGCTTTCATTTGACCTGTAGAGCGCAGCGCTAACAGAAAAAAGTTTTTCGGTCAAATCGAGTTTTCGTTCGCTCATCCAATAATAGTCTTACAAACATACAAAAATCACACACAATATCACAAACAAATTTGTGTTCATGCGTCTTTTCAATTGCGCGCCTTTCAAACGAACAAACGGACCTATATAGGCCTACTGTGTTTGGAAAGTATATAGGCCCCCATGAAAGTGGAAACTTTTTATATTACATTTGTGGTCAGGGTCTTACTTCTTGTTGGGTGTTTTGAACATATATTGAGATTCATTGTGCTAGTGTTCGTTTTTCTTAATAAAACTCCAGTTTATTTATTCACCCTCAGAGATATTTTATGTACAATATAACCCTGATACGAAGGAGAAAATAATGAGACATTATAGGAATTGCAAAAGCTCGTTATACACAATGAAAAGTTGTATCAAGTTTTCGGTTTCAACTAGCTCCAATTTGAAGATGTTGTGCTCAAAGTCAGAACATTTTATTTTACTAATGATACGATATTTTGATAAGTGACATCAAGCGTGATTGCCAGTATCTGACAAGATGGCTGAAATGCTGTCTTCATGGTCTCAAAGAAAATTACATTTTCACGAGATTTTCATAACTCTATACACACATGCAAGACAAATTGCTTTCTATATTTTCAGTTTTCTGATCATAAAGTTTTAGTGTTTTGTTAGAGTAGGCTTTTGGCGAAAAACAGTTTCAGTGTATAATATATTACCTAATTCCACAATAACCTCATTGTTGCAGGCTGAGTTGATTTGTATTAAAACTACATTTTTCAATGCAAAACTACTTGAATTCATGATAATGGTTCAATATGCTCGGATTTCTGTTTTTTATGGTCTGAGAAGTAACAATATGAAGAATATTTCATTGCACATGAATATAATTTTGCTCATGTTATTTTTGTAGGCTAGTTTCTGAATCAATTCTGAACAATTTCATTTTCAAATATATAATATAAAAACTAAGGGAATATGATCGAATTCATTCCTATAAAATCGAAACGGGATAAGAACAAGACCATCTGAAATTTGTAAGCAATATAGGCTTATATAGAAATAGGCCCATATATATGTTTTAATAACATAGAAACTTTGCACCAAATTATTGTTCCCCAATTAAGGCAATGTATAAAAAATATCATCGTTCGAACGGGGCATTACAAGGGTAATCTTACCACCCCAATAAATAATATTAAATTTTCGGCAAATTTTTCATAATCAATGGAACAAGATCTTCCCTATTATTTCAGTTCCAACAAATACCTGAATGACTGGAATTTTATGGTACAATAATCAACAAAGCACAAAGCTGAATGTTGAACAAAGTTATGTTGATGTTCAAGCAAGTGACAGTTCAAAGTTCATTCAAGATCTATCTTTCAAACAAACTCATGCGATATCATATGTTCTTATTCACAAAACAAATCTGATTTTTCCTTAATTGCTTCTACTTTTTCATTTTTTAATGATATGGTCTGTTGTTATAATTTTATTATAATTTCGATGTTATTATTCAAGATTACATTGTATTGAACGTATCAGTCAAATGTATGATGTTATCCGTCTAACAAGACAGGTAGCTTCAGAATAATATCTCATTATTTAACTTTTGCCTGAAGGTTTAGTAGATAATACGCATACATAAAGTGCGTTATTCTCTTTTAATATTATACCATCAACTCTTCGATATTATACACCAACCTCAGAATTAGCAAAATTTAAGCAGCAAGAGAAAGTTGAAGGAATATGAATATTCAATAGGAATAGCTGCTCAGTACCTCGTGATCGTGTAGTTACATTCACATTACATATTATAATCACGAATAAATCATCATTTAAAAAATAATATATTCGTAAGTTTGGTATAGTTGTTCTCTTTGTAACACTGTTCAGAACTCTTCCAATTCAAGGTCGAGACGTGGTTCTGTTAGCTTTTTTTGTAGTTGTTTAAATATTATCAAGAACAATTTGAGAAAAATAAAGGCTAGTAACTCTTTCAATTGAAAGAAAGAACATTGAAAATTGAAAGAACAAACTTCACTGTGTGCGTTTTTTTGAGTGAATAAGCATGTGCTGGAAGTATAGTTCATATTTTCCATATTAAAAAAGTGATCATTGCCCGAGAGACTTATTTCAAAGTGGAAGAAATCAACATTGGTGTGTTTTGTTTACTCTTGATACCAATGCCAGTAATGCTCGGATATATATCACAGAAACGGTTTTTACTTTTATGTGTTCCGGACTTTCTGAAACTGAAAGACTTTTATCTGCGGCGGAAATTTATGGTCAGCTACAGCGCAGTCCTGGTGTTGAAGTTCATTGGTTTTAAATAATTAAAATGGGGTGGTAAGATCGCCCTTGTGGTGCCCCGTCCAAAAGATCCTACTTTTCACCCACAGTTTTCATTGGGGAACAATGATTTTGTATCAAGTTATTCGATGTTATTGAAAAAAAATATATATATTTATTTTCTATTGATCGAAATTGGGTAACTAATATACTTCATATTTTTCCGCATTTGATAACTTCCTTCATTATACTACTAGTACATATAATGTCATTCAATATAGGATTAATCTTGGTTTTTGAAAATATAACACTTATTTATTCCCTACACTACTCAAGAGATTTTGTTCTACACGCCATTACTAAATGAATAATGAGTGAATCACACCGTCTGTATGAGAAATCACAAGGTATGTGAAGTAAGTTATATCTATTCAGGGAATAATTTTCCCCATTCATTCTCTATAGAGTGGAGATCTACATAAAGATGAAAGAATATCATAAATGGTGATACGTTATACTAACACGGAAATTTTAATTTGATTCTACAACTTTACACTTTTTCATAAAATACGTGAGGAACTAAGTCAACATCTAGAATGAAAATAATTACACTCTCTTCTGGAAAGCTTTGCGAATGCTAAACTCTCTTCAAAAGTGCCTCATCCTTATCAATTATCAGGTCTATGTGTGGTCACACAAAAGATTCTCTCATAGAATGTAGAAATGTTAAATAATAAATGCTACGAATATGCGTCTCATATGAGGAAAATGGACAACGCCAACGACTAACTGAACTGAATGATGTTGTAGTTGCATATCTTTTCTTTGCAGATAACTTAAAGGACATTACAACCCTGAAATTAGATTTGAACGAAGAATCTCTAATTAGAGAATCCCTAATTTATTTCCCTAATTTCAGAGTAATCTAGAATCATCTTGATTTTATAATTTTTTTTTCGTCTTCTAGAAATCATGAGTCATGACGTAGACATTACTGAATTTGTACAGAAACATGAACAGAATCGAGTAATGTGTACGTCACGATTCAGAAAAAGGGGTGGGTCTTGAAGGACAAATTAATTGATTATAATTTCGAAAGATAAGTTCATTATTTCTAGTTTTCTCTAAAATTAGGAAAGTTATTATCGTCCTTATTCGTTGAAACCTAGTGCCTAGTACTTTGTTGAGACATAGGACGTGATGTCCCATAACGTGAGTAAGTCTGGAATATGGTTGATTTAATGTGATACAGACAGCATATTTACTCGGTAAATTCACGCAAGACAGCTTGTTTCATTCACTTGTTTAATCACGTGATTGTTTTCTAAAACATTCGTTAAACGAGAACAGTTTGTGGAAAGTTACTTTCAATACTGTTGTGTTGTATTTACCGGAACGGCGTTGAACCAGGGGTGTACTGACCTGACATGACAATGAGACAAAAATCACCTTATCTGGAGGCTACCTTATTGCCGTAAAATACCTATGCATAATAATACAAAGCATAATAATGCAAAATAAAAATATGAACTTTATATATATATATATAGATTTGAATTGATGAAATGTGATAGACACTGAAAAAATTATAAGATCATACCAACACGGTGTGAAAACTTTCTCTTAAAATATCTTGAATACATAAGATTAGTGTTTTATGTAGCTGCAACCTTTTTTGTTTAATAATATCACAATCTCTCAGACATATTTTTTAAGCATTTTGATATTTCAGTACATGAGTAACTTCACGAGTATTTCTGAAAGAAATCTATATATTGTATTACAAAAATGAATATATAACCACAGAAAATATAATTATTCGAATAATTTCTAATATGTCGTAATCGTGGAAGAAGTATTTGAGAATTCAACCGTGATTCTTAAAGAACTTACATATTATAATGTTATTAACAGTTACTTTTTTTATTGCTATGCATCGTTATACACGTAAGACATTCTCAGATCGAAACAAACCGAGAAAAAAATTATCCAGAATGGTAGAATTTCGATTATATTTCCGTCACTTGCGCCGTATTGCATTTTCATTCCACCCCTGAGTGAATCTCAACAGCGCATGCGCTTATCGCCAAACTTTTAAACACTTCTTATCGCTGAAGACTACGTATGTACGTGTGTGTGTGTGTGTGTGTGTGCGTGGTTGTGTTTGATTAATACCTCTATACATTATCGCAACCGCCACCAACAAATGATGGGTAAAACTCGAAAGTCTGACTAATATTTCATCCTTTTGTTCGCTAGTAAAACGTCAGACTCGCAAGGGGCTGAGACTAAAAAATGCTATCTTAATGGTCGTGTCATTTCTCAATGTGGTTTGAACATTGTCGTAACGGGATTTACTTCCGTTGTTTCTTGTATCCGTTAAAATATATGTGGAGGGTTAAAACAAAACTAAGGAAAAAATCGGTTTCGATGTTCAGATCTGTTTTCATACGGAAACAGAATGGAGGAAAACAAAATCTTATGATATATAAAAGTCAGAATAATGAACTATAATATGTTCGAGAGAGTCCCTATAGAGATTTTGACGTTTTTTGCGATGATATGATGCAATCTCGAATGTATCACCTATACTGTGACAATCATAACCACGACAAAACCAGGTATGACCCTTATAATTATTTCTGTTTGTGTCTTTGATTAAATTGTTATTGATTAGGCCTAGGCTTCATATTCTGGAAAAATACCACACATACAAAAACATTTCACAATAAATATATTTTGGGTATACTGAATCCTTGAATCCTTGAATCCTTGAATTCTGTATCAATTTATGTATTAATTCATTCCGTGTTGCTTTCAACTCATTATGTTATTCAATTTTTATACCAAGTATTCACCACATTTTTCATAATTTATTTTCTTCCAGCTTAATTTAAAATCTACCACCGATAAAAAGCTCGTAGATAACAGAAATTTCAATTTCAATTGAGAGAATGGGAACACATATCTTCTCGTCCATTTGTTTTACCACTCGACTTGATATTGGTGGAGGTGCCGGGTTTGAGATCGTATCCTCAAATAGATTTCAAATCCGGTTTGGAATTATAATTCCAAACAAAAAAAAGTGGTCACAGCGTATACGCTGTGACCACTTTTAACCAGGTTATGAACTCATATATCTGTCACCTTCTCTTCATCAATATTATTTTATTTTCGCCGAGATTAATTACAAATTTGAATCAATGTATTCATAAGTTAACAATAAAATTATAACAACATAGACTATATATATATCGAAGATAATAAACGAAATCGATTTCACAGAAGACAGTCAACACAGCGTAAACTTTTGGAAACTTCTCTAAATTCATGAGTACAAAACACCGTGACATTATTTGTCGCTTACCTTGACAAGAAGGTATTGGTCCCGACCATTGTCCGTTTACTTCACATTCGATACCCGGCTGTCCGAGTAGCTGGTAACCCCAAAGACATCTGAACACCGCACGGCCTCGGTAGCTTGTATTCTGCTCCAATACAGCGAGGTGTGGATCCGACGGGTCTATTGTAGGACACTTTATACTCTCGCATTTGGGAATAGGTGATGACCACTGACCTGAGAATAGGAACAGAACATGTGATCAAATCTAATGTTCAAGTCGGAAATAAGTAATTTACTTCTCTGGACCCTTACTGCGACTGCCACTTAATTAAAATAATGCCCTAAGTTCCAAGAGTTCTAGTTCCAAGAGACCAGCACTCTGATTGGATAATCTGTACTATAGGATACCTCAGGACCATGGAAACACAATAAAATAATAAAGTCAAGGTCTCTTTGACTGCAAAAACTTTACATATTTATACACTTTATAAGCAGACTCAAGATTTTGTGCTATCAACAATGAAAATACTCAAGAACTGGTCATGTTTCCATGGTATTCGGCTCTACTAGTGAATATTAACCAATCCAAGTCTGTATAGCTAGCTAGGCCTAGGACGTTAGTTCAAGTGGCAGTCATGGTGAGGGTCCTAAATTGTCAGGATAAAAACGAGAACAAAACAAATATTTTTTTACGAAAGAAAATTCTCCACAATGTCGTTTTTAATAATTATCTCTGCTTAATTGTGTACTTTGTCATTTTATGGAATTCATTTATGAAGTAATTTACGTGATTTTATTTGTGAATCTTCCACAAAACCTGTGGCTTATATCAGCAGATACCAACTTGAGGGAGGAATACACAGCGTAACATTTTCAGTTTACATAACATATAAACGATCGCAGTGATTTTCCGGATGAACATTTTGTAGTGAAACTGCTTCATGCTGTGCGGAGACGTATCTTCTGAAATCTGAAAGTATCGTCGATTCATAATGTGAATTACTAATATATTGAGTGGTATTTGTATGTCAAGCAGGCTGTGAGATAAAAATCGATGGACTTAGTGTCACTGTTACATACGTGTTATGTACGGTATCCCCCTTTGTTATTGAATGCTTTTTTAAAATTTGACAATAAAATCTAACTAATTTGAATTTTTAACTCATACTGTTCGTATCAGATGATGTATTTGTTTATTTTGCATCAAATATGGTTCGAGTTTTATAGTAATTGCTTTGTAATGTTTCAAGTCACCGTGACACAAACCTTTTGCCCTGTGGAGGCTATACGGACTCCCTATAACCACAAATCTCGTTCTCAAGAAAATCGGATCTTCAACCGTGGTGATGCATAATTTCAACTATATTGGCTATCAGTACTTCAATTACAAATTGTAATTTCGTTGCGTAAACTTTGAGAGTGCATACAGTTTGAATTGGGAGGTTTACATTCTTTTTATAGGCTCATTTAATCTGTATGTTCACACATTTTACACTTTAATTAAGAGGCCCAGTGCATGAAGATTCAACATGATCCTCTGGGATCATTTTGATTGTGCTCATATTTTGTGAATAATGATTGGTTAACTGTAAGTAAAAACAGCATCTTCGTATTGTCATAAACATAACATTATATAGATACAAGATCAATAAAGATGTGGTGAAAATGTCATGGAAATTGCTCCAATAGGTTAGGTTAGGTTCTGAGATATGTGTATCGAGATGCAACAAAATAATATTTATAAATATCGAGCTTTAAAGCTTAAGATTAGTTTACCGGTAATCTTTGAACTGGAAGATTCAAATGGATATCGAAGTTCTCAATTCTGTGGGTGCAATCGAAATATTTTCCCCAATAAATAAAAAATGTGACAGTATTATGAGTGTGAATGTATTTATATTTTCAGGATATCAAATATAATTAATCCGATTTATTTTATGCACTGGTCCCCTCAAATTGTTTCCATGCGGATTTTAATGGGATTCAATTTCTTATCAGACCTCAATTTGTATGCTTCAATTCACAATTCATCGAAGAAAAAAATTGTTCCTCATCATATCGCACTCTCCATCAAAGGAGGTGTTAAATAGACATTTGTAGGCGTTGGTGATCATTAATAGGTGAGACGGTCAAATTCATCTCCCAGGATAGCTCAAAGTGATTGGGTGAGTTTAGCGAAGACTTCCATTCCATATACCGACACAAATTTGGCCTTGTTTTTTTCAGTTTTGTACGTGGCATACGTCAAGAAAAAATACCAAATAAGTTGAGACTATTTCTGAAGATTGGTGTCACACCAGAATAGATTTTTTCAGAAAAAAAACGGTTGAGCTTTTTTTTTTCGGAAGAAATCCGGAAAGTTTTTATATAAAAATAAGAATAAGAATACGAATAGCCCGAAGGAAAAATACTTGGAAAAAAAATCTTCAAAAGCACTAAAATTTCTACTGAGTATAAAAAACCATCACACATATTTTCAGTGATTTTCACAACAATCGGATGAGAAATAACAAAGAAAACGCAACGAAAGTATATATTCAATTGAATATTTGTATCAATACGTTTTGCAAGGTGAATATGTCACGGGTTGCACCATAAATACCAACTAAAGGCAGGTAGGGTTTGAAGTAATCTAAAGTCTGTAGTTGTAGATTGAGCTGACTTAATATTTTTTATTTTAGATTTTCATACTTCTAAGCTGTCATCTCACAACGCACATAGTACGTTTTCCCAGTTTTATTTTGATCACTTTCCTCAAAACAATCTTGTTTGTAGATGTTATTACGTTATATTTCTCGGTTTTAATGAACCCTTTGTATTATTTTACTTCGTACTTCCGTTAATCAAGTAATTATTTTATGCAACTGTTGACAGTATTTTTATTTATACATTCAATTGAAAGACCTGTTTGATGATGGGATACATTTTACGATTGAATTCTCGAATTCTCGCTTCACCAATAATTGTCAAGAGTAAACTATATTGTATTATCGCTATACAATTTTTCACCTACTTATTCATCTATTTTATCACATGTATTTTCATTCTGTGTCTTATGCCAACCTCTAATACAAAGGCAGGGTCTCATTCTTCATCAATGGAGACTTACACAAATTCAATTTTTCCTTCAAAATAAAGGAACTTCGTATTAAAATAGCGTGCCCAATGATATTTTCATTGAAGCACATCGAGTTTTTGAATACGGAAACAATATACTGTATTTCAATACTAGTGTTGTAATTAAAACAACAATTCATTATCACTGATTAATGTTTGTTTCAACATTCATTAACGCGGTTGATGTAGGTATTTTCCCATTGATAATAATGAATCATTTCATAGGTTATTTTAACGCACAGTAGGAGTAGTAATTAGATGAGCGTAGCGAAGACTCCATCCCACTCTTATAGAGCTTTGTCTGTGTTTTTTTATTTATTCTTTTTTATTTTGTTTGATTGTAAGCACTGCACAGGTCGCACGGTTTGACTGATCAAAATGGAACTTTTTTTGTACGGGCAAACTTTTACTACTTAGAATTGTATTGTTTTTGGAATGAATCGGTCGGACCGATTTTGAGAAATATCATGTCAAAGTTTCGAAAAACCCCATAAGATTGGGCTGGGCAAGAAAATTTGAAAAATGAAATATCAACAAAAACATAAAATTTATTTTGAATGTGAACACATGAATGATACACATCATCATCATTTGTAAGCCATTCAAACAAGTCGTTTTGAAGAAAAAATTCAAATAACTGTTTTTATTCATCAAATATACTATAGAAATTGAAGAAGTTGTCGAGATTCACTGCTTTCTAGATTCGAGATTTGTGCAACAATGAAGTATTTTTAAAGGCGTCAAGGTGTGTAGGAAACCAGAGTAGATAAAGTAGCAAGGGTAGTACTACTTTACCGATTTTTATACCTTATTCAGATATCTTCGCTCATCTTACAACGCATATGTTGCGTTTGCCTAGTTTATATGCAAACTTGGGAGTGCATGGGATTAGATTGATATCAATATTTGGCGATAAGCTTAGATCCTTTGAATGGTGTGTCATATCCTAATACTAATATGCTAGTCAAACGCGAAATATGCGTTGTAAGATGAGCGAAATATCTGAATAAGGTATAAAAGTCCTTGAAGGAGTTCTACCCTTGCTACTTTATCGACTCTGGTATTCTACACACCTTGATAACTGAATAAGCTATAAAAGTCGTTAAAGTAGTTCTACTCTTGCCACTTCATTGACTCTGGTGTTCTACACACCTTGACGCATATAAAAAATACTTCATTGTTGGTCAACTCTTGAATCTAGAAAGCAGTGAATCTCGACAACTTAATTCTGTCACAATTTTTATGATATATTTTATGAATATTATCAGTCATTTTATTTTTTTTCTTCAAAACGACTGATCAGAATTGCTTAAAAAATCGTAATAATGTGTAAAATCCGTGTATACACATTTAGAGAGAATTTCATTCCATTTGGAGAGATTTTATTTTTCAACATTTTCCGCTCAGCCAAATCTTATGGGGTTTTTAGAAACTTTGAGATGATGATTCTCAAAATCAGTCCGACCGATTCATCCCAAAAACTATACAGTTCTAAGTTGGATAAGTTTGCGTGTACAAAAAAAGTTTCATGTTGATCAGTCAACCCTTGCGACCTGTGGAGTGCTTACAAAAAAAAAAAAAACACACAGCCCTATAAGAGTGGGATGGAGACTTTGCTACGCTCATCAATTAACCTTTAATCTCAACATTTTCGTATGTATACAGCTAAAAAGTATGTTTTCATGTGTATACCAATTATGGAATATATAGGTTGAACAGTTTCTACTGATAGGCTACCATCTAGGCTTTCCTCGAATTAGAGTTTTGATATCTTGTACCGTTCAAAAGTTATTGGAACTGATATTTCGCTATATCGACTCTTATGCACTTTAAATGCTTATTTAATTTTTTTTGACAATTTTTCTCGAATAGTTTTTTTTTTGACACTTGCAATCAGACTATTCTTCATATACAATAACGTATATTTAATTGATATATATCTAGAATTGAAACTATCTAGAAATTCTAGAAATCTATAGCTGGGTAAATATATTCTTAATTGGATGAGCGAAGCGAAGACTCAATTTCACCATACCCGAAAAAAAGTACTTTTTCGTTTTTTTTTTTGTTCGCACTCCACAGGTCAAACGGAAATCCAAAACCAGTTGAAACTTGGCATACACAAGTGTATTTATCTAATTCGATACTGTATAGTTTTAAGGCACAATCAGTCAAACCACTTTTGAGAAAACTTATTTCAAAGTTTTCCAAAATCCCCTAAGAATAACCCAGAAGAAAAAATTCGTGAAAAATATTTCATCTGAGAGAATTCAAATTCTCAGAGAATTCCAATTCAATAATGATACAGATTATTCCGAACTTTCACTCAAATCGAATCAGCCGTTTTGATGTAAAAAAATATATAATGTAATTTTTGTGAATCATTCAAAGATACCAATTAAATTCAAGCAACAAGTGTCACCACTTAATTGTTAACGATTAAAACAAAGCCTTCTTTATTATCATATAAATTAATGAGGAAAAATAAGATGGCAGTGACATAATGGTTTGGATCTCAAGGTGTGTATATATATATATATATATATATATATATATATATATATATATATATATATATATGAATAATCAATCCAAAGATATAAGTTGATATAAGTAGCTCATCCATCAACGCGGCAACACATAACGCGTTTGCCTAGTAAACTCGTTATATTTGTGTACGTGAGTGCCATAAGAGAAGTACAATATTGTTACATAACCAACAACATATTCAGATAATTATGTAATCCCATATCAAGTACATTATTCAGCCAACCGCATTATTATAATCTTCGTATAGTCTATATAATCGTCGTACAAGAATTATTATGCATCTCTCGCCTCTCTACACAGTACTGATAATTTATAGCTACCCTTGCTCTCGACATCTTTGTCCAGTATTTATGCGTGTGTCGCGTCGTGTATGGTAATTTGCTTAGTGTTTCTATATGTAAATCAGTTAGTAGAAACACACACACACACACACACACACGCACACACGCACACACACTCACACACACAGAGTAATGTGGTTTGTGGTTAACTTTGGTCAGTGACGTGAAGTCGTATCAGCCCTTTGGGAGCCCGAGTTATGTCAACCACAATCGGTTTCTTGCATTTATCGAATATTGTGCACAGCTGTTGGTAATGTCTTTCTCAAGTCAAACTCGACGTGGTTTCTCTCGATAGGAAATACCGATAAATTATGTTGTTCTATAGAAACTGGAGGAAAAATCTGTGGAAACCATAATAAAACTTGTAGCTATCACCAAAAAAATATTTTATTTCTTATTTTATATACATTTCCGTTGATATGAGGACCCATTTTTCATTATATATGTTTTTTTTTAATTCACTTTCTTGGATCTAGCATCTAGAAAAATGTTTTAGTTGAGGGTTAAATTGTTTCTTGTTTTGAGTTTCATACGTCCAAAGAATATGAATGAAAAACTTAACAGAAACGATTTTGAAAAATTTGACCGTGTAGGATTTCCAATCTAAGAAAGAATGAGAAGTGGAAAAACGAACAGATTCGCTATTATCTCTAGCAAAGATACTTTTGAATCAAAAAGTTTTCAAAAGAAGCTTCTTCATTACATCTATTCGTTGATTCGCCTGAGCGTATAAAACAATTACGCAAATGTAATCATTTTTTTGAGAATATATATCTTTATACTCTCACAACGAAATGTAAATAAAGTTAATGTGAATATTAAATGTAAATGTGACGAAGCTAATCATATATATATAATATATATATTGGAAAAATATACATAAATACATATATATATATATATATATATATATATATATACATATATATAATATATATACATACATATATATAATATATATACATACATATATATAATATATATACATACATATATATATATATATATATATATATATATATATATATATATATATTTACATACATATATATAATATATATACATACACATATATATAATATATATACATACATATATATATATATATATATATATATATATATATATATATATATATATATATATATATATATATATATATATATATCTGATGATTAAACCTCTAGGATACGATCCAATATCGTATCCCATGAAATATCGTCACTCAAAGAATATTCATGTCTTCAGTGTAATTAATACCTCGATAGTTTAGTGGTAGAGCACCTGGCCGACAATCAGAAGGTCCTGGATTCGAGTCCTGGTCGAGGCCTATCTTTTTCGAAGTGACTTTAACATCCCCCCCCCCCACACACACACACACATATATATATATATATATATATATATATATAGGCCTATATATATATATATATATATATATATATATATACATATATATATATATATATATATATATATATATATATATATATATATATATATATATATATATATATATATATATATATAGAGAGAGAGATATAAATATAGATAAAGATATAGATTTAGATATGGATATTATTATCATGAGTTAGATATACTGATATATGGAATGGAATACGATTAATCCATGAAAATTAGTATTTGATTCCTCAAAGTATAATTATACTAATGACTTTTTTCCATTATTTGTTCAATTTTCCTATGGTTGATTCAGCTTGAAAAATAGAATGTCAATTATCAAAAGAAATAAAAATGTTCGAAAAATAGTATGAATGAATATAACATTGATGAAGCGTACAGCATCCACGGAGTATTATCATTTTTTGTAATATCATCGAAACTTGATGCAAAATTATTCTTTCTCAATCAAGGCCATAGAAGAAAATAGGATCGTTCGGACGGGACACCACACGGGCGATCTTACCACTTCAAAGTATTTTCATTTCATTTTTTCATTTTGAAACCATTTTATTCACACTCAACGCTTACATATCAAGTACTACAACAATTGCATACAGGTAGTATAGATAGAAAGATACAAACGAACAAATAGACAAATAATAAAATCAAAAGTTAACAATTATGAACATATTAAAGCAATAGTGATAAATAATATCCTAAGCACAATTCTATCACCGTGGTGTTTACTGTCATCGAAGCAATCATTTCCACACTCAAATCCTTGATACTGTCACTTCACTCGTTCGAAACGAACACAATTGACATTTCAAATATTTTCCTCATAACTTCTATATCGATGAAATTGTCAGTACTATTTTCACAGCTCTCTTGAAATTCACACGCTCTACTATATATTTCGACAAATATCTTTCGCAGAGTTTATGTTTCGGTTCATGCATCGAACTAGTCATACAAAGCACGTGACAGATCACTTGAAAACATCTATGTTACTTATTGGCAGTTACAAGTATATAGACGAAAATGTTTCGTAGACAGTTATTGATGAAACGTCCGTTCAGTCTGTTGAATTGTCGTTTTGAAAATGATTTTTGTATTCAATTCCCTCTGCTTTGTGCATTCGCAACAGTAACTGGAACAATTGTATCCTCCGTTCTAATTGGGCATTATACTACGCACGTGTAGTTATAAAGTTCGTATTTTCAATGAAGTATTTTTGAACGGATCAATTTGTAAATTACTAATTAGTTGGTACTTTGTTTAAAGATTCACATTGTTGCTGTGGCTATATTTATTAATCATTTGATGTCAAACGAGGAAGCTCACTTTTTTATGGACTTTTGAAATTCAAAAAGAATATTGTTATTCAGTTCTACCGTACATCTTGTAAATAAACCAACTTATTATGGAAATATGAAGGCATTATATTTAGTTGAAACGAAGTATCGTCATTAAAAGTTTATAATTGAAGATATATCCAATTGTTTCTTATAGCTGACATTTGAATAGGCATAGGAGAAAATATAACTTCACAAACGGTTGCTGGAAAAAGAAATTGATAGAGGATTTTGTGTGCACATTAATCAACTTTGAACTTTTTACTAGCATTATTCTCATACTTGACTATAACAAAATTGAATAAACGTTTGAGACAAACTGGTTCAATCCATTCAAGAAGAACAAGAAAGAAATTCAAAAAGAAAACATGAAAGCATCCCAACCGAGCAAAAATAAAAATATTTGCTTCAGAAGATTCCCATTTGTATAACTGGTTTCTAGGCGATTATAAATGGAACATCTAAAATTGTTCGGCCATATAATTTTGAACGATAATTATAAGCCAGATATAGCATTTTGTTAATGAATATTACTTCGAAACAACTGGGACTCTGTAGTCTCCCTTGAGAGTTGATCCGAATATTCGAACTCCGTGTTATTCTGAATCTATCGGCCAATCAAATTTAGTCTTGCTAAACTTCGTATTTCAACTGAAGTTTTAGAATAAGGGAATACGTCAATCGAATTCACGGTTATACTGTACTTTGAACGTGAATAGTTTGGGTGCAACAGATTTTCTACACGTGATGTTCTGAACTCACTGGCCACATACATGATATAAGTTACAAACCTATCCAAGTGAAACAGCTGCAAAAGTCAAAACTACTCGGCTGGAGGTGGACGCAAACACAAAAGAAAATCTAAGAAAAGTTTCAGATTTCCCCGGTCTGTCCATTTTTTTATATTGCTGTGAAACAAAAGTAAAAATGGACAAATAAAATATTTTGAACAATAGCGTGAAATGTCAACTGGAAGTGGTTCCGAGGAATTGCCAACCAATATCTGTGTCCGATACATTTTCACAGCAATAAATAACAAGTAGACTATTCCTCGTTTGTAAATATATTTATTTTCGTTGAATAAACTAGCCAAACAATGCATATGCGTTGTAAGATGAGCGAGATATCTGAATAAGGTATAATAACAGTCCTACATTTGCTACTTTATCGACTCTGGTATTCTACACACTTTGTCCTTCATTTAATTGCTACTTTATCTTCTCTGGTATTCTACATACCTTGACGAATATGAAGGGCAATTAATTCTTGGGCAAATATCGAATCTAGGAAGCAGTGAATCTTGGCTCGTTTCCATGTATTCGATGAATGAAAACAGTCATTTGAATTTTTTCTTCGAAACGGCTGGTTCGAAATGCTTAAAAAATGGTGGTTATGAGTATCATTCATGTTTGAACACCCAGAGAACATTTTATTTTTTTCGGAGAGGTTTCATTTTTTCAAATTTTCTCACCCAGCCTAATCTTATGGGGGTTTTAAAAACTTTGACATGATATTTCTCAAAATCTATTCGACCGATTAATTCCCCAAACTATACAGTTCTAAGTTGTAATAGTTGGCTCGTAAAAAAAGTTTCATGCTGATCAGTCTACCCGTGTGACCTGTGCAGTGCTTACAAAAGAAAAAAAAAACACACACAGTCAAAGCTCTATAAGAGTGGGATGGAATCTTCGCTAAGCTCATCTAACTATTCAAACGCAAAATATGCGTTGTAAGATGAGCGAGATATCCGAATAAGGCATAAAAGTAGTTGAAGTTGTTCTACCCTTGCTACTTTATCGACTCTGGTATTCTACACATCTTGATATCTGAATAAGCTATAAAAGTCGTTAATTAAAGTAGTTCTACCATTGCCACTTTATTGACTCTGGTATTCTACACACCTTGACGCATATAGAAAATACTTAATTGTTGGTCAACTCTTGAATCTAGAAAGCAGTAAATCTTGGCAACTCAATTCAATTTACCTACATTTGATGAATAAAAACAGCTAATTTAATTGTTTTCTTCAAAACGGCTGGTTCGAATTGCTCACAAAACGGTGATAATATGTATCATTCATGTATTCACATTTACAGAAAATGTTGTTCTATTTGAAGAGATTATATTTTTCACATTTTCTTGCCTAGCCTAATCTTATGGGGTTTTCAAAAATGTTGACATGATATTTCTCAACATCGGTCGAACCTAAGTTTAAAAGTGTGCCCGTACAAAAAAGTTTCATGTTGATCAGTCAAACCATGCGACCTGTGCAGTGCTTACAAAAAAAAAAACACAGACAAAGCTCCATAAGAGTGGGATGGAGACTTCGCTACGCTCATCTAATAACACCAAAATAAAATTATAATGAAAATTAGGTATGTCTAAATTCACTTATTTCCATGATGATGAATATACACATCGAACCGAAAACTAGTTGATTTCCCTGTTATTATTTACTAACTAGTCAAACGCGAAATATCCGTTGTAAGATGAGCGAGATATCCGAATAAGGTATAAAAGTCGTTGAAGTAGTTCTACCCTTGCTACTTTATCGACTCTGGTATTCTACACACCTTGATATCTGAATAAGCTATAGAAGTCGTTTAAGTAATTCTACCCTTACCGAGGGTAGCGAGATATCGGATTAAGGTATAAAAGTCGTCGAAGTAGTTCTACCCTTGCTACTTTATCGACTCTGGTATTCTACACACCTCGCTATCTGGATAAGGTACATAAGTCGTTAAAGTAGTTCTACCCTTGCCACTCCATTGACTCTGGTATTCTACACACCTTGATGCATATACAAATACTTCATTGTTGGGCAGATATTGAATCTAGAATGCAGTGAATCTCGGCAACCTAATTCTGTCATTATTTTTATGATATATAGGATATATTTGATGAAAAAAAACAGTTGTATTAATTTTTTTCTTCAAAACGGCTGATTAGAATTGCATACACTAGGCAAACGCGAAATATGCGTTGTAAGATGAGCGAGATATCTGAATAAGGTAATAATAGTCGTTAAAGTAGTTTCACCCTTGCTATATTATCGAATCTGATATTATACACACCTTGATGCATATAAAGAATACTTTATTGTTGGGCAAATATCGAATCTAGAAAGCAGTGAATCTCGGCAACCTGAATCTGCTTTAATTTCTATAATAATATTTGATGAATAAAAACAGATAATTTAATTATTTTCTTCAAAACGGCTGATTAGAATTGGATAAAAAATTGTGATAATGTGTATCAATCATTTTTACAGATTTACAGAACATTTCATCTCATTTGAAGAGATTTTATTTTGCAATTTTTTTTACCCAGCCTAATCTTATGGGGTTTTTAGAAACTTTGAGATGATATTTCTTCAAAATGTGTCCAACCGATTCATACCAAAAACTATACAGTTTTAAGTGGGATGAGTTTGCGTATACAAAAAAGTTTCATGTTGATCAGTCAACCCCTGCGACCTGTGGAGTGCTTACAAAAAAAAAACACACAGACAAAGCCCTATAAGAGTGGGATGGAGACTTCGCTACGCTCATCTAAATACTCACATTTTTCATCACAATAATACATTATAATTTTCATTCAATTTTATTCAAGTTTTTCAGCAATTTTTGATAATTTTTTCTCATTTTAAATATTTTATAATTTTTATTTTCCTGTTTTTTCTTTATGCGGTCACATTTTTCTTGCGCAGCAAAACCGACCCACAATATGTAACTTTCTTCAAAAACCACTCATTTAACACAGAACATTCTGTGATATAACACAGAACAATATAATTTTTGACAACAATTAGTCGATAAGATTTAGAGAAATTGTTGAATTACATTTTGAAAATATCCTTAACAATCACACGGAGTGAAAAATGTGGCATTTTAATGCGAAAAATATGTGTCGTTTTCAACCCTATATACACACTTCAACTTTGACATTGTGATGTTTGACCAGTTTCATCAAAATCAAGATGTGTATATTCCTACCACATTTCAAACTATATCGCTCTCATCTTACAAAGCATATGTTGCGTTCTCTCAATTATTTTTAATAATTACGCATACTATACATCATACAATATCTCCTTCACCTTCTGGTGAGATGCAAATTGGATTTGGTTTGATAAGTAAGCCCCCATATCTAATCTTTGGCATTTTATTTGCCATTCTTTGTCAGTGGACTTTTTTTATTGGAGCTAAAGGCACCATAGTCAGATTCTTTGTTGATTTTTGTGAAAAAAATAAATTACCGAACTTGGAGATTTATTGATTTGATATGTTTACTAGCACTGAAAGGTTTTATTACGATTCTGTGGAATCATTTATATAGATATTAATATCATGATTATCGCTTGTAAGCATCACAGCTCCATGATATCATTATTTCTCACGATTCATTCATTATTATTCACTATTTATTATCTCTTATTATTATTATTATTATTATTATTATTCTTAGTTCTGTCGAATCATTTTCAATTCGAGTGACACTGATGGCATAGACTGAATTTCAGTCCATCCTAATAGCTGTCAACAGTATGTTTCATTTCTATATTATTTCATCCACATTAATATATATTTTTTATCCATGGTATTGGTATTCTGTATCTGATGAAAACCTCACATTCGAAGACAAAGTATTATTTTTTTAAATAAAGATATATGAAAATATTCTTTAGTTGGACATACACTTCCATAGAGTCATTCTGCAAGCGCAATAAATTACGTATAAAACGATTAACGTATAAAATGAGTCTCGTGCTGACTAGATCACACATCCTCTTTTACTCTCTTGTATATGGCTTCTAACAGCTGATTGAAATTTATGCACTTTATATATACGGCACATAATTTGCCCATTTGCATGTTCTTGAGAGACCCCGCAGCCACATACGGCAAATATAGATTACGTTGAAAATATTCAGGTCAAACGGTTGAATTACGAGGCAAAAAACTTGACTCCTAAACTCGAAGGAATATTAAGTGCTAGTACGTAAGAATATAATAACTTTCCATACGACTTTAGACATTACTTTTATGTCAGACGATGAAAAGTTATGTTTTATTTTATGTACTGAACAGATGGTGATTGCTTACAGAATAATTGTTCGATGAAGAAATTTTTCTATCGATTTGTTCAATATAGATTCGAAAAAATATTTGTAACGATGGCAAAATGTTTCGAATTTTAGAACATATTATTCTTTTGGACCTCGCTTATTTGAAATACTTGCAATTTTATTTGTACACTTGATTTTGTTTGATGAATAAAGCATATTTTTGGGTATATTTAACCGACGCAAAAAGTGATATAAATCATCTTTGCTGAAATTATTGGATTATTATTGACAGTTTTTTTTTCTGAAAATCGTATATTATTATGAGTAGTTGAAATTCATCACGATGCTAATTTTGTACGAGTCTTTCATCTTGAATGAAGGTTCCCAATCGTCCGTAGATTTTATCAGTCGTTGAAACTGTACTGTGATATCAAGCCAAGACCAAACAATTAATAGATATCAATAGAATGTAATGATAAAATAATATTGAAAACGATCCTCGAAACAAATATTTTAATTGGTAGAGTAGGCTTGAATATAATTTGGGAGGAAATCGATTGAAAAGAATGAAAAAGAAAAGAATTGGAGAAACAGAAGATATATGAGAAGGAAATCGTTGATTCTCTTACCCAGAAATGATTGATTTAATTGTGCTTTAATCTTGATACAAACCCTGTCAATATCCCTGATGAACAGCGTTTTATAATTACAATTAAAGCACAATTACAATTACAATCACAATAAGTTACAATTTTTTAAATTATTGTCGAAAAAACGGAAAATTATTGTGAAATATTGTTCGAATGATGTACAACAAATTATGAGAAGACGAGTCGTTATTTCAAGACCTAAATATTGGGACAGTTTTCATATTCTTTGTTAGATCATCAATCTTCATTCGCTTTTTTATCATTATTGTCGTTTAATTTTCAGTGTGTGAATCTCAATGTCTTATACATTTTCTGATCGAACATCAATCTATTCATTGCTTCCTATTCTATTGTTTCCTTTTCCACTTCTGTTATTTGGTTCGATATGATAACATTGTATTTCATAGTATTAACTGATTTTGTAATGGTATATTGATATAAAATAAATAAAAGTAGTATTAATTGATTTTGTGACAAATTTTTCAATGATTATGACTTTTTGTTGAATTTGAAACGTTGATACCATTAATTGACATGGATACCACAAATAAATTGATTTTTTATTCTCCATATATATATTTCTTTATATATATATATATATATATATATATATATATATATATATATATATATATATATATATACATATATATATATATATATAATTATTGGGTCTTTTCGTTATGTTACTAGTATTTAATAATCAGAAACCCAAAGGTTGTCATTTTCAATAACTGTGTATTTCCTTCGCAACTATAATTACTTCTTGATCGATATGTCACAAGTCACAGGGTCGCATGGTACCTTATTACAAAATGACTTCCAACTACACTGAAGGGTTATGCCATATATATACTTCTTTGTGAACACTTGCTTTGAGTGAGTGTAACTCACTGCTTTGAACAGAACACATGGACAGCAGCCATTAGTTGGCTTGATCTAATTTCTAAATAGTTCGAACTGTTGTTCTCAATACATTCAAGAGAGCCAGGGAATTATAACTAATTGTCATGTTGTAGGACCATATCAATGATTCATGTTTGTATGGTCTGATATGGAACAAATACGTATGTATTTCGGCCAAGAGAATCAAATTATCATGAACCGGAATTGACTGCGTTGGATTCATCTAAATAGGAGGGTTGATTGATTAATGAACCAGCCAAATTGAGAAGTCATTGGTAATTTTCTGCGGAAAAATCAAGTTCTATCAGAGGACTATTCCATAAACATATATATATATATCTCTCTCTCTCTCTCTCTCTCTCTCTCTCTCTCTCTATATATATATATATATATATATATATATATATATATATATATATATATATATATATATATCATATATATATATATATATATATATATATATATATATATATATATATATATATATATATACACACATATGTATATATATATATATATATATATATATATATTTATATATGTATATATATATATTATATATATATATATATATATATATGGATATATATTTCATATATATATATATTTATATATATTTATATATATATATATATATATATTATATATATTATATATATGGATATATACAGCTAGATCGAAAACAGAAAATATTAAAGACTTTTCTAGAGCACCTTGATACAGAAAATTCAGTTCTTATTCTGGTGATAATAAAACAACTCCATTCCAGTAATTCAAAAAAAATTTATCAATTTTTCTATTGAGTAATTATTGAACTACTTTTGATCAATAAGATACTAGCTGTCCCTATAATAATGAATTAGTTTCACTTTTATCTTAATATTTTGAGGAATGTGATTTCATTTTTCCACTCAGTCCTCATTGAACTGCTTTCAATTAACTAGATATAACTGTTTCTATTCAATGTCTCTGAACAAACTAATCTAAAAGTCTTCTATGAACAATCTACAGTTGAAAAAAATCAGTCATATTTATTTAATGTGCCGAGTTTGCCAAAGACACATATAGCAATTGAGATCAATTTTAGAGCCAAAATTCAAGTTGGATCATAGTTAAGTTTCAGATTCACGTACATCAAAATAGCACTGAAAACTTTGTCAACAAATCATTAAGTATCAAATAATATTTGATTATTGATATAGAACTAAAACATTTGCGGTGCCTCAACCTGTATGAACAGTGTCAGTAACCTATATAATCCAAATAGATGAAAACCTGAATAGTTTCCTAGTCTCTCATTTCAAAAACAAAACCAGAAGTTTGCGTGGATAGCACATTTATAATATCATTTTCGAAATAAAATATACTTTTCTATATCGATGGACATCGAAAAAAATGATTATGAGAGTTAACAGGGTGGAATGATTGAGAGTGTAATATCTACGTGAAATGACTGACGCCTTGAGCAAGTAAATAGATTCGATGTGGTTATTTGCTGCTACCTCAGGGTTCCAGGAAATGACGCCAGGACGCAATAACGTTTGCAATAATCAATGCGTAACTCAACCAGAATGGGTCAGATTGATGTTTTTTATATTCTCTGAAATATAAAGTTCATACTGAAATGGGAGATGTTCAATGGAAATGATTCTGAAAAACATCAGAGATACATCATATGGTTTGAAGTCTCGTCCTTTCACGTATATTTGATATATTTGATTGGGAAAACTAATTAAAAAACACTGAGTCACACAAGAAAAATGAAAAAAAATGGAATATACATAAACACACACACACATATATATATATAAATTATGTGTGTGTGTGGACTTTCACAAGATATTGAATTATTAATATTATTTGGCCTATTTTCGGTAACACTTGTGTTAAAAACGGTTTCTAAAATTAGCACGAGTGTTACCGAAAATAATAATATCAATTATATATATATATATATATATATATATATATATATATATATATACATATGTATATATATATATATATATGATATTATTATTTTCCTTCATGGTATTTCAACCGTGTAATACAAGAAGAGACATTTTATTATTCAAATGTTTATTTCCTCAACGTTCAGGCTTATACTATAAGCGCTCCTTCAAGAGTTCTGAAGAATCAGATGTTTCTTTTACAAAATCAAGAAAATATATAAAATAATATATTTAATAATAAAATTATAATTATAAATAGCTTTTTTTGTATAAGACGAAGGAAATACCTCGAAAATAATAATATTATAGAAAATAATATTCCGTATATATATATATATATATATATATATATATATATATATATATATATATATATATATATATACATATATATATATATATATATATATATATATATATATATATATAAATATATATGTATATATCGATTTAATCTTCAACTTGAAATAAACTAAATTCAGTTGAACAATCATAGAAACTACTTATCGGTTCTTTCGAGCTCAAATCTTCATCAGTTGATTTCATTTAGTAGTTAAAAGAAGTATTGATATTACAAAAATATGTGCGTGCAAACTGACTGATATGAAATAGAACACTCACCCGACGCTTGGCACGTTAGATTAGCGATGCCGTCGAGTCGAAAGCCTATTGGACACTGGAAGACGGCAACTTGACCTAGGCGGCTGCCATCAGCTCGATAAGTCAAGTATGGTTCATTAACTTCAATAGGGTCACAGTGGATGGCTGATTAAAACAAAGAAGAAAATCAGTCATATATTAATAATCTATAATTATCAATCATTGATGATTCATCAATTCATCCATCCATTCATCAATTTTCACCCAATTTATGACAATAAATGATTTAAAGTCAAACAAGTGTGGAACTTTCCACAGTTTTGATGTAAATATTTTTTCTGAAATGAGATTTTCATCCATTCGAAGCTGATTAATTTGGTGCCAGAGATATTTGATAATTTCTTTTTCTGGATGATGATGTTCTCCGCTTCACGCCGCGGTCAACCCGCTGAGTTGATGTCGAGAAAGTCGTTCGAAGATTTCACGATATAAAATTAAGCGTAACATTTGTATTGGGGGCTGTTGTGAATACCACAATAACATGCACAGCGTGCTCCTTACATACGTTAGCGTTGATAAGTTTGATAGTTGTGGCATCTATGGAAATCCAAAGTTTTAAACAATGACTCGTACGCAAGATGTTTGTCATTCGGTTGAGCCCATCTTACTGATTTTAGGATCAGATGACGAACTCTTTTTTGGCAATTTTCGGAGCCCCTCGTACGTTGTCTCAAAGTTTGCGTCGAGTATTTTTACGTTTGGCTCGTGGCGAACAATCAAAGCGTTCTCGAAATTTTGCGTTGAATACCAAAAACGCACATACAATACATGTATATTCATATATATATATATATATATATATATATATATATATATATATATATATATATATATATATATATATGATAATTTTGAACTTCTTGGATACGATTCAATATCGAGATATTTGGGATGTTATAGTTATGTCGAAAAAGATACGCCTCGACCGGGACGATCTCCCGGTCGTGGCGTATTTTTTCGACATAACTATAATATCCCAAATACATATATATATATAAATATATATATATATATATATATATATATATATATATATATATATATATATATACACATATTATGTCATATATCCGTACATATATACTAGTACAATGTAATACTGAAGCCAAAAATTTTGAATATAGAGTGTTGAAGATTATTTTCGAGTGGAGGGAAATATTTGTTAATAATAATGAGCACTATTGTAGATTATATTATGACGAAAGTCAGTGTCACATTACTCAGGGAAGAATTTTCATTTCGAAACTGAGACTGAGAGTTTTTTTTTCGAAGAAATCTGACAGAAAACAATAACACATAGGACGTGTCTTGAACGCTTCTTAATAATACAGTGCATGAATGAATTTCTTTAATGATAAGGCTGAATAACTATATACTTGCTCCGTAGTCCATACAATATTGAAATGCTAACAAGGATAATGAAAAACGAAAAATGATTCTCAGTGCACTATATATATATATAATATATACCGTCACAAATCTTTTTTACAGTGAAATCAAATCTGGTACAATCCTTTGGAATTCAAAGACTGAATTTCAAGTGTAATTATCAGAATGATAGTCTGATATCACAAACTTAATAATATATTCGAAATGGAGTCTTATTCGCACTCATCGAGAGTTCATTCATCAAAAACTTGACGATCGGAATTGAAATGGCGTACTAGATTTGATTTGATCAACATTGGAGTCGAATATACACAATCATTGTTTCCACGGGTCAGTAAACCCGTTCAGAAGCTGCACCTATATTTATAAGACTTTGAGGCGCTCTTGTGAGCGTATATAAATAACTATATATAGACTATATTTTAAAATAAAAGCTTTGAACTTTGACACCAGGACCGTATTGTTGTCTGTAAAAGTATATGCAAAATCATAATTCAATAATATAATATAATATAATCCATATTCTGAATGTCTTCTGTTGTTTTTTTGTGAGTTTTCTGTCATCATCTCGTATTCGCAGGCCCAATTGTTTTCACTACCTCCAATCCATTCTTGAGGAAATCGGATACATGGTACGTTTAGAAATTATGGTACTGTTTATGTTATCGTACTTGAACCTCTGTATTTCAGGGTCCATTGGTTTATTTTTCATCATCTCTTTCATACGTTTCGATTCTCCTTAATATTCCTCTCTACTTTTCTGAAAGTTCTATCATCATTCATTCACATCGCATTCTTCACCAATTTCTTGACTTTAATCCTGAATGTATATTCTAGCATATTCAATTAATACTATATTATAAAAAAATGTTGTCCATCCCTATGTTAACCTGATAAAATCTCTATTTGGAATTATTTATCACTTTCAAGTACTTTGAATCATTTCTCTATCACCACTCTCGCAGTTGCTCATGGTACAATTGCCTTGGGCGCAAACAAAATATTCCATTTACTTCTCATAAAGATTTATTCACATTTATTTGTTCTGAGCATAAAACGTTTATAATCTACAAAATTCTTTTAAGAGACGTTCCCTTTTTTATATCGCATATCTTATTCCATAACCGTTTCCATATTGAGTTTCATGGACAAATTGATAACGATCAAGATCACCACACATTGGTCGAACTTCAGCACTTTCTCGGACCAACTCGCTCCATTTACCACAAGACAATTCGCCATAGCTAATTATCATAGTTTAATACCCCCATCTCTGTAGCCCATGGAGTAGCCTACAATCTTGTCACCGACTTCTGTCTATACCCAGGCCCGATTCATCGTTATAGTGTGGGTTTAGGTATTATGCCCAAATTTGATGAATATGTATTATTACATAGCCTATATCTGACAGCATAAACTACAGCTCCATTCTGAATAGGAACGAGCAATTGATATAAAATTTCATACTTTGAAAAAAAACATACAAAATCAAGTTCCATTGCAAGTTTAATCAGCGAATGTAAATATTGATATCCTAAGATATAACTAGTGACAGTATTACTAATATATATAGTCTTACCAATAGAAATAGATTGTCTGTATTACCTGCAACGTGAATATTGATGCTGTTGGTGATGCCACGGGGCGTCGAACAGGAGAATATTCCTGAATCTTGTAGCTTTGTGTAATAGATGGAGAGCCTGTACTTCCAATCCCTCTCTTCCGGTGCTATTGCCCAACCTATAGATATAGAAAACGAAATACGATGTTATCGTTTAATTTGTAGTCGTAGACATATATTGTTGACAATAATTTAACAACATTCGGTACTAAGCAAACACAATAAAAAAATAAAACGATACTTTATCAGGAATAATAATGGGAATGATTTTTTTGTGAATTTTCGAATCGAATTTTGAATTAAATACTTGAATGAACACAGATAGTTTCGATGATATTATCATCTTTATTTATTTCAACTTGAAATCTGTGATGCGATACTGTAATTTTTTCAGAATGTTCATAATAGAATTTAATATAAATATACTATATTCTGTTTTGAAAATTCAACTCAGAATTTTATGAGAAAAGATTTATAAGATTTTGAAAAATGATCGAATACATTCAGGAAATTAAGTTCTATCCTGTACTATATTCATCAATCGCATTATTTTTCTGTCGCTTTAATACACATGAAATTATAAAAATGTAGAAATGAGCACTTCTCTTCGTGAAGAATACATCTAAAGATTTTTCGAAATAAATGCCTTTTTACAATTTGTTTCAATTGAATTTTGCTTACCTGTTTTTTTTGTGTTCGCCTACATTAAAGTGAACGGTACGTGTATATGTGAAATGGAATCCAAACTCTAATAATAACGTTATTTGCTCATATTGTCAGGTCATGAAAGCTATCAAAGTTGGTATATAACTGATGAATACAAACAAGTAGCATGCTCTTCCTTTGTTGTCCTCGATTGAAATTCAACCAGAAAAACTATTATTGATTCAACTCCGTTCTACTGGATTCTATATCTATACTCCAACTATGAATAAAAATGTGAATGAAAATTTAAAAATAAAAGTCGACACAGAGAAAGCAAAGTATGTAACTGGAAAGTCATAGAATTACACTGTCAAGTAAATCCTTACTGAAAATTAAATACCTTTCCGGAGTCTGGCTTCAAAGGGAATTAATAATACTAAATAACTTCACTCTTCAACTTGGTTTATTCATCTCGTTTGAAAAATAATTAATTTTCTATCTCATCATATAAAAGTTTCACAGCCTGCTTGCGACGTGAAAGAACCTATGTTCATACGATTTGCTATTTATATTATATTTATGGTTACTTATGGTATCAAACTGTGAATATTCAGAAGGAAAATGTATATAGGATTCACTGATACTGGATATTATGTTGAATTAACACTTAATTTTTCAACTTCATCACCTAGATACGATGAATGAGATTCATTTTATATTCATTATTTTATTTCGTTTTGTTATCGAAGAAATACGTGAAGGATTCTGGTAATAATTGATATCTCTCATGGGACAGCCGAAAAGTAAATAAACAAAGTTTACTTTTTATTTTTAATCGATGTTGAGGAAAAAAATACACTTCTCGATGCGAGTATATATAACTTGGTGTATCATAGAAGTTCCTGAACAGGAAGGATGATCTTGGAAGTTAAAATGATTCTCTTCCGTTTTGAAGGCGACCGACAGCTAATGGAAGTTACATGTAAACTAAGGAAAATGTTAGACTATTTGCACGAAAGCTGACAACGACTCGTATATATAACCACGAGGAAATTCTTGAGAGCAATATAATATCCAGAATATTTAATATGACCGTATGAAATCCTCAAGACACTTTCACAAACTTTCAACATAAAACATTTTGAAAATTATGTGATCAATAGAGTCAAGAATGTTTTTACTTCCTTCATGTTTATATTATATATATATTCATATTATATATGTATATATATGTATTCATATACTCATCTAGTGTGAACGTCATAGTTCAAGTTGATTATAGACACTCACCCCAGGGCTGTTTCATTTTGAATCACGAAATGCACGAGTAAACGCGTCGTGGCTAATGTGAAGGGTATGTTCACAATCTTCCAGCAGTATTCAGTCGTGCATAACACTGGTTCATAATTGATATTAACAGCGTAAAGCACCTGATCGATTCACTCACTAATCTAACCCAAACAAACCTAATACGAAACTAATTTAATTACGATTTCGGACGTTGATTCAATAAATGATTTGAAACATCTACTTCGGGATAGCTTGTTAATTTCTCTCTCTATATAAGATAAAATCGAACGATTAAACGGGCTAACTTTTGGCGACCGGAGGACGTAGTATTTCCTTGACATATACTTGGTTGACAGGACTAAAACGTTCTCGCTTGGGTCTACCACAACCACCACCACGAGAATTACTTATCCCTCGTCCCCCGTGCTACTCCAAGGGCAACCACGCGTACAAATTGCTACGGACATATCCCGACCACCGAGACTTCAAACTTTCAGCCGACTAAACTTTCTGGATTGTATATGTATACATATATATAATATATATATATATATATATATATATATATATATATATATATATATATATATATATATATATATATATATATATGTATATATATATATATATATATATACACATGTACGGTGATGATAATTTCAAGTTGAACTTTCGACGCACATTTTAGGGGTCGTTTGTAATGGGTTAATCGAAAGACGTGGTGGCATACGTTACCGTCACACTTGACCGTTACCGTAATACTTGACCGTATCTATCGCTGAGAGGAGTTCGGGAACATCAAAATTATTGAAGAACAAAAATACGAAAATAGAGAAAGTAAAGGAAATATAAGGACAATCACAGGATTTGGTTATTGTTAGATGAGTTAGGAGGTGTTAAAAGTGTGAGAAGTGGTATTCAGACTATTATTTTTTTTTGAAAGAAGTTCTGTCCCTCCTTGGTCTTGATTTTCGTGTTTCTTGGTTATGGAATGTGAAATTTGAACCACAGGAGTGGTTAAAAACAATATTTTAATGACTAATGATGTTAAAACGCAAGAGAGCGACAATTTCTTCAAAAATATTATTCAATGATACAAAAAATATTTCGATTTTTGGAATGGAAACTGCTATGAATTTGAAATGTATTCAATACTTCACTTATAACAATTGAAATTGCTGTGATTGTACTACCTGCAAATAGCCATATACCAGTCAACTGCTCTACCAGAATATAATATCCATTAATTAACCCAACTATCATATAATTATATTCTTCATATATGTGACGTCAGATTTATTTGTGTTTATATTATGTTCACCATATACCATGCACAGAAGTAACATAAATGGCGATCAATCATTATTAATCATAATTCTATACATACCAAGGGAAATAAAATAAATTTAATGGAATCTGTGTGTCATTATGGATATTTTGTACATATACCATAAATATAAAATAATGTGTCGAAAAATATCTTATTCGAAGTTTTTACGAATAAATCATCGCTCATCATATGAGCTGTATTATTATATTCCCATGTGACAACGTTTAGCCCCGAGCAATTAAGACTATAACATACTAAGTACTTTCAACTCGTTGCGTGTTTTAAGTCTAAACTTCAAAATAC
>OZ023330.1:14220531-14235531 GCA_964007535.1 Brachyptera risi | reverse complement strand
GCTCCATTCAAACAGGTCACCGTGGTGACTCCCAGCAGTTTGTAGACGCCTAGCTGTTGACATCGTGTGTGGATCACTGAGCCGTGCGGATAGTGCAAGTAACTCTCTGACTGGAAAATGAGGAGAAAAAACAACGATGTAGTTGTATGGTTTGTTGGATGAGCGAGATAATTGGTTTATTGGTTGGATATTTATAATTTATTTGGAAGAATCTCATAACTGATTTTGATCTATGTCTGATATTAATTTTTTTCATCTTTTATTCATAATTTTGAATGAAACTTTTATGTGTATATTATTTTGTTATACTTAATCATACTCATTACAAAATTTATATATATATATTCATATATATATATATATATATGAATTGCGGAGTAATTTATACGGTGAAACCACGTACGTTCGTGTCATTAGTTAGCTGAGTTTTCACTGATCTACACTCCTGAGAATGACGGTTAAAAATTACGTCGAAACGTTGAGATGTAAATACTCAATTACGTTGTTCACAGTAGAAATTAGTTGACCATTCAATATTGGTCACGTGAATCTACGCGAACATATATATATATATATATATATATATATATATATATATATATATATATATATATATATATATATATATATATATATATATATATATATATATATATTCAGAGGCGCCACGTATTGGCATTCTATTCACCAATTCAATCTGATTCTTTTGTTCAAATTATCAATATGTTCCCTTATATTATCAACTGATGAAAATATTCAGGTCAAAATGTGATGCGTTCCGTTTTGATTTTGTATTCTTCTAACTAGCGAAACGGAATCAATTTTTCACCTTATTATTTGCGATATGAGATTTGTCGACGAGTCTTCGTCACAGTTAACCCAAAGAAGGTGCATAATCTAACTGTGGCAAAATGTTGGTTGAAATACTGACTTATTTCTTATACCCGTAACAACACATCCTGTATACTCAAGGGTGAGTGTATGTATTATGTATGTATCACTATGAAATAATAAACATATCTATCTATCTATCCATCTATCTATCCATCTATCTATCTGATAACCCGGCACTTCCACTGAAACTTGAAATGTTTGTTTTCAGAACCAATATCCACTTTCCACAAGGCGAGTAGATATTATCATTTACATTTCTGGTGAATCTCACTGACGATAACTCCTATCTCCTGAAGTGAACTGAATATGTCGTAATAAGAAATCGCTGATTCAATTTAAATACATGATGAAATTTATCACTCACAAGTAATTATTGAACCAATCAGAAATTGCTGAATGTAATCAAAAGACGGATTCTACAAAGACAAATTACATGGATTATATGTTTACTCTCATTTTCCTATTCCTAATTTTTTAATTTACATTTTTTTTCTTTAAATTTCCATGTATAATATCAACAAACTGTGACCCATTTTTCTAGGTTCTTCATCAGACAATGTTTAGGCCCAAGAAAAGTTGAAGTTTCAATAAATAATAATGCAATTGTTTTCTGAAGTAGCGGCGAGGCGGCGATAAGAAGCGAACAGAGCAGCCGTTAGAATCATGACTTGAAAACTAATCAGCGTTAAGGATTTCACGGTCGTTCAAGCGTTAATAGCGGTATTCTTTTTTTAACAGCTTTCCACAACAAAAAGAGAGACATAAAATGAAAGAAAGAGGAAAAGACAATTACTAAACTTTGACCTCTTCCATGTTTGTAAATGAAAACGAGAGAAAATTGAAAAGTTTTTTTTCTCAAGACCAAGCTAAAGAGCGAGTCTCATTTAAAAATATCCGGTATAACTTTATTGAATAAGATTTGGGAGAAAAGTGAGTTTATGGAAAATATAATGGCTAATCTACCAAAGTTTTCGTTATAGCTGGTATGGCTTGAAATTATGGCCCCAAAAAATGGAAAATTATGAATTTTCAAAGCATAAACAGTTTGTGTAATGCACGATCAGGATTTTGGTGGTGTATTGTATCACATATGTAACCACGCATGTTTCAGGATCGACTCTTCCAACTGTTAGTGCTAGTGGATACAGATACGGTCGTTCGGTACCATAGAAAGAAAGTTAAAGTTGATGATTGTTTTTGCAAATGAGAATAAAATTCCGGCTTAGGACCTGTATGAATCAGAAATGTATTATCTAATAATCTATGAATAGGGGTTCATTTTGAAGTGTGACTAGATTTTAATTAATCGAATAACTTATTTTTGAAAAGTTCCAATTTTGGATGATCGCGTATAGTAATTTCTTAAATTATCACATAACTTTCGTATCTTGACTTCATAATTCCAGCACTTACTGAAATAAATTGAGTATCCATAGGTACCGAAAGTTTTATGCATGATGAATATGAAATTCGAAAGTTGAATTATTAGATTAGCGTAGCGAAAGTTCCATTTTACATACTGAAAAAAAATGGGTTTGGTTTCTATGTTGTTTTTTTTTAATGTAATTTTGTGCGCGGCATACAGGTCAGGAAAAAATACCTATTGAATTGAAACTTTTTATACATACTTTTGTCATATCAGAATAAGCTGGGATTGTTATTCAAAAAAATCGGTCGAAAGTTTTTTCCGGAAAATAATCGCAAAGTTTGAAAAATCCTCATAAGAATAACCCGAAGGAAAATACTTGAAAAACAAGAACTCTTCAAAAGCTCTAAAATTTTCACAGAATATGGGCAATACTATTAAACACCTTCTCAGATATTTTTGCAACAATCGAATGAGAAATAACAAAGAAAACGCAATAAAAGTGTACATTTTATTGCATTTTGAATACATTTTATTGAGGCACAATTCACAATTTCTTCGTAAAATTTTGTGAAAAATTCAAACTAAACAACAAATTCATTTATAGCATAGTTTTACTCGCCCTTCGAGGATCTCTACAAATTTTACGACATCATCTTTATAGTCTTCAGCTTTGATTTCCAATTTTGTTTTCATTGCATACTTTTTTTCATTTTTTCCTCTTTTCAATTTTTGTATGATTTCGTTATCAGTATTTCATTATTTCTTTTTTCCACATTTTCTTCTTCAAACATTATAGGTCTAAGCTACATTGATTTATTGATTTCCATTTTTTTCAAAGTTTTCATTATTAACATTTCATTTCGATCACCACCATTCTTAGATTTAATTATCTTATATTTTGATCCTAGTCAAATTATATTTATTTTGTTATTCCCTAAAATGTTAGTATCGATAATATTTTATATTTTAATTAATTGATTTTTATTCTTCGTCTTTGCAATCCTATAATGTAAGACAGAGTCTTGAATAAAGATATATATATATATATATATATATATATATATATGTTTGACTTTAAGCTTTCACAACTCATTATGTGCAATAAATTGAATATTTTTGGATGTAGTTGTGTAATGATGATAAAATAAAACAAACTCTTTTAATTTTATATTTAAAATAATTAGTTTTATTCTCGAAAGCTCAACGTTTCATGACCTTTATCGGTCACCTCTTCAGGAGCAATGACAAAAATTAAAAATATTAGAAAAACAACAATTACAAAACAATCAAGAAAAACATTCATATAAACACAAGTGGCTGTGGTTTACTGAACACGGCTTCTCAGATTGTATATTTTATTAAAACCAGAGTTCATGGATTGACCTTTCTTCTGATTCTCGGGTCCAGCTACCGGTTCATTTTGTTTCATTTCTTTCTTCTTAATCAATGCAATAGCTGTTGCCCAAGAATCAGAAAAGCTGTATCCGCAATCGAGACCGTTAATATTTAAAGGATGTTTGATAATTTCGAGACCCTCGCTGATTGCTCTCTTCCAACGATGGCTTTCGTGATTGATTATTTTGGCCTTGTCATATAAGATGTTATGGATTCTTCCACCTTCATCTACCAATGTTGCATGTGTGGCAACAGCTGATAGATTAGGTGAACTCCTTCTATGTTCTTTAAGGCGCTGTATCAGTGGTTTCTTGGTTTGACCTATATAACACAAACCGCAGTCACAAGGTATCCTGTATACACCACAATTCTCCTGCGGAATAACGTCTTTAACGGGTGTAAAAAAGGAATTTAGTTTTCTTGTTGTTGTGAAGATAGTTTTTATATTATGCTTCTTTAGCATTCTTCCAATCTTATCCGTTGTTCCATTGATGTAAGGAAGAAGTATAGTTGTGGGACTTTGCTCTTCTGTCTCTTTTGGTCTCTTTGCGTTGATCTTAAACGCTTCATCAACTTCTTTTTTCGAGTAACCATTCTGAGAAAAAATTCTCCTCAGATAGTTCAATTCAGAAATTAAATGATCGTCATCAGAAAGAGCAGTAGAACGTTGAACTAGATTAGTCAACACGGATTTCTTCTGAGTATACAGAAAGAAAACGCATACAAACCGGTACCTACAAGGCAATTCATATAACCATCCATCTCAGAAGAAATCCGTGTTGACTAATCTAGTTCAACGTTCTACTGCTCTTTCTGATGACGATCATTTAATTTCTGAATTGAACTATCTGAGGAGAATTTTTTCTCAGAATGGTTACTCGAAAAAAGAAGTTGATGAAGCGTTTAAGATCAACGCAAAGAGACCAAAAGAGACAGAAGAGCAAAGTCCCACAACTATACTTCTTCCTTACATCAATGGAACAACGGATAAGATTGGAAGAATGCTAAAGAAGCATAATATAAAAACTATCTTCACAACAACAAGAAAACTAAATTCCTTTTTTACACCCGTTAAAGACGTTATTCCGCAGGAGAATTGTGATGTATACAGGATACCTTGTGACTGCGGTTTGTGTTATATAGGTCAAACCAAGAAACCACTGATACAGCGCCTTAAAGAACATAGAAGGAGTTCACCTAATCTATCAGCTGTTGCCACACATGCAACATTGGTAGATGAAGGTGGAAGAATCCATAACATCTTATATGACAAGGCCAAAATAATCAATCACGAAAGCCATCGTTGGAAGAGAGCAATCAGCGAGGGTCTCGAAATTATCAAACATCCTTTAAATATTAACGGTCTCGATTGCGGATACAGCTTTTCTGATTCTTGGGCAACAGCTATTGCATTGATTAAGAAGAAAGAAATGAAACAAAATGAACCGGTAGCTGGACCCGAGAATCAGAAGAAAGGTCAATCCATGAACTCTGGTTTTAATAAAATATACAATCTGAGAAGCCGTGTTCAGTAAACCACAGCCACTTGTGTTTATATGAATGTTTTTCTTGATTGTTTTGTAATTGTTGTTTTTCTAATATTTTTAATTTTTGTCATTGCTCCTGAAGAGGTGACCGATAAAGGTCATGAAACGTTGAGCTTTCAAGAATAAAACTAATTATTTTAAATATAAAATTAAAAGAGTTTGTTTTATTTTATCATCATTACACAACTACATCCAAAAATATTCAATTTATTGCATATATATATATATATATATATATATATATATATATATATATATATATATATATATATATATGGGATATTATAGTTATGTCGAAAAAGATACGCCTCGACATAACTATAATATCCCAAATTTCTCGATATTGGATCGTATCCAAGAAGTTTAATTATCACACATATATATATATATATATATATATATATATATATATATATATATATATATATATATATATATATATATATATACATATATATATATATATATATATATATATATATATATATGAATCAATTGGATTTTCAAAGCGTATATGCGACAGGTTTCAACATTATAAATATCAACAAGTTGCAGGTAAGGTTTTTGAACGTTTGAAGTAATCCAAGGTCCGTAGATGTAAATTGAGTTGACAAGTTATTTTTCATTCTAGATTTCCATACTTCTAAGCTCATCTCACAACGCGCATCCCGCGTTTTCCTAGTAGCAATGTGATCTATACGATTAGGAAATTATTTGACCTCATTTGTAAGATGATAATAGATTATCCATGTAATCATTCAACTATCAGTCGGGTGATATGTTGTATGTGGTGATATATGGTGCTGTGAAAAACAATCTGTTAACACTTTTTAGCCTATTTCTTGTTCACAATCTGAACAATGAAACGAATTTATTGGCTTCTGTTAAAAAACAAGATAAACATGTATTTTAGATTCATCTTATTTCTCATCTACACTTATCTAATTTATTTTCAACGTCATGTGATAATAAAGCAGTTGAACTTACACTATTGACCACAGTTTTGAAAAGTTTGAAAATTAAATATATCATATGTTACAAGGATCCAAAACCTATTGCGTTCACCCGAAACACCACTTTTTGATCGAACTTCATTTCAAGTGCCACAAATTACGCATATTCAGGACAATCACTTCCCATCTCTAGTAAATAATAAAAATGGACTTTGATAGAAAATGATACTGAATCATGCACAAATATTTCATCATTGTATCAAGAAGGTGATAATTATTTAATGTGATAAATTTGACTCGGTAAAATACAATATAGGCCTATGTTATGTTAACGAGAGATCAATCGTGATATATACATCAATATCATTACTAATATCAACAGTATTAGATCATATAGCGATCACGTTCAACACGGCAGTATAATCAGAACCCTCCATTTTAGAGCCTTCGGACATAAATTCAACACAAACATACAATTATGTATCCAATCACAAGATAGTCACAATCAAGCCTCAACATCAATTAGCGTATAGTCTGTGATTACTACAACATGTACATGTGTGAGATAGGTTTAAACTGAATATCGCAAGAAAATAATACTTTTTACAATACTATGGTATATGGATGTTGATATGATACGTGCAATTATTTATTTTGAAAGAAAACATCGTTTCCTATATTAGTGAGACATTGATGTACCGTATCAGTTGTGTTTTATATTTCCATTTTGTAATATATTTCATAGTTTAATTGAATACTAGAATATAGATGAGTCCATGTGAAATAATTATTGTATGTGTCTATCAAGAGTTTTGAAGTAATATATACCCTGAAGTATCAGTGTGGAGTGTACGAGGATATATGATCGTCAGCAATTGTTTTTTTTTCAAAAATAGTTCGAGTAATTGACCTGAATATACCAATAAATATTTCAACGTATTTCTGAATTCATTGCACTTAAATGACAAAAATGACAAAAATGACAAAATAACATCCTCTACAAACTTTTACATGGATTTAAAATGTAAACTGGGTCACAAAATTCAATTAGGCCTACTCTATACTTCATAGCTAATATTTTGACTGGAAGATATACTGATATTAAAATATACCCTTTAATTTACTGTCGCATAATATTTATTTCTAGGAATATTCTGACGCCCAATTTGATATACTGAATAATTTTCACCCTACTGTTTTGAGATGGTTGCCTAATATGTAGGTATTTATATCAATATCCATTAGAATAAAAAATTATAATAATGAAATATAAACTTTGAAAGTTACAAAGCTAGTAAATATGTTCAAACCCCAGTGCGTAAAATTACTTTTTTTTTAAATAACATCGAAACTTGATACAAAATCATTGTTTCACAATTGAGGCTATGGATGAAAGGTAGGATCGTTTGGACAGGGCACCGCAAGGGCGGTCATTAAAATGAGGTTACCACCTCATTTTAATTATTTAAAACCAATGAACTTCAACACCAGGACTGCGCTGTCGGTGACCATACATTTCCGCCGCAGATAACAGTCTTTCAGTTTCTGAAAGTGCGGAACACATAAGTAAAAACCGTTTCTGTGATATATATCCGGACAATGAAATTACAGTAAAATTAACAATTTTAAAATTGTAACAATTTTCGAGTAAGATTAATATGGACCTAGTATATGTTAATCTATTTTGAGAAATAGTCAGGGTTCGAGACCAGTCAGAGATATGGTTTTAATGAACATTTATAATTAATCCTTTCATCCGCTTCATGTAGAGCTATAAATATTTCATAACAATGCTCTCTGCTGTTACAAACTTGCTTGTATTAATGTTCATTTCAATAAGTAAAGTGGTGGGAATTAAGTAACAATGTATTTATTTCATCTCCACCATTTTTTAGATTATTTAGTTTATTATACGATCGAATATATGTATTATTTACTAAAAATGTCACATGATTGAAGTTTTCGCCAAGATGCCGCTGGTGAGTTGGAACTATCAAGATAATATGGCACAACACAAGAGTGGTCTTTGTTCTACCGAGGATGAAAGTAGATGGAGTCTGTAGGCCTACTTGTCTCTAGGCACTTGCCTCTATGTTTTTGTACAATATCAACAAAATTTCTAGGTCAGGTGAGACTAATTCACTTATAGGTATAAAAGTTTGTAATAGTCTTAGATAGTGGTAATACAAAGTTGAAGTTTCAATTCCGCATTTTACATACCAAAAATATTATGACTTGAGAAAATCCGATAAACATACAAGTATTTCATTTTTGAAAAAAGTTGGCACAACGACTGAATAGTTCAATGATAAGAAATTATCCTCCTTACAATAAAATAGAGCAATGAGCATTACCAACGTAAACTGATTACATCTTCGTCGATCAACATATTCAACGCCAAAAATATGTAGTTTTCCTAAAATTACTTAATTTTGTCAACTTATTTGATATTGGTTATTTGGTAACATAAATGATGTGCTTTTGGTTATTTCACTGCCACCCAAAAATCATAGACAGAAGAGAGTGGTTGTGATACCGAAATATTCTCAGAACATAAACTCACAACTTACACTGGTTCATGCCTGTGCATAACTACAGTAATCTTAAGTATACTATACTGCACACATGCACGTATACCTAATAACTCTATTCACTTTATAGTCCATTGTTTTTCTTAGACATTCCTAAAGTACATACATATTCTATTACGATGTAACACATAACAATATCTTCTTCTTACTTTCACCTTGGGATAATAACATTTTACAGAATACTTTCGTAGTTGATAGTTGCGACTATAATGGACATAGTTGGCCTTTTTAGTAGTTGCAACTATAATGAACATAGTAGGTCTATTTAGTAATTGCAGCGAGTCCCAGAGCGAATATTCACGTACATTGTCACACGTTCATAGCCCAATATAGTAAAATAAGCAGAGGCACTGAGAGAGACGAGTGGCCGAGTGGTTAATACACTGAACCGTCATTCAGGAGACCGCAGTACGATTCCTTTTTCCTTCCATGGTCGACCATCCTGACGGGGGTTATTAGTAGTTTTCCTCTGTCATTCAGGTCAATACTGGTGATTCCTTAACAACAGGTCACGACCAAATCCTTCCGACTATCCAAAAACACGTGATAAAATAACCTTTCATCTCACCATCCCATCATCTCATATATCATTCACCGACGTCAATAGACCGTTGTTATCAGTACAGTGCGCCGTTAAACCCAATATAAATGAATTAAGATAAGCAGAAGCGTATACATATATATATATAGCAGATTACATATTTCGTATATATATATATATATATATATATATATATATATATATATATATATATATATATATATATATATAAATATATATATATATACATATATTTATATATATATATATATATATATATATATATATATATATATATATATACATATATATATATATATATATATATATATATATATATATATATATATATATATATATATATAGTGCAATCTATCCGAAACGTCACGCAATGGTGACAAGATGTGGGCAACCGTCTACAGTCTAAAATAATTCCAACATATATATATATATATATATATATATATATATATATGTATATATATATATATATATATATATATATATATATATATATGAATATATATATATATATACATATATATATATGTATATATATATATATATATATATATATATATAAAATGTATATACATATATATATATATATATATATATATATATATATATATATATATATGTATATATATATATATATATATATATATATATATATATATATATATATATATATATTATATATATATATATATATATATATATATACATACATATATATATATATATATATATATATATATATATATATATATATATATATATATATATATATATATATATATATATGTATACACTTTGAGACTCATATACTCATCCATAAATGTTAGGTGGAGCTCTTCAAATGGCACTCTGAAAAATAAAAATGTCTACTTTGGCCCACCAGTTGTTCACTACTCGTTCACAAGCATCTCTATGAGTGAATTTGCCATTCCGAGCACGAGTCATTGAAAACAAGGGCAACCGGGTAACCGTTGAGCGCCACGTCCCGCCATGCATTGCATTACAAATTCAAATCTAGCAAACTCGACGTGACCGTATTCGACAACCCCCCCCCCCCTTACCCCCTTGCCGGTGCACCGCGTCCCTAAACCATCACTCTTGCCCTGCCGTAACCGACTTGCTAATGGTTAACAATGGTCTGCCAGATTGGTCGAACGCAAACCAGCAGGTCTTGTCGAGAATAAATTGAAACCGACTCGTTTATTCACTAAGCCCTTGTGAGTCGGTGAAATAAATACTCGGTCACTCGGTTGCACCGTATCGAATTATACGGATTCGACGCGTGTCAGCTGTTTTTGACGTGCATCTTATTCATAACTAAGCGAACGCAGAATATGCGTTGTAAGATGAGTGATATTTTATATAAAATGTGCTTGAAAGCTATAAACATACATTGATTTTGAATATATCAACTCACTGTTTACCTGATTCACCTATTTGTAATTTCAATCGTTTTACGATCCAATTGATTTTACTTCTTGTCTATTTTCCAATGGCTTTCTTAATAGCTTGGCTTTAATTTATGTTTTTTTTAAGAACATCGAAACTTGATACAAAATCGCTGTTCCCCGATGAAGCCAATGAATGAAAAATTGCTGTGAACTAAAATATGTGAGATTTTCATCTTTGAAACGGCTCATCCGATTAGGTGAGTGAGCGAAGGGAAGACTCAATTTCACCGTACTCGAAAAAGATTTATTTTTATTTTTCACGCTCCACAGGTCAAACGAAAGTACAAATTCAGTTGAAACTTGGCATACACAAGTGTCGTCATCCAATTCGATAGAGTATAGTTTTGAGGCGCAATCGGCTGTACCACTTCTGAGAAAACCTCTATTCGAAGTTTTTGAATAAACCCTTACGAATAACTCGAAGGAGAAAATTCCGAGAAAATAATTATTCCGAATGAGTTCAAATTTACACTGAATTTCGATTTTTGAATGTTTCACATTATTCCGAAGTTTCACACGAATTGGATCAGCCGTTTTGATGAAAAATGTTCAGTGTCATTTTTTTACAACAATCAAGGCTATTGAGATTTGAGATATCGATGAACAATTAATCAACAGGTCTAACCAGTTGAATTGTGATTCGATCAATTATGAATAACACAGAAAGGCAGTTCCATAATTGTTTTGAGCTCAAGGTGCATCTGCACCTTTCCATCACATCGTCATTCAACAACACGTATCTTGCGTTTTCTTAGTATGAATCTTTGGATTATTGTGTCACATTAGTGAAAATACATAAAAAAAACACGAATTCATTGGGAGAAGTATGTTTTCTATATTTTCCCCTCTGGGTTATTCTTATGGGGGTTTTCAGAATATCAGAATTATTTTCTCAATAGTGACTTAACTGATTGACTGATTGCGCCTCAAAGTTATACAGTATCGAGCTGAAAGATGACATATGTGCATGCCAAGTTTTATAAAAATATTTCTTCCATTTGATCTGTGGAGTACAGAAGGAAAAAAATCTTAAGTAAAGAAGCATTGAGTCTTGGTTCCGCTCATTCAATTTAAAGTGTTTTGAGTGCTTTTATCACATCTTTCTTTTAGTTTAGTTTTAAAGTACAAACAATAAAACTACAAGACTCTTGAGTATAAAAAAAGTCTATAGAAATGTATTTATACATGGTAACTGCTTGTACTTTTATTTCTCAATTAAAAAACTGGAGAGAACTAAAGAAAATAAAAAAAGAAAAGGTGAAGGTTGTACAGAATAAATTGTTCATGGAGATTATTTCTCGTTTTATTGCAATAATGTAAACTATTTTATTAGAGGATATTAAAATGAATTTCATTTCATATGCATGTTCGAGTTAATCAACATAATCGTTCTCACTCCATTGAAATTTGAATTATTATTTTTTTTATTTCAACGAATATTTAAAATCACTAATAAAAACAGTACTGGTAGCTATTATTCAACCAATTATTCTACTGACAGTACTACACTGAAATAGAGTATGATAATGATAATGAATTAGCATGAATTATAATGAGTTAGCAGCTATCGAGGTTAGCGACGTATAACCCACAAGCGATTTGTTGCTATCTGTAATTGGGCATGAAATTGTAGACCATAGTTATTAGCAAATTGAATATCAATAATAATATTGAGTGATGTGTTTTTGCATATCTTGTCATTCTGGTGACATTAATTCCCAACAGTTGTCAGTTTCTGCAATATCATATATATTACATGACATGCTCGTCGGATCGGATTAAATTACGATATCATTGTGGAGTTGAAACAAAGTTCTGAAACATTCTTATAATTTTGTAAATTATCTCGTTTTAATCGAGAGATTTGAAACAGTACGGTTTGAGAAATACACAATTTATCAAAATATCTAAAATTTTGAATTTCATTTGACTTTATCTCAGAACGTTTCACCTGTATGAACTATGAATTTGATGAACACTATTTTTACTATGCAAAGTTTCAACATTCGAGTGTTTCAAATATTGCTTATAGTATTTATACACAGCTCTTCTGACAGATTTTCAGTTCATAATTAAAGTAAAGTTAAAAGGACGAGGGTTTAGGGGAGAACGGCCATCGTCACGACCATTTTAATGAATATTTTATTTTACCCAAGCTGAAAACCCTTTGGGAAATATGTTGCGACTGTTGAAAAAATTCAATTTTCATATAATATTTTGTCTTTGATAAGAAGCGTAGTGTATGATTGCTATAAAGCATACAGTGTTCGTCCTGTATTTGGAAGTTGAAAAAAAAATGTTTGTTACAGAATGGATTTTAATGAATTAAATTTGGTAACATATTCACCGAGCACTCTGATGTCAACTTGAGCTAATACCGTTGGGAAATATGCGCACAGTGTAAATTCCACATGATATTAGAAAAGCGCAGTGGCTCCGTGATGTTTTTAGACTAGGAAAACGCCACTGTGTGTCAGAATGTGCGATGAATATGGACGAATAACAATAATGTTCACATTGTAGTTCAATACTTGAGATATATCAACTTTTGCCCTGCAATTATATATGGATATAGAACAATTCTCCTCTCTAGACCAGTTAAAAACTGAAAATAAAATATATGTGAGGATTCTTCATCATTTTTTATTTATAAGTGAATTTTCGAAATATTGATTTGTTTGGTACAAAATAGGAGACAAAGTAAGTTTCAACAAGAAATACAATTTAAAATCCAGTGTTTTTCGATGTTTTGTAGACGGGTTTATATATCAAACTTGTGAGAATTTCTTCTGCATGGAAATGAACGTGTTCACTGTGGGCTTCTTTCAAGTATCTATTGGCGACGAATCGTTACCGTATCGATACAGTGAACTGGGAAACTACCACATATCGTGATTAGTTAAACATACATGTGTATATATATATATATATATATATATATATATATATATATATATATATATATATATATATATATATATATATAAAGAGAGAGAGAGAGATGTGTGTGTGTATGTATTCGGTTGATCTTCGTTCGCTGAACTGTAAGGAAGAATCTCCGAAGATGGCAGATTACATCCTGCCTAATTGTTGGCTAATAAGACAAGGTGCTAAATGGGCAATTCTATCCCCAAAGAGCAAACATAGGTCAACCCGAGCGAGAAATCGCCGAAACATGTATGTATGTATAAATATATATTTATATATATATATATATATATATATATATATATATATATATATATATATATATATATATATGTATATATATATATATATATACATTTGTATTTATATATAAATATATATATATATATATATATATATATATATATATATATATATATATATATATATATATATATGAATGCATGACTTTCTGTTGGAACGTACAGCACGTGATATATATATATATATATATATATATATATATATATATATATATATATATATATATTATTATATTATTATTATATATATATTTATATGTATATATATATATATATATATATATATATATATATATATATATATATATATATATATATGAACATGAATCAATGATATTAATTGGTATAAATGGTGTATATCTGTCTGTATTTGTCAACAATGAGAAGAATATTTAAACGAAAGAGTATTGTTCATGAGTACGAAAGAGTAAGCTTATGAGTTTGATGAATGAAATATGGAGATAATAGAATGCATTATTCATCAAAACAGGGAGGTTTTAGTGAAAAAACTTCTCCTTCAGGCTATCGAGTAGATGGAAGTTGTAATTTTTAATTAATAGTACTTCTATTGTTTCACAATTGTATGTTCATTAGAACTTTTTACAATCCACTCTGATATATCACTGATATTCGCTAACTAATTTCTATTTTCAAATAGCATGCCACGACCGAAACGTGTAAAGTATTTCCCTAATAATGTTGGAGCTCATTTCATTTCTAATCCAAGTATTTGAAATAAGCAGTTTAGGGAATGAAGTTTCTACTTCGCTCATCTAATTACATATTTGTTTAGTTTAATCACGTCGTTCTTGCTCAGTCCTCAGGGCAATCATTCATAACTTTTTTTGTTACTCCAACTTTAATCATATTTGGAGACGCTCATGTATTTAACTCGGAAAATTCAGCATTTGCGTTGTAAGATGAGCTATTCAGCCCTACCTATATGAATTGTGATTGAAGTCCATACATTTACACTTTGATTTTGAATCTTTTATATCACACTGCCTT
>OZ023330.1:14205531-14215531 GCA_964007535.1 Brachyptera risi | reverse complement strand
CCATCAATTGGAAACGATTAAAACAAAGCCTTCTTTATTATTAAATAAATTGATCAGGAAATATGATGGCAGTGACATAATTGTTTGGATCTCAAGGTGTAGGCCTACATTGTATTCTCTTATTTTTTAGCATAATTATATATGCTACTTGCATACATTATTACGTTAGTTCACATATTTCACATAGTTAATTACAATGATTGAATAGTAGGCCTACAAAATGATTATAACATGAGACTACAATTAGTACTGATACTGAAATTGGATTGAATTAAAAAATTAGTTAAAAATTGGATTAATCATAATTTCATTCACTCATTCATTAATTCCCAGAAACCACATTTTTCATAATATTTTAGAATATATATATATATATATATATATATATATATATATATATATATATATATATATATATATATATATATATATATATATATATATATTCTGAAATATTATGAAAAATGTGGTTTCTGGGATATAATGAATGAGTGAATGAAATTATGATTAATCCAATTTTTAACTAATTTTTTAATTCAATCCAATTTCAGTATCAGTACTAATTGTAGTCTCATGTTATAATCATTTTGTAGGCCTACTATTCAATCATTGTAATTAACTATGTGAAATATGTGAACTATGAAAAACGTAATAATGTATGCAAGTAGCATATATAATTATGCTAAAAAATAAAAGAATACAATGTAGGCCTACACCTTGAGATCCAAACAATTATGTCACTGCCATCATATTTCCTGATCAATTTATTTAATAATAAAGAAGGCTTTGTTTTAATCGTTTCTAATTGATGGTGACACCTGTTCCTTGGATTTAATTAGTATCTTGATAGCTTTGAGTGATTTTAAAAAATTGGATTATTTATTTTTCTTACATCAAAACGGCTATCTGATTGGACTGAAAGTTCGGAATAAGGTGTATAGTTATAATATTGAAATTCCATGAGAATTTGAATTCTCTCAAAGAAAATAATCTTGACAAATTTTTTCCTAGGGGTTATTCTTACAGGATTTTTGAAAATTATGAAATAATGTTTCTCAGAAGTGGTTCAACCGATTGCGCCTCAAAACTATTTACAGTATCGAGTTAGATAAGGAAACTTGTGTATGCCAAGTTTCAACTGATTTTGAATTTTCGTTTGACCTTGAAGCACGAAAAGAAGGCACTTTTTTCGGGTACGGTGAAATTGAGCCTAGCTTCGCTCATCCAATAATGCAGCAATTATTGTTTTGCACGAGTTTGTAGCTTGTTTTTTTCTATTATAAATTGTCTCTTATTTTCCTGTAATTATTAGCTAGACTACAAAAATGTTTGAGACTTTCAAGACAAGTGGCCTATTTGATGTGCCAGAAAAACGTGGGATATGCGTTGTAAGATGGGTGATATATGCTTATTTATGTGGACTGGATTGGAAAGTTTTCTACACACCTCCATTATAAACCCTTAATGCAAGGGTTCCCTATTCTACTTGTTGGTTATGTTTTATTCAGGATTAAAGCCATCCACGATAGTTATCGTAGATGGTTATTATAATCCTATTAGTATTAAAACGTTAGAAGATTTAATCGGTTATTACGTTTAATATTTGATTTCATTAATAGCTTTCTGATTTCATCTCATTCTATTCTGCATATTATAATAGCTGATACATAATATAAGTAAGGATAATGGAACTAACAGAAGCCCGCGTTAGAACACAAGTTCTTGAGTGCGGGCTGTCAAAAGAATTTTGATTGAAAGAAAATTGAAAGATTATTCTGAAAAAACTACATTATGAATATTTTCTAGAAACAGCTAGTTCGATGTGTGTGAAAATTTGGAATAATGCGTATCATTTTCATGTTCGAATTCCGTTGAGTTTTGAATTAATTCTCATTAAATATTTATCTCGACTCATTTTTCTCTAGGTTATTCCTATTTTGTTTTTATTTCAATTCGAAATGTTTTTTTTCCAAAAGAAGTGCTCCCGATTGCACCTCATACAATATCGAGTTAGATGATGACACATGTGCATGCCAAGTTTCAATGAACTTTCTGCTTCCGTATGGCAGAACTGTGGAGAGCGAGCAAAAAAATTACATACTTACTTTTTTACGAGTACGGTAAAATTTAGTCTTCACTTCATTCATCCAATTGATTTCTCCACATACACAATTTTTCCTGATCATAATTGAAAATTGAATGAATTTGGAGCTTACACTCGCCTTCATAAATACGAAATTACATTTCACGATAAAGGATATTTTGATTCGATATATTTTTCATTTCTTGTCAATTTTTTGAACCTGCCCGTTGGAGGAATGAGAGAAATTGAGAAATTTGGAGTGTTTTGTTATCTAGTCTATTTAGCTTCTGCTACAAGTCTGAGTAGCGTCAAGTCTCGGTCTGTACAACCGAAAGTACGTTCGTCTTGACATATCAGACCCGGCACCTCCACTATTTCTTCCTTCTGAAAGCTGTTTGGTTATTCATATGCCAAAAATGCATATATATTTTCAGACCCACGATGTCACAATAGAAGACTTGTCTGTGAGTCTAATAGAACAAATTTTCAATTTCTAAGCATTTGATCAATAATGCATAGTCTTACAGGCCATAAGTGAGATAATTATGATAATTATATATATATATATATATATATATATATATATATATATATATATATATATATATATATATATATATATTTATATATATATATATATATATATATATATATATATATATATATATATATATATACATGGAAAATATATATTTTTTAACTTATATTTTGAGAACTTGTTGATATATCTCTGAATTACTGCCTTCTGGTTAGTGATAATAAGTAAGTGGTTAGTAAAAAGTGTGAATGAAATTTTCCTGGTGAGAGCAATTGAATAATACAAAAAATGTATTGCACAAATGAATATAAATAGAACAAATAACTATTTTTTGTTGATAATAATGAAAAAATGATCAGTGGAATGTGTAAATAATAACTTCATTCTTGAACAACAGAATGTTCAAATGATTTATTTCTGACTAGTAATAATAAGTTAATATTGATAAAAAATTAGAATGGATTCTTTTTTGGTGATATACACGCTTGATATCTTCTTCTGATTTTTGATAAAATACATTCTTGAATAATGAATCAAAAGAAGAGATAAATTATTTCTTCGCAATAATAAGTGAATATAGTAATATATAATGATTAATAAGAGTATAGAGAACTCTTCCAAGTTCAATTTTCAAGAAAGTACGGAATAAATCATCAAACAGAGTACTTTCATTACAGGTTATGTTTATTAGAATAGATTCATATTCTCACATATTCTTTCAGAAGAGAAATTCAAGCTATATTGTGTATTTTTAACGAAAGTTTATTAGAGAATTTCGGTATCAAACTAACCTTTCCTGACTATACCGTCAGAATTGTAACTTATTGGGTCATCTTTGAAATTTATCTCTGTGTCTGGTTTTATATTCATATTTATCTGTACCATTTCAATCTTGTGTCACTTATAGTTGTTGATGATAGATATGAAGAAATGTAATTCGTTACAGATAGTGAGTCAAGATTTCAGTTGAAATTATCTTTGTTAAATGGAATTATATATTTTTTTCTCAATTTTTAGTAAATTCAATTATATTCGTGGTAAAGCCGCAGGATAGAATACCATACCTTATTAATGATTCAATGAGCGCATGATAAACAATAACCGAAGTTTTTACAGTTATCTCAAAGTTTTAAAATACGTATGCTGTACATTCCTGAACGTGGTCGGTTACACAAAATATCAATGTGTTCATCCCAATTAAACTGATTATATAAATTATAAAACCTAGATAAGTTTGTTGATGAGTATTTGGTATATATATATATATATATATATATATATATATATATATATATATATATATATATATATATATATATATATATATATATATATATATATATATATATATATATATATACATATATATATATATATATATATATATATATATATATATATATATATATATATATATATATATATATATATGTGAGATGGGGAGACGGGAAAGTTAATGTCAATTAAATGACCAGGTCCCCCCCCCACATTTGAAATGTATACTTTTCATTACGTTGCTGAAATGTGCTCGTTTCGTGCTGAAATGTGCTTCAAAAATCGTTTCTTGCTGCTATCTCTTTTTAGTTTTTCCGATTCCATTGTGGGGGGGGGGGGGGGGGGGGGGATTTATACTTAGAAAATGGTCAGTCCTCCTCACATTCGAAATGTATACCTTGTATCACGTTTCCACATAATGATAGCGTTCTTTTTGTTTTGAAATGTTTTCAAGCCAAGATGAACCGACATTCCACTGTTTTCATACAAAGAAAAAAAGAGTACATGAACTAATACGGATTTCATGTTTTAAAGACTGTATTATAGGCCTACGCCTATTTCAAATGCTCATTTAAATCCAAGTCATTGTCACTGTTGTTGTCATTGTCAAGTAAGTCATTGTGTATGCTTAGTACCATCGATCTGACAGCTGAAATTACTAAATTACCCTTTTCAAGTACCATAAATAATTAATATATAATAATATTTTTCGTGCATACCCAATTCTACTCCATTATTATATAAGAACGTCGACATGGATTCATCAACGAGTAGAATATTGAGAAAAGGAGTTGACGTTACATAAAAATGATTGTGGAATATCCTCTTTTGTCATAGTTAGGACATATTTTTGAAAAATCTTTCGTTATTAATGTTCGAGTGAGATGAAAGTGACCAAAATTCAGTCACAATGTGGTCCTTACGTGGTTAAATATTTGTATTGATGATATAAAACTGTTATTTGATATTTGATTTCTATATGCAATACAGCAAAGATGAAGTTGTATGTACCGTACCTTCTGAGCTTCCGCTGAATTGAACATTCTTCTTTGTTCTGTATTTATTAATAATATGAGTTTCTTTTTCGGTGTGATCACTTCTTAATTTTCATAACAGAGAAATGAGAATTACGTAGTTTTTCATTAGATGATTACTATATTTTTTTGATTCACATTATAGTTGGATACAATATTTTCATATACTATTTTATTATTGAATTGTAGAGACGGATAATTATGTGACGAAAGATTTACCTCTTTTGAGTATGTGTTTGATTATTGGAATCGTTGTGGATCAATGAGTATAGACACAATACGTGCCGTGTTAGCGCCTAGGGGGCATTTGACCCGAAACAAGGGCCCCAAAACCACCCTTCAGGTTCAACTCATGAGGTACTGTACATGGATGAAAAAAATGCTATTTTGATGGAGACAATACTCCGTGCTCGTAAAACATAAATCATAAAACACAATTTTGGGAGGCATTTGCTCTTCGAGACGTGTTTTACCGGAAATTGCATTTTTTACGTCAAATGGTATATGCATGATTTTGGTTCAATAGATGAGAACAAATACCCACATTACATAGCATCAGAGACGTTTGAAGTGTTTTTTACTCCGAAAACCATGTAATTAAGGGCCCATCTAGGGGGAAACGCGTTTTGAGAGGCAAATGCCCCCCAAAATCGTGTCTTACGGTGTATGTGAGGATCTTGGCATTCTCACTACAGAATGACGTGTTTGCCATCCATGTATCCTAAAGGTAAACCATGGTACGTCTGGGACCCCTCGGGGGGCCAAATGCCCCCTAGACGGTTCGTAAGACGCGCTCATTGTGTCTATACTCGATGATCCGCATCGATTTCAAAAACCAGAACAAATGCACTTTATGAGGTAGCCCTTTCGTCTTTGGCTCTTGGGCTAGTAGGTCAAAATGATCAAAATTTCATGCATAATAATATAGTAAGTACCCTGTGATTTAAACTGACACCCATCTTTTCATCTTTTCTTACCGTCATGGAAAATGATAATTTCATCTATCTAAATGAGATGGCTACAGATTTTTACGCCGAACAGAGCAACATATTCGCATATTAAATTACTACTTCTATCCAATATCGTATTAGCCAGGACAAAGCTTTTTTGTTATAATATTTGGATTTTATTAATGCTTCTGTACATCCAGGACTTGAGTGTAGGCTACGATATTGTAGAAACGTGACGTTAATATCACTCAATAATCAAATTGGATAACCTCTGATCTGTCTTTTCGTCGAATAAAAATAGTAGGGCCTACTCGATTTAATATTTTCGTCAACATTTTTCATCAGGAATTACTGGAAATTTGATTTGAAAAGGGTTCATTGGTTGGTGATTATATTTCACTAGACAATCAACTATTAAAAACAATCATATTGTGTATGTGTATACATATGTGCACATGTCCACGGGTCGTACATTCATCTAAACGACAGGTATAAAGCGTTGATAAGTGATTATATTGGTGCAAACCGTGACTGATGGTCAAACGATTCTCTGATATTACCAATCACTGAACACGTTTACTGTATTATTGTATACGTTTTTCTCATGATTATTTAAATTACAAAATGTTTTGTCACCAAACTATCGAATATGAATTCATAACGTTACTATGAGTTCATAATTAGATATTATGATTCATGGCCATCTAGATGTCAGACCGTCACACATATTATATCAACTCTGTAAAGAAAAGTATTCATCCTTTAAAATACTGATTATATTTCCAACGGTTTTCAATTTTAAATCGAGCTGCTTGAAGTTGCAAAAATATCCTTTCTGTCAAAGACAACTCGAAAGGGGAAAAAAAATGATATTGCATGGAAATTATTCAACCGTCTGAACACACTCGTGTAATTGAACTTTGATGTATGATAATCGTTACATTTACAAAGAGATGCTGTGTTTTCATACACATTTGTGAATCTACATACAAACCTAATATAATGTTTTTGTTTCACAAAGGAAAACTGTCAAGTCGATTTCTATAATAATGATATGTAAATCACTCACACGTTATGCTGATGGATACAGTTCTCAACATTATCACTTCAAACTTTGTGTATATCCATCTGCCTTTGACTTGTACATCAGAAGAAAACTTCCCCCGAGATTTTTTTTTTTGTAATGCAAAGCACGTTGATTGGGAAGAGCGTGGTAAGAATATAAGTCACATTGAATTTTATGTATGATCTACGTTGAAACGCACGAAACGAAATAAGATTATCTGCCATTGTGTTTGAAGAGTGGATTATATATGGCAGACAGCATAGAAAGAGTAAATAAATCTCATACATGATATTCTTATTTGTTATTTCTATAGGATTCTACAATAACTTGAAGTTCGTTCATGGACTATGAAATTCCTTCAAAATATATTCATCGGAATAAGAAATGTACGTAAGAATCAAGCTAAAATGTGGGCTCACAATGATTGTCATAGTCGTGAGAACACTGTAGATATGGACGGGGTGTTAGAATTTAGATTTTAAACAACATCGAAGATTCACTATACTACTGATTAAGCCATATTGCGTTACATCTCCTCCCTCTCTCTCTCTCTCTCTCTCTCTCTCTCTCTCTCTCTCTCTCTGCATCGCTCTCTCACTCTCTCTCTTCCTGCCTCTGGTTTTACGCTTTTCTATTTTGAAAAAGCCTCCATCTTACTATAGTACATGGCGAACACGACTCCGGAAGACTATTTCTTACAGTGGAAATATTTTTGTTTCATGGAATAAATTATTTGTTCCCATATGATGAACATATTTAAACTGGTTATGCAATCTTTTTAATTTTTTTTTATGCATTTTACTCTGAAATGTATTCTACAAGAAGGGGTTTCTTTACCAAATAAGAAATGATCATTATATTTTTTCTCAAAGACAAGTTACATCAAACATATCTTACATATGGAAGTTCATGTTTAATGTAGCATCCTTCACTATACTTTTAGGCTACACGTGCGGATAAAATCGAGCTGAAAATTCATCAAATTATTTTAAAAAGATGGCACATTAAATAGTGATGCGTGCGTTGAATTAGTTATCATTCTCTTCCACATAGGATCATTCGTGAAGAAGACATTGTGAGTATCCCTATCTGTCTGATTAATATACATAATAAGTGTATAATAAATCAATTTTATTTAGTTTTTAACTTTATATGTCATGTTCAGTTAGTATTCTATTCCTAATTATTTATTTGGGCTTAATATCACCATTGCGTGAGAAACGAAAAACAATTTGTAGCTGCTTGTCCTCTATCGCCTAATTGTATCAAATTCTCTACGTATCTAATAACATCACAATCACTCATTCATGAAATAGTCTCTGCGATTTACCCCAAATCTTCCAATATTCTTCATAACCATATCTTCAACGCTTCGTGAATCAACTTGAAATCAAACTCTAATTTATTTTTCTCATTCATCATCACTTTTATTAGTACTATCAAGTTTTTGAATTTTTTACCATTATTTTAAAACTCATTTTCACTTTCGGCAGTTATGATTCCAGAGTTATAGTAAGCTGAACCTTTATAGCCATTGATCAATAAGATGAAGAGCCATCATGAATAAATGATTATCTTCTTAAATTATCAAGTATATATATATATATATATATATATATATATATATATATATATATATATATATATATATATATATATATATATATATATATATGTATGTATACCTTCATGAACAAATGTGTTTTGTTCTAATATGTAGATAATTCATAAGGATACGATACGATATCATCTAGAAAGTAATATTAAATTATTGATGTATTTCAGTTCTATATTATAGCGTCAAATTTTGAGATTTATCGATTCATCACAATTCTCACAAAAGCTTTCTCCATCACAAAATCACAAATCTACCAATCACGTGTCCAGATAGAATGATCTTACAATGAAAGTGAACATTAATACGTCAAGAGATTGCGATCTCGTGGAGTCCTAATACGTTTGTTTTTACGCAAGCTTCACATTTTTTTTCTATTCTTCACACGCCATAATACTGCATCACACAAAACTTATTCGAAATTATTCGATTATTCTCTCAAATATGTATCTGTTCAATTTAATCAATACATCGATTCAATCGATAACTCTGAAAGTTGTATCGGAATTAAGCTTGGGCCATTCAAATTTGAACTTCTCATCATCTTATCAGTAAGTCCATCAAGTTTTATGTTGGTATCACGATTTGCACTGTCAGAAACCTTGACCTCACTATAATATGGCAATTAATATGTAAATATATGTCAGATCGGAAAATAGTTGCCTACATTTTTATTTAGTATAATTCAATTTATTTCTACGTTCTGACTGGAACCGAACTGTTCTGGACCAACAGGATTGGAATCACTGAAAGTTTCTGGATTGAAAGTGTTCATTAAGTAAAATGTTCATCTTGAAATTATTGTCAGTGTTTGTTGTGAATGGACCAAGGACGTCCCATAAGATACACATTTCTGGCACTGCTGATAGCGTGGGAACTTTGGAGGTAAGTTCAACAGCTTTGGCCTATGGGCTTATAAAAAATCTTCTATATGGTGATGGTCATCAGTCAAGCTACTACTACTACTACTTCTACTACTACGACCCACAGACAAGTCAAATCTTATGTGACTTTGTAGGTCTACGTTATTATCATAATGTACTAATATAACATGTAAATAAAATGCCTTGAAAAAAAAAAAATTATGATTCAAATGTGTGAAGCAAAAGCTTTTATCTTCAATATTTTCAAAATAGATGTATTGTTCTGCGATGATGATGATTATGATGATGTATATTCCTACAAGTTTGCAATTGTTGCTCATTATTACACCAGCTGTGTCCAAGTTGCAACCGTATTGTTGAGAGTGTTTTTTTACATACACTAAATAATAATCATTATTGTTTGCTTAACGACTCCACCTATAGCTAGGTTATACGGGAGTGGGAATGAGCAGGTGATGATGGAACAAAGACATACCTTATGCGGGATTCGAACCCACGCCCAACAATGACTTCAGTTTCTAAAGCGTTGCCTTAGCTGACTGAGAGAGGCACGGA
>OZ023330.1:14195531-14200531 GCA_964007535.1 Brachyptera risi | reverse complement strand
TTCCTTTCAGCTGTATCTGATGTGTAAATGCTTCCATACGGAAAGCATTGTGAAACTGGTGAAAGAAGAATCATGATGAAGGACGTACAGAACAAACAAACAAACAAACAAACAAACAAGAATGAGCGATACAGCATTTCACCAGACCCGAGTCACAGACGTATTTTCTCTATCATTTTTTTCATTTAATGCTTCAAATAAAAGATTTTGTTGATCATTTTTTGGAATTATTGATAAGTTTTGTTGAACATATAATTTATTTTCATTTTCATCAAAATCTTGACGCAAAGTCATTATTCCCCAATATACTTTACCTTGCCCATACTTTGTGTAACTATGACAAGGACAGATCGTTTGGACCATCGTATTTCTTCTTTCTTTTTATCAAAAGTTGTTTGAACGGTTGCGCGCCTCATAACTACCGTATGCCGTATCAATTTGGATAAGTTGCTGAGTTTCGTCAAAATTTGTGGTTCCGTTGTGGAGCGCGAACCAGAAAAAATTGAAACATGTTCGTTTTTACGAGTACGTACAGTAAAAGTTGATGAGTTACATGATGATGAAAAATGCAAATACATGTGAAGGGGAGAAGTTCTAGTCTAAACTTTTTAAAAATGTATCTTCTTATTCTTCAAACCTTCGTTGTCAATTCTTTTTTCCGAGTCGTCCGTGTTTCTTTTTAGTTTCACGTTCTTACTCACTTGTGGGAAAACTTAGCCTTTTAAACATACCTGAACAGTTTTGAACAATTCTTGAGTGAAACAATTGACGACTAGTGATTGACCCGACCACAAGCGTCACAAAACAAAACATCCAATCAAATGGGCTTTGTTATGTGGGAAAATTTGACATTTACCTATCAGAGTATCTCTAAATTCCCACATGAAGTATAGATCTAGGTGGCCTGGCGTTTAGTCACGCCTATCACTAGTGGTCAATTGTAACAATTTTTTTGTTGAAAGCTTCAAAATATTTGTCGAATATTTTTGAAAAACTAGACTTAATTTGCTCAAATATTAATTTTCATTTTGGGGAAAATGTGGACATCTTAATAAATGATAATAATGCCCCCTTAATAATAATGACCATACATGAGTATTCTAAGAACGAGAGAGAAAGAAAATAGTCATCAGACTCTTGTTTTTATTGAAAATTCGTACAACATGTTTATAAACCAATGTGATCTTTTTTCACTACCATTATCTCTCGTTTTCAAACTTTCTTGGTTTTCTTGTTCAGTATGTAAGTAACAAAGAAGAATTCAGTAACCTATCCTATTTCCAAAGAATTCTCTAGCATGCCGTCCCCTGAAGAACCATACTCTCAACTCAACCTCCCTCTACTTGGATATCAAACAAACAAATCGAAAAAACTTCAATGTAGATTTAATCGAACGGCCAACCTGCGTCTTGGTTCTTTTATTCCCATCGGGAGTTGGACAGATAAAGACACCGTTGAGAGAGAAAGAGAGAGAGAAAGACACAGAGAAGAGAGAGAGAGAGAGAGACAGAGAGAGAGAGAGAGAGAGAGAGAGAGAGAGAGAGAGAGAGAGAGAGAGAGAGAGAGAGAGTGAAAGAGAGAGAGTATTTCGACGTGGTTTTAAATCCAATACCGGAGATTATTCTTCATAAATCATTGTGATCTACCATTCTTACGATTACTTCGTTAAGACTGAGCGAGTATCGAAGCTACATTAATCTTATGGAAACGATTTAGAGATTTATAGAAGTTGAACAAGCGCACGAAGCAGTGGAAATCCAGTTTCACGCGAAGCGCGGACATTACTGAAGCTTCGGCGGTATCTCTGCTTTTCCTTTCTTCACGAGGCTTTATACTAACGGCGCATCCATTCGAGGCGGCAACATTATCTAAGTAGGCCTACAATCACCAAATGATCACACCGTATTTTTTAAAACGACTCGACTTTGAAACTGGAAAATCGCTCCGAATATATTGATAAGCGTAACATAAAATCTGAGAGAATTATATAAATTAAATTTTTTCAGAAGATTTCAACTTCAAATTTTATTATTTTGTGAGAAGACGAGTGTTTTCATTGTGGTTTTCCGATTCGTGGAGGAATTTACATTCTTTATTAGCTGTAGTAGGCCTGTGAGATACTTTCTTTCCGGATTAATTATGCTTTTTTACTTGCGAACATTCATTATTTGTATCCTCAAAGCTCTGTACAGCCAATTGTGCATAAAATCTACTTTATCAGTTAATCAATTGATCTTTTGACTGATCGAGCGCAGATACTAGAACGAAAAAGTTTCTCTCTCGCTCGTGTGGATTTCAGTTTTCAATTTAATTCTACCATCAAACAAAGAACTGGATATTAAAATTAGTTCATTCCATTCTGTATATGCAAATCATTTTCACGGTTTTGAAATATAATACTTCATTCACAACTTTCCTAATTGAAAATAAAGTGGACGAATTTTATTATAGTATCATGATTGGTTGTACAGTACAGCCGAAAGTGAATTACATTAGGTGTACTATATGGCCGGAAGAACAAATTTCAATAGAATTCAATCGACTTGATGGAGCCTAATAAGCAAAAATATAACAGAAATTATAATATTTTCAGATGTGGTCCTGCATTTTCATTTTTTATTTCACTATTATTCTGGAAACATTATTGTACACTAGATATAATCCCACATTGACGTAGGTTATATCTACTACAAGTCTGTCACAGTCTGTAAACAGTAATGTATGTGGTCATCTAGTTTTGATAAATGAAATAACTAGGAAAACGCTATATACGCGTTGTTAGACGAGCGGAAAGTAATAGTATGTCGACTTCATTGCCAAACTTTTGCCTAAATTCGCCAATTGAGTAACATTTTAGTTATAAACGGGTAAAAACTGCTTCGAGTGGTACCAATTTAGTACATTTCATGTTTTTTCTTCGAAATGGCTGACCCGATCAAGCTGATAATTTCCAGAAATGTGTATCAAGATGTTATTCAACTTCACACAGAATTTCAATTTTTTTGAAAATTAAATTTTTTAAATTTTTTTCGCCGTGTTATTCTAACGGGTATTTTTGAAATTTCTAAAATTCATAAAAATAAAAGTTATCACCCGATAATGCCACAAAACTATACAGATCTAAGCTAGATGAGGAACCATAATGAAAAAAAGTTTGAAGTTGATAGCTGTAGCCGTTTGACCTGTGGAGAACCGACAAAAAAACATAAAAAAAAACATAAAAACGAACACCAATTTTTTTCAGTATGTCAAATTGAATCCTCGCTAAAGCTCGTCTAAAAAACTATTCTTTGATTGAAAAAGGTTTCGTGATGACAATATCGTATAGAGAGTTCTAGGTACCATATTTTCATTTCATTGTATACGGTATACAGAATACATGCGGTACAGCAATATCATCACGCAACGTTGTTTATAGATCGATGTAATATCGTATAACCTGTATAACCTCAAATTAATGAATCACTGTTCCGAAAAGAATTGGAAGTATTGTAATGGTCTGGAAAAATGGCAGTTCCATGTACTGTACGTGCTTCACGAATTATAATGATGATGTTGAAGGTGACTTTGGGCGTCTCTTTTCTGGCGCCATTTGACGTTCATGTATCAGTACGTCTCAACGACTTTGCGTCCATTATGTAACCCCGGCGTCGTACAAAGTGCTTCATAAAATCTCATTAGTGTGGGCACTGACTTGGTTACGAACGCATACGAAGATCACGTGATACCTGGAGGTTCTTCATTCTCATAGATTATAGAAGCTTAGATATTTATCATTAAAGTTTAAATTATGCTCAGTAATTTTATATTAGCATAGATTATATATATGAATACTAATGAATATGAATATATATCTTCATTCATGTATACAATATTTTTTATATAAGAAAAATTTAATAAATAATATGTGAATATGATGATGAATTTATATATATATATATATATATATATATATATATATATATATATATATATATATATATATATATATATATATATATATATATATATATATATATATATATGTGTGTGTGTAATATGCTGAATCAAAATGAAAATGTACACACTATGGCATTTAGCTGAAATCAGACGATTTCAAGTTGACAATGTTTTTACTGCTGTATTAAATATATTTACTTTTCATTATAATATTGACTATCCATATACTATCCGAATGAAAAAAATAAATTAAATGAAAATGAAAAAATAATCAATCATGGAACTCGACTCACTAGAATCCAATTTAAGATTCTGATCGTTCAAATCGATTATTGGTCATTTCATTTCGGAACTCAATTACTGACTGTTTACTTGAGATATCCGTCGTCGGAATGTCCAATAAATAGACAAAACGGACGACTGCAGGGTTTCTCCTGAAGGCGTTGAAAAGGGAAACTACAGATAAGATTGAGGATTATCAAGTCTTGGGTCTTAAGGCGATGCCGATATTGGAAAACGGATTGTTTGCTTTTCTGTCTTGCTTAAACTGTCCTATATATGGACAGAACGTATTCCGTTAGGATTTGAGTTAGAAACTTGAGCTATACTCAGTAAACGTATTCGCTTAGATGGTTCCAGTCGACCGTCGTCCAAATAGAACAACACTAGCGCCAGGGAGTTTTGAACCGCCAACATTCTTGAGAGTGGTTTAATTTCATCCATCCATACCACTTAAAGTCAAAACTAACCATGGTGTGCAGCATTTTCTTCAAGACCCGACTTCTAGTTATTAATATTTCGGAATTATTATGCATTTGCTTTGTTACAAATTATGAAATAAAAAGGAAAGTTCGTGAGTTTTAGAATTACTTTACCACACAGATCCACATATCAATGAATAGACCCAATCATAGAATGAATCTGAATACAAGTATCAGACAGGAGCATCGACATCATGCATCATTTTTTCCTCTCAATTATATACGAGCTCAACTTGATTGTAATATTTCTCATCACCACATTTTTGTATGGATGATACTATATTTCATGTTATTCAATAT
>OZ023330.1:14083031-14190531 GCA_964007535.1 Brachyptera risi | reverse complement strand
TATATATATATATATATATATATATATATATATATATATATATATTTATTTATATATATATATATATATATATATATATATATATATATATATATATATATATATATATATATATATATATATATATATGAATATATATATATATAGATAGATAGGGACACACGCACACACCACTTCCATCTGCGAAATTGTTTCCACGTTCATCCATCTAGTGTTTTTTTTCCTCCCAAACGAAAATGACTCTCGTTTAATTTATCATTCCCGACTAACTCACAAAGGAAAAGTAGCTCATAGATGAACATATCTTACTTTCGGACGGATACCATTTTCTACTAGTTCCTTCCTTCTTGAAGTTTACCAACCGTGATAATTATTCTCTCGCGTTTCAGAGAGAAACCTGCTCTCGTGTGCACCACGTATCCTAAATGGAAGCGAGACTTGCGTTCCTAGCGGCTATTTATTCCGCACTTGTTACTTTTCAACCCTTAACCGCCCCCGATTCAAAACCCTCCTTCTTCATTCACCTACTTGATCGAGTGCAGAAAAAAAAGAGTTCAGATTGGAGAGTTGCCACATCGTTATCTAGCTGTGTTGGATAGTAGTTTCTATCTTGGTAGTCCATCTTGAAAGTTAATGCCAAAATAGAAATTCCCCATAAGTGATACTGAGGGATGAGATTTTAAGTAAATGTGAACCATGGGAGCTTATTTATTTATATCATTAAAAATACAGGTTTGATGTGAGTAGTGAGTTCGTATCAATTAAATAGATTTGTGCAAGATTAAACTGAAATTGTCGTCACTCTCATCCTTGCTATTCAAGGACTATTACGAGAAGCTCTTTGATAAATTGTTTCGCTTTGTCGTAGTACCCTTGTCGTAGAGTATGTAAATCAGTTCCTTTCTCTTCTTAATTGTTGCTAATGTACATGTTTTGTACCGGTACGAGATTAAGCCTTTGGCTTCTGGTATAATCAAATACAATCAATGTGTTGGCTAGAAAACAAATTGTATGTCTACAGCTTTTTAAAATATTTCTTAAGAATTAAACTTTGAAATAGTATAAATCTTTCAAAGTGCAATCGATTCGCTAACCAAATTCTCACTCTGAATAATGTCTTCTATAATGCATCACAGAGTTTTCACAATGGACAAGTAAATGACAAAAGTTGAAGTGTAATTTTGGAGTGAATTGCCTCATTTCAATATACATTTTATGAAGAAAGTTTAATTAAATTATAGACATCCATTGTAATTGTGAATTTGGAATTATGTTTTCCAAAAAGAACCAATAAAAAAAAAATCAATATATAGTTTTCATACGGAATTCATGTATATTTCATTTCATATTGTGAAAACATAAATTTATAAGTCGAATCGCAGAAGAGGTTTCTCTGCGTCCTATGTGTTTTATTTAATTTTTCACATCGATAACGTGAGATAATTTGGAACAGTTTTACAGCATCCATATTTCCAAGTTATGTCCGGTTCAAGACTCTCACATCTTTCACATACACGTGCATGTACTAATATATAGGAGAAATATTACTTCGGTTTTATGTAAGCGCCGATAATTTATGAAAGGTTTTATCATAAATGGTAAAGATATAAATAACGAGAAATCCTTTTCATAGGACGTTCTGGAGAATGGACAATTCACTCTGGACAACCCATGACACAGAATGAATATGTTGAGACAAGATACCCACACTTAACTTTCTTATTCTAACGGTATGCTACGTATTTCAAGCAGGGATGGTTCCTAGATTTAAGATATTCTTTTATTACTTTTCATCACTCATTTGCTCATTCTGCTCATTCTCATACCATGACCGTATTTATGTATACGCAATTGCCAGAAGTGGTAGACTAGAATTAATTTATTCCGTGTTCTAGAATCGCATAAAATATATAACTCAGTTGCGTGAATGTCTACTGAAGTAACATCGTTTTTTTCCATGTATTGTGTACTACTGCGTATCTAACGGACTTTATAAAAAGTGGAGTGAGTCACATAATATAACTCATTATTCTCAAATATCAAAATTAATATCGAATAGAGAAATAAAGTGATTTGACGATAAGTGACTCAATACGTCTGTACTAGTCTAAGAGGAAATGGAAAGCAAAATATTTTTTTTCCCAATTTTTTTTCTCTGTCATTAAATATGTTATACTTACCTTTCTGAAGTTATATTTGGTCCATATATTTCCAAAATATTTTTTCAAAATATTTTAGTACAAAAATACAAACTAGCTGTTCTACTCACATTACCCCCCCCCCCCCCCCCCCCGCCCCACCACCACACACACACATAAATAATTTTGAGTCGACAATTTTTTTAATTGATCGAATTTTTTTTTCGATTTCAACATTTTTTTCAAATTGCACTCCGAGCATTGTAGTCGTCAGTGTAATCGTCCGATTTTAATGCTATGTTATAGTCGATTTTTCTCAGCTTTATGAAATTTTTCACAAAAATACATTTTTTCAGAAACTATTGTACTTAAGACTGTGATATTTTTATGACTATGTATCAGATATATCTACAATGTTTAAACTAGATTTGAACCAGATTTAAGCCAGAGTGGATATTTTCAAAAACGAAGAATATACAAATTCGAATACACAAAATGTGTGTTTTTTTTACCTCATTGAACAAAATTATAAATTGCATAACAATAAATTGGGACTCTCAAATGAAAAAAATTGGATCAAAATGTGTATCAAGACTTCCATATTGAGCTAAAAAAATCAGTTATTTTAGTCTGACATATATTTTGGAAAATCCACTTCAATGAGAGAAAGTTTACCGTTGTAGGTCGGGCTTTCCATTTCCTAAATTGTAGGAGATTAACCCATTCCGTGGGTTATAGACAATATGCCTCAAAAGTCTCATCCAAACCTAATAAAACCGGGCGAATTCGAGCTAATGCAAACAACTCAACCTAAAGTTCATATTTATTGAAATTATATATATTATATATTGAAATGGTATGTATTGAGATTGAATTGTTCGAATATGATAGGCCTATGATATGGTTGATGATTGAATAATCAGAAGAGTTCATAATATTTATTATTGATTGTAATAAATTCGGACTGAATAAGTTAGGCCTGTATTTGATACGTATATCTTAATGCTTACATCAAAATGTGATCATTTTAATCCTCTGATTGTTGTTTCGTATTACTATGGAACAAGTTTCTTCATTCGTGAAATGTTGAAATTATTAATAATTATAATAATACAATTGATATGGTAATATGGTGATTGTACTCGTAATTGCTTACTGAGCAAGTTACATTTGTACAAATAACACTGCGATGTAAAAGCTCTGCTCTCATGTAATCGCCTCTTAGTTATACAATATTTGTATTTGAATTATCATTGTTACTCCGAGAAAATATATTACGGAATCTCATTGTAGAATTATCTGATGATAAAAATAAATAATTAACCTTTTTGTAACAGCTAGCCTAGCACCTAATAATTGATTACATTTGTAAAGTTACAATAATGGTGTTCTGGCTAGCCTACTTTTATCACTGGAATACCGTCGAGAGCGTAGAATTAGGGCCTACTACAGGAAAAGTCTGACAAGCTATAAAAGTATCTCATGCGGTGTTTTAATCACACTTAAAAGAAGTTAACGGTAATTGGACCATTCAAAGATATATCTACTAGAAGTACTTACATTAGTGCGTCAGGTTACAAACATAAATAACAATTAAGTCACGTACAGTATTTTTCTTGAGCAAAACATAATTATGTGCTTTTATAGGTCAGTTAAAATTTTCTAGACAATTGTTTGAATTTGTTTGTAATGATGGTTCAGTAAAAAACATGAGAGAATATTATATTATTATAAAATCACAGATGTTGAGAAATATTTAATATGTACTGTACTGTGTGAAGTTACTTCCACTTCGAAGTATATACTGTCTGTTTTAATGCTCGGCGTCTTTGTAACTCTGATAGTCTTGAGAATGAAGAGAAATTACGAAAAGAAGTATGCCCTCCTGGATTAAACGTGTTTGTATGTATATATATATATATATATATATAGGATCTTATAGTCATGTTCAACAAGATACGCCTCGACCGGGACTCGAGGCGTATCTTTTTCGACATGACTATAACATCCTAAATATCTCGATATTCGATCGTATCCAAGAAGTTTAATTATCATATATATATATATATATATATATATATATATATATATATATATATATATATATATATATATATATATATATATATATATTGCTGAGTAACTATAAATAGCCTTATTGTAACATTCAGATTTATATTTAAAATATTCATTCATATATTCATATTTTTATCATGTCATGTAGGCCTAATTGTTATATCATTATGGTAATAAAATTCATGCTAGTATTATGGTTCATAAATTATGTATATATATATATATATATATATATATATATATATATATATATATATATATATATATATATATATATATATTCAATTCCATATAAAATTCGAATGAATTCGAAGAAGCTCAAAGGACATATCGAGCAATATAAACGCTTCATTGGCAATTTACATCTCATTCAATTTTGATTATGTGTACGTATGAGTATGTCATCTATGCAATCGACAACTAAATTTTCCACCGAAATAAAACTACTTTTCTAGTTATAATCATAAAAAGATATAATATAAGAGCTTTTGAAGCACTTTTGACACTTCTTTGCATTCTAGATTCATTCTCTCCATATGCTTGCAGAGAAAAGAAAAGAAAAACTTATACAAGGAAAACTTGAGAAACATCTCCGTTGAAATGCCACGTCAAGATTTCCCCTGCGCATGCGTACCAGACCAATACCGCAGATAACCAACCTGTCGTCGCATATAACAAGGGGTTTAACTGACACGCTACTCGTAAAAAAGATATTGCTTTTTTTGTATCTCCATCATTTTCAAACGGACAATCGTATAAAGATGTATTTGATGATAAAGTTGAGAGGAATAGCTATGTTGGTGAAAGCGATGCTGAAAAGACGCAAATGGAAAATGTTTCGAATTCTTATTTGCATCAACATATTAACAATTATAATTTTACAACTACATATTATGAAATGTACACCCTATACTCATATGCAATACATGTATCTACACCCCATTCCCTACACAATACATGCGTACGCCAAAGCTTATGCAGTTTACTATAATCCTGTAGGAATAATACTAATTCACAAAATTGAGGTATCAGGTAATGATTCAGTGTTAATTTTGATGAATTTTCGATCGTATCGTATTTTCGATTGTACTTTTGTATACATATGAATTTTAAAATAACAAGATAAAAGTGTCACCCGAGAAAAATGTTCTTACGAAAACGGATTTTTCTAATAATGAAATTATTGTTCATATTGCATGTGAATGGTTCATATTGTGTGCGATATATTGTATGACAGGACAAAAATAGTTGCAGTGTCTATTTTTGATATATTCTTAGCCGGTTTTACGACGTGATGATTATTGCATGAATTAAGTAAAAAAAATGGTGAATCGATTTGTTTTCACCCTAGATTGCGAATGCTATTTTAGTATCTAGACTAACAATTAACCACCGTCATATGCAATTAGGCTCTTAATTTGCCTTATAACTGTATCGTTCCAGGATTACCGGTATAATGAAAATCTTCATCATTTTTTTATATTTTTTCTTTAGATTCATTCTGAATATTCGAAAGTGGTTTTATCTATTTGAAAAGCTTTGATTTTGAAAGTATTCTCAGTAGGCGTCCCAAGCATGACTCAAAATGATGAATAATTCAATACAAAAAGTCATTACACTAACAACATAAATTCAGGTACGATTATACATGTTTTTAATCATGTGGAACTTGAAAGTTACAGCATGTTTTCACTTTATAACGTGATATTTTCTTCTGATCAGGTTTGTCATCAACCAACCACAATATCATCACGTCATTGACACGTCGTTAATCCTCAATATTCAATCAATCGCCACGTAATGAAACCGTAAATTAAGGCATCCCCAGTCGCCATAGCGCAAAAAGTTTCCACCAGGGTGATCATTTGTGAACATATTGTGAATGTGTATTATGAATCGACAATATTTTAGAAAGTAATTCTCTGCACGGTCTGAAGCAGTTTCACAACAATACGTTCATCCGGAAAGCCACTACGATTGTCTATGCTTTAGTTGACACTGAAAATGGTCACAAAAGATGCGTTACGAACCTCATTTAACTATTTAACTCATTTAACTCCTCAGAATGTTGTATCGTGTATGGTATCTGAAAATAAACAGTTCAACCGTATGCGCTTGGCATGCACGTGCAGGGAAATTTGTTCTGAATGAAGGTTGTAGATATGTTAATGAAATCTAATTCATCTGATAGATGAAGGTTTACTTGAACAATGTATCAACTGTCATCTCCATGCTAACTATCTACTGGTTTTGTTGTATGTAACGGTTTAACGTCGTTTTCAACTAGCTTTTTCCAAACTTTTCTCGGTTTTTTCAACTTTTTTTCTCTTTTTAAAATTTCGAGATACTATTTTAACATTGATAAATCAATGAATGACAAAAGAAATTGATACGTATTCGTGGGTGGGTTTCCCTTAATACAAATTCAGTAAGCCGAATATTCTCAAACGAAGAATGTCGAGTATTTTTCCAAGTCAAGTCTGTAAAACTAAATAATTACCTCAAATGACACCATTTCTATTACATGTTTTAAAACGTTTTCTCATTCCACGTCTCGCTTATCAAGTTGACAAGCATATTTAATTAACTATTCTATAGAGTGCACGGGCACTTGGTATATGTATCCAGTCACATGAGGTTTCAATGAGCGTCGCGGCATCGACGTCTGGCGTCGTGACACTCTCCTCCCCCTCCCCTTCCCTCCCCACTCTCTCCCTCTCTCCCTCTCTCTCTCGCTCTCAAGTATATCGAGTTAAGATTAGGTTGATAGCCATTTTTAGCGTCAACTGGATCTACTTTTCGATTATGTGGAACACATTTAAGATTAGCAATGAGCATAAACTATCTCGTTAGAAGGAAGTGTTTGATTATTATGAACACCTGTTCTGTTATACTCTCTAATTTTGTTCTCCGATGTGTGTTTTATAATCATGTGAATAATCTGAATAGTGTAGTAATTAATGGCATTGTTGAATGTATTGGGGCTTTTTGTTGGACTACGTCATACATTTTTAAATGATTACTCGATTAAATCAATATACAGTTAACATGAAATGAGTTAACAACAAAAATAAATAAGAGTAGTACATAAATAGTACATGAATAACTAAACTAAACTAAATATCACAATGAATAAATATTATAGCTACAGAAAATATTATTGCTTTATTGATTAATTGGTATTGGTTAAGACTTGAATAAGGTTCTAAGAAATAGATCTAAGGAGTCAGTTTTATCACAAGATGAATATTTAGTTCGTTAAAAGAGAGTTGGTTGACCTGACCGACTGAGATTTTATGAAAAACTCTTTTAATAAAGCTTACACCTAATGAATTCAAAATTTTGTCTTTTCGTTTCGATTTTTTTAATCATGCCTAAATATGATACAACAATTTCATATGATTATCAATCAAGAACATGTTCATGATTATACCAGTTAAAATCAGTTTATTTCAGTTTGAGTGTTCGGTTTTTGCACATGTTTATGTGTATGTTTTTGTATACAAAAAAGCGTCATATGTGATCTGTATTAAATACAAATTCTTTATTACGGAAAAATAAAGACTCTGCCTTACAAACATTTGCCCATTAGACAAAGAATAATATATAAAAGAATGAAAATAACAAATTAATAAAAAGAGCAAGAAGAGAATACAATAGTGTTTGAGACAAAAATTGATGATAGTATTGGGCTGTAGTCTAGAAAATTCGAAATTGTAATTGATTACACATTTAGAAAAAAGAGAGAAAAAAGTATAAAATATTGAAAAGAGAGAAAAAGATTTGAAAAAGTTATTTAAAAAAAAATGCATGATATAAAAGGCCTACACACTCGATTCGTTCAAACCATATAAATGGTTTCTAAATATTAAATATATAATACTACAGAATATGACCTATCTTAACAATATATTGGGAATAAAAAAACTTCCTGACAGTCACGAGTTGAACCTTTAAGATAATGCAATTTTAATTGACTCATCAGGAGCCACAACTGTTTCATATCACATTTCAAGTTTGTAATAACTTCGAACATTATTTTAATATAAACCATCTAGGAATTCACAGTTCACATATGTTGAAGAAAAACTCATTTGAATAGACCTACTGGCAACGACTATATTATATAATGACTCAAGTGCTCTGAATATTTTCCCCTTTCATTCTTGTTAAATCTGAATGAGGAAGAAATTTACTTATAAACTTTTATGTATAGGCTACATAGTATACCGTCTGCAGTCTGCTCAGTATAAAAGCGTCCAACAAATTCTTAAGAAACTTTTTGTAATTAATAGCTGAAATAAATAACTGCTCTTCGTACTCTTTTTTTTAAACAATTTCGAATATACAAATAGTATATGTCATTAAGAGTAGGCTTTCTGATTTATAGAGTAACTTACCCTGGTTGCGGTTTCGCCTGCTTATCGAGGCAGAAATGGAGATTCCAAAAAGACAAAATAGAAAGTATGCCGTGGGGATGTTCATTGTTCTTAACCACATTGTTGCGCGTAGATTGAAATTAGTTTTTAGCACATAACACGAGTGAATATGAGATATATATATATATATTTAGAGAGAGAGAGAGAGAGTGTGAAAAGCAAGTTCAAGAGAGAGAAAATAAATTTAGATGTAAATGTTTAGTTATTGCTAACTATTGATATGACCACGTGGATATGAAATGACGTGGAATGCCCCAAGTTATAGGCCTATTATATCATTCTAACAATGAACTCAATTTACTCATGGAGACAGTACATTTTTGGCTCATATTCGTATCAAATTACTACACGACCACGTTTTTCAAAGTGTTCGTTTCAAAATGTCATCACGCGTGGCTCAATTAAAGATATCACATTTAAATTAATTTATATATGAATGTATTAATCAATTCACATCTACTCTCACATATCTCAACCACAAAAGTTTCGACTAAATAATATAAACCACCAGGACAATATTCTCTAATCTCGTCTGATAACTACATGACGTTCACTGATGACTATTATTACTGCCACGTCGACTGTGAACAGCTTCCAGTCCGTGGCACGACTAACGGATACGAGCTGAGAAGCGTCGCGACGCTGTTGTGATAAGTATGGCGCATGCACCACTCTAAACGACGTCTACGGGGAATATAATGCCCGACTAGCAATACAATAGTGTGTGTGTGTGTGTGTATTTGTGTGGGTGCATCTTACGTCTCTAATCTTGTTCGTAGCTGATGTTTGATGCGTTTTGTTGTATTGAGAAAATATGTCACTCATACTAGGCTATATGTTCCCATGACGACCACATTGTCATGTGTATACGCCTAGTCTTGTTCATCATACGGGATATGATATCGCAGAAAATATGAGAATGTAGAAATAAAGTATAGAAGTGATCGAATGTAAAAATGAAATGTATATTCATAATATTGTTTAGGATCTTTTTATTTGACTTCTATTTATTTCAAATATATTTGCTATTACATTCCAATGTGTTATGGAAAAGTATTCACAGTAGGCCCTAAACAAGCTCTATGATTTCAAAATGAAGCCTCACATATATGGGTTGGGTAAAATATTATAAAACTAGTCGTTATGTAACCTGAATGATATATGATTCTCAAATTGAAATATATTCAACATTACAAAGAAATTAAGAATAATAATTTAATTTGAAACAATCAACATTACTTATATGCATAGTAAAGCAATGTACGTACATATTTCACTATCATATAATAATATTCCCTCTAAATATATCATAATCATCACTTTGATTCTCGTCATTTCAAGCTCATCAACTGGCTGTTGTCATGAAGCTTGGAACAGATAACACATGGGTAATAGGTCGTAACTAGACATTTCCTTCTTTATAGTACTATATAATCTCGGCATCAATTTCCTTTGAAGGCCATTTTGATACTTTATCGAATTATGTTTTTCAGAATAATGAAATATATGTTAATTGGCCAGATGATACTATATCCTGATTTATCATTTATTATCTTTCACAAGTGATCACAAAAATTATATCAATTGATATTTATTAACCGAACAGTAAAATATTTTTCTTGTGTGTACATCACTTTTGTGCCGAATCAATCAATATCATTCACAGCTGCATGTGAAAGTTGAGAGCAATTAGTTGCAATCATGTGAAGTTTGAATAATAAATACAATGTTTGAATGGTTGCTACAAACCTCTAAATATACGAATATACTCGAGTGGCTTTCAAAATTTTGGACAATCAATTATGGTTACAAGTAGCAATGAGATAAGTTGTTAATTAATAAGTATTCAATAATATTATTATTTTGGTGAACATTATAACAATCCAATCACAAAAACTCGTTTTCAATTGTCAATTGTCGTTTCTCAGTCAGTATTGCATGAAACGATCTTGTTGTATAATATTGGAAATTGAACAAACTTGGCACCTCCACTAATAATACGAATCATATAAAATGAAATGGGAATATTTGAAAACCTATACGATTCCGTATACGGTTTCTTAGAAATATTTACTATCTTACTCTTCCTCTTTTATTACTTTCCGAAAGTTATATTGGTGTACTTTTCCCCCAACTCTCTATTTGATCGCAAACCCTCAATTGAACTATGTGTTTCATACCAACCACCGTCTCCCATTCAACACAACACTAAATATCTTGTTTTATAGAGCCAATCGAGATAAATGGTGGGAATGGGTAGTGGTTGAATTGGAATGAGCTCTCGTATTGGGAATGACTCGCACGTTAACAGTACTTACACTCTACTTTTACACTTTATGTATAAAAGAGAAACAAAAAAGATAATTATATTGATATAAAATAACACATCAAATGAATGAAAATCATTCACTTGGATTATGTTTATAAATTTGATTGTGATACCATATGATTCATTATACTTGGTGAAAAGACTCCCTATAGGTTTTGAGGCAATCAAGATGAATTCAGCCTTGGCCTTAATTAGGGAATAGTGGTTGTATATCAAGATTTTGATATTATTCACAAATAATTGTGTGAAAAACTTGTATTGAATAATTAAACTGTGAGTGGAGGAACATAACCTCTTTTGACTCATTACAAATTGGGTTTCAAACAAATATTATTACACAACTGATTCTAAGCGGTACTCACTACAATGATTATTGACACATAAAATTTGTACAGTTGTACAGCAAAAATAATTATCAAATAAGGTGGAATAGATAATTCATTGTTTTTTTCCTTGTGCATTTCAGGTGTATTAATACACACACACACACACACACAAATATATATATATATATATATATATATATATATATATATATTTTTTTTTTTTTAATATATATATATATATATATATATATATATTTATATATATATATATATATATATATGACGACCTGTGGAGTATATATTGAACGTATTGAAGAGTTGATTGAAATAGTACATCTTCACCATACAATAAGGTTTTACCCTTGAAAATAATAGTATTGATTATAGAATATTTCACACGGTTGGTCAGTGGCTATACTATCACTTCTATTCAGTGCATGTGTTAGGTTTACTACAACATGCAGGTTCAGGGAAATGGCCACAATTGTTGTGAGATGAGTGAGGAAAAACGAAGATTTTATAAATTAAATGTTTCTCCCAAACTGATTGAAATGAAATTGTACAATGTTCCAGATCAATTAATCCTTGAATTCTTGAATTCGGGGATAATATCAGCGATATGAGAGAGATTGGTTTCATTGCCCTCTCAATGGTTATTTGTGAAAAGTCTTTCAAGATTCTCTATCTCATTCATCTAAAAAGTCTTATCACCTATTTTCACCCAAAACAATAAAATTATCTTCCGGTGGGGGACTATATCGCTGCAGTATTCTGATTGGTTTATCCATTTGGCTTTTGAACTATACAAAACAATCACACAGGTATTGAACTTTTTCTCTTCCATATGCTAAATTGTATCTCAACTTAAGATTAACCACAAGTTTTACCACGCAACAATGTATGAGCGAGTATACAAAGTTGCATGGTTTTAAAAAAATGTAGAAAGTTCAATAATGAGTTTTAAACAAACACTATGCTTCAAATTACTAATAAATTCATTGGGTTGAATATATGACAGTTCATGCACTGTGTGTGTACTTCAACTCATTTGAAATTCATAGCATTTATAATGCGCTTTGCATAACTTTCATTTCAGTTCTGATTGCCGACGCGACTTGTTTATTCAACATGCGAAGAGTCGAGAAGAACTGCATGTATGATATTGTAAAACGGTAGAAATTGTTCATGTGTGGCTATTCGCAAAGCTTCGCAAACATGTATTTGTCTGAGGGGGGAGGGGGGTGAAGGTCTAGTAAGTCAAACCATTCTTTATTCAATGCTCAAAAACTGAAAATCTTACAACTCAAAAATCCAGTACTGCAAAAAAAAATGCTTGTTACTTTATTCATTGAAAAAGTCGGCTTGAAGCGGCAGAGAAGAAATTCTACTTATTTTCGTTTTTTTCTGATACTTTGACTACTTTTAGGAATGGCAGTTGTACTTGATATGAACCTCATGATATAAATGTATATATGAGCAAGTAGGTCACACAGGTTGGTATACGTCGTTACGTTGTTATGTGGTTGGTAAATACCGTGTGTAGAGATGCGTTGCAAACTATTTGAAGTGATTGTAAGACAATTCCTATCAGTTTCCAATTATAATGAACATCTGAGTGAGAATTCCTCTCTTATCTGTTCACGCATCCGTTAATAAACTGTTTGATGATCCCATGAAGTATGAAAGACAATTGAACAGTAAACCTCGAAGATAATTGTTTGCGTTCACCACCTTGTTCATGTCTATCTAACCTCTGGAACAAGTGGAGGAAACATTATTACGTTTCAAGTCATTATTACATCAGAACATATTAACAGAAACTCATCTCTAATTTGACGAACCATTCAAAATTCTCGGCTTCACAACATTTCACTCGGACTCGTTTAACGCTGCGTTTGATGGTATTATTGGATGAGCGAAGCGAAGACTCAATTTCACCATACCCGAAAAAAAGGGCTTTTTTTTTCGCGCTCCACAAGTCAAACGAAAATTTAAAATCAATTGAAACTTGACATGCATAAGTAATATTATCTAATTAGATGCTGTATAGTTTTTAGACGCAATCGGTTGAACCAATTCTGAGAAAACTTATTTCAAAGTTTTCAAAAATCACATAGGAATAACCCAGAGGAAGAAAATCGTGGAAAATATTTCCTTCGAGAAAATTCAAATTTTCAGGGAATTTCAATATAATGAGTATACACATTATTTCAAACTCTCAGACGAATCAAATCAGCCATTTTGATGTAAAAAATATATGATCAAATTTTTTAAATCACTCAAATCTATTAGGATACCAATTGAATCCAAGCCACATTCTAATCAGAAACGATTGGAACAAAGCCTACTTTATGATCGTAGAAATCAATTAGAAAGTAAGAGGGCAGTGACGTAATGGTTTGGATCTCAAGGTGTATATATATATATATATATATATATATATATATATATATATATATATATATATATATATATATATATATATATATATATATATATATATATATATACAACCAATCCAAAGATATGTTGATATTATATTGTTCCAGCTCATCCATCAACGCGGAAACACATAACGCGTTTGACTAGTTATTCTCGTGAACTCGACTCGTATTGAAAATGCTGTAATCATAACTGTAGAAGCCATACAAAACGCGATTGCTGCGTGTCTTAACTTTTATATACGAAAGAGCGAAACGCAAAAGAGACGGCGAAAATTATCAAATTTCAGCAGTATATAGATCGCCTTCTACTCGCAACAAATCTTTTTTCAAATAATTGGATACCTACTTGACAGTTGAATCGAATGTTATCCAGCACTCTTTGATCGGAGACATACATTTTACTACAATTAAATAATATGACGAATCAAGAAAATTTTATTGGATGAGCGAAGCGAAGACTCAAATTCACCCTACCCGAAAAAAAAGTGCCTGTTTTTTTTTTTGTTCGCGTTCCACGGGTCAAACGAAAATTCAAAAACAGTTGGAACTTGGCATACAGAAGTGTCCTAGCTGATCTAATTCGATTATGTATACTTTTGAGGCGCAATCGGATCAACCACTTCTGAGAAAACTTATTTCAAACTTTTCAAAAATCCCGTAAGAATAACCCAGATGAAAAAATGCGTGAAAAAACTTTCATCCTAGAGAATTCAAATTCTTAGGGGATTTTAACATGACAATGATACACATTATTCAGAACTTTCACTCAAATCGGATGAGCCGTTTCAATGTAAAAAAAGATTTAATGTATTTCCGTGAATCACCCAAAGCTATTAAGATACCAATTAAATCCAAGCCACAGGTGTCACAATTTAATTGTGAATGATTAAAACAAAGCCTTCTTTATTATAATATAAATTATTAAGGGCAAATAAGATGGCAGTGAAGTAATGGCTTGGATCTCAAGGTGTATATATATATATATATATATATATATATATATATATATATATATATATATATATATATATATGTATATATATATATATATATATATATATATATATATATATATATATATATATATATATATATATATATATAAATATATAACCAATCCAAAGATAAGTTGATATGTTCCAGCTCATCCATCAACGTGGAAAAGCATAAAGCGTTTGCCTAGTGATTATCCAAAGTGAATCTAAACACTATACTCCAAAGAATTTATTTTCTGCATAAACCAACCTACACGAGAAAATGCTGATTCTACTTTTCGCATCGACCACATTTACTATAAATCATGAAAAATGAAACTCCTTTCCTGAAATATTGAAGGTCTCAATAACTGATCATTGAATGAGCGAAGCAAAGACTAAATTTCACCATACTCGAAAAAAAGTACTTTTTTCGCGCTCCACAGGTCAAACGAAAATTCAAAATCAGCTGAAACTTGGCATAAACAATTGTGTCCTTATCTAACTCGATACTGTATAGTTTTGAGGCGCAATCGGTTCAACCATTTCTGAGAAAACTCATTTCAAAGTTTTCAAAAATCCCATAAGAATAACTCGGAGGAAAAAATTCGTTAAAAATATTTCATGCGAGAGAATTCAAATTCTTATGGAATTTCAATATTATAATTATACATCATATTTCGAACTTTCAGTCCAATCAGATCAGCTGTTTTGATGTAAAAAAAATATATACTTCAATTTGTTTAAATCACTCAAAGCTATTAAGATACCTATTGAATTCAAGCAACAGGTGTCACCAATCAACTGTAAACGATTAAAACAAAGCCTTCTTCATTATCATAGGAATTGATTGGGAAAAATAAGATGGCAGTGACTCAATTGTTTGGATCTCAAGGTATATATATATATATATATATATATATATATATATATATATATATATATATATATATATATATATATATATATATAAATAATCAATCCAAAGATATAAGTTGATATAAGTAGCTCATCCATCAACGCGGAAACACATAACGCGTTTGCCTAGTTATCAAAATTTTTCGGATGAGAACGAAAAAACTGTCGGCAACAATGAAAATCATATCACTAAATATATTTTGTACATGAATAAATTCAATCAATACCTTGAAATTGAATCTTGGACTGAAATCTTACAAAAAACTTGTGTGGATAAAGCATGTTTGCGACTTCTAATAACACATCACAAATAATATATTATTGCCAATGCAGCACTGACAACTATCACAAAAAAATATTTCATAACTTGAAAATCAAATTCAGATCCAAAATTAAAATCAAATTGAATTTCAAATCAAGCCATGAATTAGAATAGGATGAATCGTTTCAATAGGAAAAAGAGATGCATTAACTTTGAAACTTCTCAAAAAAGGAAGACCGGCGAGTGAAATTAACATCAATTATGATGAAGAGAGCAAATATGAAAAAGAAGTATGAATTATTTAGAATTTTTTTGAACCATCCAGTAAATAAAGCAGAATTGATATAGTATAAACAAAAAATCGAGATGAATAAAAAGTATCCTGATAAGATATGGACAATGATCTATAATATAATGATACAATAGACAGAAACAATTGTGATTCGCGAGTATTTGAAACAATTTCATGAATGGTACCCTGACACAGAAACCAAGGTGAAATGAAAAAAGTAGCTGATTATTTTGTTGATTACTTCTCAAACATCGGAAAAACTTTGGCCAATGGAATTAGATACAATAATACGATTGAGTTCAGATGATTCAATTGTTGGTAATAATAATATTGAGGTAAATCATGAGCACAGATTCGTGAATAATAGAAGCATGCTTGTATTCCCAATCATTGAAACAAGAAATAATTGATCAGATTATAACACTTGAAGGCAACTCAGCCAATGGTATGAATAATATACATGTTTTATCAAATATTCACCGTACATGCATCCATCGAATATTCAAAGCAATTCACAATAAAATTCTATTAAACAAAAATCTTTGACCATATTGCTTCTATAGATACACACACTCTGTTTTTACATTTGCATGCGAATACAAAAAAAAATGTTCTAACAATATGTGTATTCACTGAATTCTAGAATATTAATGGTCCATTCGAAACATTTGTTATCCATTACTTGATTGGTTTTTGAGAATAAAATTGTTTTCATTTTTTTTACAAAGCCACGCTCGTCGTACAGCTACATACAACAGAACCAATTGACGTTTTTTTTGCAACTTGATATCCACATCGAAAGATATCGAATAACTATTCGATATTTGTATGAATGTAAAGAGAAATAATGTATATGTTGACAAGTCAAGTCGGCGGATACATCCACTTCTATACATTGCTTTGTGGACTCCACCGAAATAAGGTTAAGTCAAAGAATAAGAAGTAGCTGTGTTGACCTCTTGTCAATAAACCATTGCATCTAGACTACATTTCTAGCAGCGCAAATAACCTCGTCGTTGACGCGCCGTAAAACCACAAACCAAATTCAATTTCTAGCATTCAATTCGATTGCGGAAATCAAGGAATAGGAAGTACTTCTTGGTTTACCATTTATACTATAACGGTAGAAGCCATAGCGATGTGATTTCTCAAAGAAGATAAATCAGGAATGCTTGTTACTTAGATTCTCCAAATCAACTTGAATGTGAGAATTTCATTTTTTATTTGCTGTAGGATACATGTTATTTTGGAATGACTTCATTTCGAATGTATAACTGCATCCAGGCGCGAGTATTATTCCCAAGAAAATCATTCACTTGATTCATCTATCATTTCAAATTAGTTGTTGATAATTTATCATGTAAAAATACAATGTGGGTTACTATGAGAGGTATAAGATACGAAAATTATAAGTTATGCATGTAAACAATTGATCAATCTATTTCGAGGCGAAGAAAAACTCAAAATTTTGAATTGTAATTCTTCTATTACTAGAAAGAAGCAGTACATATGCATTGTGGGATGAACGAGATTCTATATGAAATGTAATGGAAAGCTACATGTGTACATATACACCTTGATTTTGAATCCATTTAACTCACTTTTCTTATAATTTACTTGATGTTTATTGGATGAGCGAAGCGAAGACAAAATTTCACCGTACTAGAAAAAAATGGATATTCTTTTCTTTCGCGCTCCACAGTTGAAACGGTAGTACACATTTTGCTGAAACTTGGGGTAGGCATGTGTCATCACCGAACTCTATGATGAGTTATTTTGAGGCGCAATCGGTTGCACCACTAAAACTCATTTCGATTATAGTTTGCCAACAGCCAGGTTTACGAATTATCATGTAATTATAAAACTATGAAGTAATGATAAGTGAAAAGACTTTTACAAAAACCTTGGCCTTCTGCGCGACTCGAACCCACGCTCACGGCAAAACTCATTCCGAGAATGTTATGAACTTCGTGAGGATAATCAAGGGGAGAAAATTTTAGAAAAAGTTATTTTCTTTGTATAAATTCAAATTTTCACGAAATTCAAATAATAGTAATTGTCAAATGTATTGTCAATTGTATGATTGTCAAATGAAAGAATGATAGTCATTGATCCAAAGTTTCATATCATTCGGATCAGACGTTCTGTGGAATATAATCATAATGTAGTTTCATAACATCGATAAAAAGCTATTACAAAGATCAAAACGTACAACCAATTAGGTCGTTGAACGTTTAAAAATAAGCAAGAATTATAGAAAAGTAAGAAAGTAACAAGTATAGTTTACCTGACAGATAATACTGGCTAGGTTTATAAATCTGAGGAATCAATTATCATTAACATCGGGGTACTGCAAGGATCAACACTGTTGCCATTACTGTTTATCCTCTTTACGAATTACTTGCCTAAATTGAGCACGATTGGGAAACTCACCCTCTTTGCCGATGACACGAGTCAACTGATCAGCTCAAACAACGGTAACGCACCTAAGATGGCTTCTGAGGCAGTCGCGAAACTACAGGACTGGTGTGTCAAAAATAAACTCTTTTTGAACAAGGACAAAACCATTTTGATGAAATTCAAAACAAAGCAGAAAAAGTGCGAGCATTCACCGTTAGTGAGGATGAATGTCAAGAGTTTGAAAGTGAAGACGGAGACAAAGTTTTTAGGAATAATTGTGTATGAAGTATTGAGCTGGGTTAGTCACGTTAAATTTGTGTGTTCCCAGGTGGCACCATGCTGTTATCTTCTTCATAAAGTGATGACTGTATCTAGTCTAGACACAGTAAGAATGCTATATTTCGCCCATATTGAGTCTAGATTACGTTATGGAATAGTATTGTGGGGTAACTCATCCCAAGTGACAAGACTCTTCAAGCTACAAAAAAAGCGCTCTGCGTATCATGACACGTGCAAGCAGAGACCCGTGTGCTGTGGTTTGGGTCAAAGACTCTTGTAGGTCATTATTCAGAAATTTTAGAATACTGATAGTCACATGCTTCTTATTAACACGAAGGCCGCGTGCATTGATGATTTTAGAAACAAGGTATGTCTATATAGCTTTCCATTACATTAATATAAATAGACTTGGTACGACGCAACCACGCCACAGACTCGATCATATCAATCATCACAACGTATTCGCTGCGTTTACCTAGTATCAATAGTTTTGTTTCAATTGGTTTTACTCGTTAAAGGACATCACAACCCTGAAACTAGATTCTAACTGATAATGACGATATTTATTTTCCTAGTTTTAAATAAAACTAGAAATCATCATCTTAATTTGAGAAATTATAATCAATTCAACCGTCGTTCAGGATCTGGGGCTGTTTTCCAAGTCGTGTCGTAGAGATTACTCGATTCTGGTTATGTTTTTATATACAGAATAGGTAATGTCTACGACTCTACGTCATCACGCCTACTCATGGTTTCTGAAGGATGAAACAATTCATTTTAATTTCTGAAATTGAGGTTTTGATTTCTAGTTTTCTAAATTAGAAAAATAAATATCATCATTATTCATTAAAATCTAGTTTCGAGGTTGTAATGTCCCTTGATGGTTATATCAATAGATATATTTGAATTATTAATTGATGTAAAAAAAACGTCTCAATCTTCAATGCAGCATAACAGATTTATATTAAACTTCGGAATTATGTGTATAATTCATGTGCTTGAATTCTGAGAGAAATTTTAATTCGTTTGTAGAAATTTTTGTTGTCCTTATTTTACCTCCCTGGTTATTTTTATGAGGTGATTACTGACTGATTAGTTATTTTTAATGACGTTATTCATTCGATTGCGCCTCAAAATTGTACAATATATGGTTAGATAATGAAATTTGTGCGTGCAGAGCTTCATAAAAAAACTTCCTTTCGATCTGTGGAGCTGGGAAATATTTTTTTTTTTAGTACGGTTTAATTGAGTCTTCGCCACGCTCAATAATGATGTCGTAAATGAGTAGCTCTTCAACAAATATTTCAAACAAATGATTTGAACACAAGCACTTATTATTTGAATGAAACAATAAAAAAAGCAGTTGCTTGAGAAAAGAAGCGTCCACTAGACACTGTACGAGCTCGAATGTATGTGTGAATTCAATGATAATCAGAGTCTGTCCGAAGTACTGCTTTGATCAAGAGTATCTATAGAAAGGGTATATATGATGATCACCTAAAGAGAAGCATTAGTATTCGGATAAGACAATTCGGCTGGAATGTCCCTAAATCCATTGAAATCATTACTATTGACCGAGCTTATAGAAGTACAAATAATAGGCTATGGAATACACACAAAGACAGTTTACTGTGGTAACTCCAGATCGTATATATTGCGAACGATCTTTAATACATATTGAGAATGTGGCAAATCCTTTGAGATTAGGAATCATTAAGTGAATTGGCGTTAGAGTCGTATAAACTTTGAAATGTTGTAGTGTTTGGATGAGCGAACGAGAGAAGAAATTATTAAATACGATAGTTTTCTTTGAAAATAACTGAGACTAGTCGTCGATTGGCTATAGCCTAATGAACCGTCATTCAGGAGACCGGGGTTCGACAATCCTGACAGAGGTTTTTGGTGATTTTCCTCTGTCATCAAAGTTGATACTAGGATGGTTCCTAAGCAACAGGCCACGACTGACTCTTTCCTACTGTTAAAAACACCTCATGAAATGACCATACGTCTCACCATCAAATCATCCAATCCATCATTCACCGACACCAATAGACCTTAATCATCAGTAAACTGCGTCTTTAAACCTAATATAATTGAATACGTTTTTGAAATATGAAAGTGAATCGCCACCAATTTCAAGGTCGATTTTATATAAAATCGTAATCACACAAATTAAAAATGAGATTTTATGTATAGTCCCCAATATATATATATATATATATATATATATATATATATATATATATATATATATATATATACATATATATATATATATATATATATATATATATATATATATATAAATATATATATATATATATATACACATATATATATATTTACATATATATATGTATATTTATATTTATATTTAAATATATATATATATATATATATATATATATATATATATATATATATATATATATATATATATATAAATATATATATATATATATATATATATATATATAAATATATATATATATGTATATATACATATATATATATATATATATATATATATATATATATATATATATATATATATATATATATATATATATATATATATACATATATATATATATATATATATATATACATATATATATATATATATATATATATATATATATATATATATATATATATATATATATATATATATATATATATATATACATATATATATATATATATATATATATATATACCAAATATAAGTATGATTCACTTCTACGTGCTGCGCTCTCCATAACATACATATTCTTCAATAATTTTCTTTCATAGACATCGAAAACTTGACTCAGTGTCATTGTTTCTTAATCAAGGTCAAGAGTGACAAGGCTCACTGAGATGGGGTTCTACAAGGGCGATCACTGTATCAAAGAATATAATACAACTCATTCAAAAGAACTGTACACACTCAACTAGTAGTTTCAAGGGTAATGATAAGTTGAAGTCTTTGTGTTGAGAAAAAACAACCCTCTATATTTTCTATCTTCGAAATTGTTTCATTGATACACGTCTCTTTCCTCTCCTTTCATAATTTCCAAGAAATTGTCATTTTACTTCTAGTTACACTAATTTATGTCTTATTTTTTTTCTTCAATATTATTTTATTGATTTGCTTTCCAACCTTTATTCATTTCGTCTAAGCCTGAATCCTGATTCAACTTCAACGACTGAGGACAATCACGAAAATCTACAGTCAGGATGTACTACGAGAGCGGGAGGCGGAAAATTAACGAGGGGTCAACTCGCATTTTGTCTTTCTCATTTATAATCTAGTTGTCCGCTCTGTACCCTAGTTTGGTTCATCTAAAAATATTTTTCGTTCAAATTACATTCAGTAATAAGTCAACCAACAATAACGTAAACTTGCGGTTACATAAGGTAGTCGATCGAGAAAAATTGGAATGCATTATGAAGAAAATCTACGCACTAAAACCATTTGTATATACGCAATTCAGGTATAAAATTTGAAAATATCAGTAAAATATGAGTAGATTTTGTATAAAATTGATTTTTAAAATATTTTATATGATGAATAAAAAACATTCTATGTGACCGCAAGTGTACCTACAACCCAAAAAGGAAATAGAGAGCTATTCCCTTCCGCAATAATCGTATAGGTGTCCGTATAGAGCTAACGACGTCGTAGTTTAGCATTTCCTGATTTTCTTCGTTTGTATACAAATAGAGACAGATTCGAGCGTCGCCGGAAATTTAAAGGTGTGAGATAACTACGTGTTTGTTGTTGTCAGGGAAACGGGTGGGTTGAGTTAGGTTCTGAGTTGGGTGATGGTGGGGGGGGGGGGGAAGTGGAAAGGAGAAGGGAAGGGATGGAGTTGAAATGCTCGATTTCCCCAGCTACATCGAAGAAGTCGTACTGTACTCCTGATGTGAATGGCAAATAGCTCAGTTGTTCGAGATATTCTATTCCTACATGTAAATACTTATCACGATGGTAAATACAATCATATATATATATATATATATATATATATATATATATATATATATATATATATATATATATATATATATATATATATATATATATATATATATATATATATATTTATATATATATATATATATATATATATATTAGATCTTTTGAACTTTCACAGTTATTATATGTATTCGTGGTTTTTTGAGATGAAAACTGTGTGAAATATACAAATAACATAAAGATCAATGAATTATATAGACAACTATGAAATATTGAATCGATATTTATTTACTCAACTAAAATTTAAATTTAAAAATTAAAATTAAAAAAAATTAGAATTCATAGTGAATATTTTGAAAGAAAATGAAAACAGTGGTTACCGACTACCGTATATAATCTATCTCTCAATGAATGTTTTTTTTTCATTGTTCAAGAGGGCAACAAGCTCTTGAAACGTTAGGTTGAGTAAATAAATATCGATTCAATATTTTATGGTTGTCTGTATTGAACATTGAACTTTATGTTATTTACATATTTCACGCAGTTTTCATCTCAAAAAACCATGAATACATATATATATATATATATATATATATATATATATATATATATATATATATATATATATATATATATATATATATATACCTATATATATATATATATATATATATATATATATATATATATATATATATATATATATATATACATATATATATATATATATATATATATATATATATATATATATATATATATATATAAATATATATAAATATATATATATATATATACATATACACTAAGACGAGTGGTCGAGTGACTATACACTGAATCATCATTGAGGAGACCGGGGTTCGATTCCCGCTATGGTCGACCATCTTGACAGTTTTCTTTTTTGTAAATGGTAATGACAAACGAGATAAAGATAGATGAGATAGCGAAAGGATAAATTGATAAAAAATTCTTCTAATCTAATTGTCGACATAAATCTCAATGGTAAGATCTTCGATTCAGTTGAGAAACCCTCGGAGATAGTTAATGGTTCTGTTGATCACTTTACCGAGATCGGAAATGTTTTATAACTAATGAAGTTATTGCGTCTCATATTGAACCTATTTTGAACAGCATCAGTAGCGTTTGAGGTTGTTACTCCTGAGGAAACACCGTCACCGGCACCGGCACATGCAGCGCAGTGGGTAACGCACTCACTTCATGTGATCTGGGAGGTGAAGGGGTATATCGGGCCTGGTTCGATCCCCGCCACCGTCCATCTTTACAGTTTTTTTTATTGGTTTCCCTATGTAGTCTAGGCTGATGCTGGGATGGTTTCTATGATAAAGGCCATGACCGCTTCCTTCTCACTATCCTTCCCAATATCTAAGAAACCTTCATCTCATCATCCCATCATCTCATTAATCATTCATCCGACGGCAATAGATCTTAGTTATCATTAGAGTGCGTCGTTAAACCCAATATAAATAAAAGGAAACACTTTCTTATACGTGATTGAAATTAATCTCATAAGATAACTCCGCCTTTGGGATAGATGATCCCATATAACCATAACCATAAATAAATATCTTGATGATAAAATGTAAGACAATTTAAAAATATATTCTTTTGAAAAATATAAGCTAAAAGTTTTTCATCATGAAGCTGAGAGGAGATATGAATTCTGTGAAAACACGAATTTCACATCACAGACCTATTTTTTCATACAAACCAAGACCATTTCTGAATTCCCCAAAGACTTATAAAAAAATCATATTCAATACGTACAGACTTTATTATCGCTGATTCGGTATAAAATTTTCTTTTCACGATCGACAGTCATCGTTTCTTGTACTACTTTCTGATTCCACCGTCAGCCGTTTTAAGTAACAATCTGCGTTGAATATCAATCTGAATACAAATAAACTAAACGTTCTCACCCTCTCAATTTCTGAGTTCTGACGCAGGAAAAATAATCTTCTATCAAACTTATAGGGATAGAATGAATATATACGTGGAGTTTCAATGTACTTTTTTTCCGAATATATTTCTAAATAACTTTTCTCTGTAAAATGAAATGCTAATTACAATCAATTATTATTAGAAAAAGTTAGTGCAATACTTCATATACAACCATATAGCCTACTATACACCATTACCATATATTACAGAATGTAATCGAATCTACCACGTGAATCAAATACATACTAATTTATATCACTATGCTATTCAAAATACTCTAATCTAGACAAATCCATTTCTCCACAACGACAATTAGTGTTGATAATTTATAATTTATTTTTGTTCTGTTTGTCTTCTCGTAAATATCAAATATTATTTATGTATTCCGTCTCTGCTACGAGCTACAATATTTTAAAATGTTTTTCTTTTGACAGCCCGCACTCAAGAAGTTGTGTTCTTACGCGGGATTCTGTTAATTCTATTATCCTCACTCATATTGTGTATACGTTATTATATTATGCAGAATAAAATGAAAATAAATTGACAAAAATGAAAAAAATGAAATATAACGTATCATGGAGTTTTATAATTTATTTTGTGCATTCAATTTCATCATCTATACAATACTTAAGGGCATATATTTAATTATATATCTGATTCAAAATAAAGATTACGACTAAATTAACCGAATCTAAAAACGAAATCAAATACAGAAGCCGATTAAATTCTATTCTTGAAGAATTTACGAATTGTCATTCAAAAGTAGAAAACCATGATGTCACACAAAATTGACACCAATAATGTACTGATGGCACTGATAGATCTAGGTAGATTTTATACTCTTGAACTCTTCAACTTCGAAACTTTGATACGAAATTATTGTTCCCTAATTGAGGTCGAGGATGGAAGGTTCGGACGGGGCACCACAAGGGCGATCTTATCACCCGAGGAATAATTACTAACCATATAAGTAATTAAACAAACAATCAATCTTAATAATGCTATGATTTTAGAGATGGATGAACAATTCAAACATTTGTTTACAAATATATTTCCTCTGATCTTCTTTCTCGTCTTCTTATTGAATTCTTCTTTGTTCTTCTTTCTTCTTTGTCATTGTTTTTTTTTTATTATGATATATATCATTTCGCTCCGATTTGGTTTTATGTCACGCAATTAGTTTTTTCCCTTTCGTTCATTGATTCATTATATATCCATATATTCATTCATTCATTTTTTTCTTTGGTATTTTTAAAATGTTCTAAATCCATTCATTTGTTCATCTTGATTTTTTGCCATCATTTTGATCGTGGACGATTGAATCTGTGAGCTTTAAATATCAGTATCAAATTCAACGACTGAGGGAAACTATACGAGAAACCATCAGTCAGCATGTCAGGATGTAGATGTATTATGATTTATGAGCTATAATTCTGTTTTCAAGTTGTTCGTTTGTGTGACACTGGGGCTTATCTGTATTGGATAATATAATATTTGAAATAATATTCTGTGTATAATTTGAAATGATTACCAAGATTAAAATAAATAATTAGTTTGTATATTTTGAAAACCACCTTCAAATGAACATGATACTACTGATAAAAGTAAAGCCACGCCTACACTATCTATTTCGTACATTACATAGTCAATATATGATTATATATTAAATGAGTTTGAGTGAGAATTGAGACATCAGTTTGTACATTCTTGAAATCCTGAGCCAACAAGAAAACACAACAATGAGCGGTGAAAAGAATCAATCGATCAGGTAAAAACTACAAACAACTTACAAATATATTTTTAAATTAGCCTGTTATTACGGTATTATTCCTTAATAATAATTATTCCTTAATTTAGTCTATATTAGTCTGGAACAAAAATTGTTTAAAACAAGAAAAAAAAGAAGAAAAAAAAGGAAAAAATATCAAACACTACAAGAAAAGAAGAAAAGAAGAAAAAAAGTTGGAAGAAAAAGCTCAAGCCCAACAAATACCTTTTTTTATCCATCCTGACTTGGTTTTTCGTGGTTTCCCACAGTCCTCGAAGCAAATGCTTGGATGAAGTACTAACTGGCCACGACCATTAATTAGTAGAGCGATAGGCCTAATTATAACATTATAGGCCCAACACTAATTTAATTTGTCCATTTTGTATAATGATAAACTTTACATCTGCTGTCAATGGAAAGAAGTGATCATTGCCCAAGAGACTTAGTTCAAAGTGGAAGACATCAACATTCGTGTGTTTATACTGAAAGACTTTTATCTACAGCGAAAAGTTATGGTCACAAGACAGCGCAGTCCTGGGGTTGAAGTTCATTAGTTTAGAATAATCAAAATGGGGTGGTTAGATCGCCCTTGTGGTGCCCCGTCCAATCGATTCTATCTTTCATCCTTGGCCTTAATAGGGGCCTTAATATTTTGTATCAAGTCTCGATGTTATTAAAAAATATATATATATATATATATATATATATATATATATATATATATATATATATTAATCTATATATTATATATATATATAATATTTATTATATATTATAGTCTAAGCCAATTTGGAGATGAATACTTGAGTATGAATCTCTTATTCTACATTTCAACAGAACCTCAATATATATATATTTATATTCTTATATCTTATTTTTTCTTTGAATATATGGAGGTATGTCATCAGCAAAATTTCTTTTTTTTTTTTATATAAATTGGGTTTCAACGACGCAATGTAATGATGACTAAGATCTATTGGCGTCAGATGAATGAATAATGAGATGATGGGATGATGAGATGAAGGTTTTATGGGTAATGGGAAGGATAGTGGGAAGGAAGCGGTCGTGGCCTATATTGTGGGAACCATCCCGGCATCAGCCTAGACTACAGAGGGAAACCACGAAAAAACCCTGTAGAGATGGATGGTGGCGGGGATCGAACCGGGTCCGATATGTCCCTTCACCTCCTGGGTCACACGAAGCAAGTGCGCTAACCACTCAGCTACTGTGCCGGGTTTCTTAATTGGTATGAATATAAAATAAATTAATTTCCTAATTAATAGGATAAATGGATACATTTCCTAATTGGTATATCCTATACTGGAACTCTTAAATTAATCAATTATTCAATTATTTCACATTCTCTCATTAACTTTCAACTTTCAACTTCCAAGTAACCAGAGAGAAAACGATCGTTTTTTTATCTTGGAATATATTAGATCCCCTGAGAACGCCACGACTTGTAAAAACAGAACCTGATGCCCGATCAACATAAAATCTGAGCTTTATTATGAATGTAATGAGAAACGAGAAGACCAAGTTTTAGATGGAAAATTAAATGCTTCGTATACAGTGTACTATTTTTAAATCATCTTGATGAGTCTAAACTAAACCAATTAATGTAGAAACATTAAACAATTAAAAAAGTTGTAAAATGCGTATAAATTACACACAAAATTCTAGAATTGTGAATTACTTATATAAAATCAGAATCAATTAAATAATTCTAGCTATATACCCCTGCAAGCCAGCTAGCTAGCTTCTTCACAGCATATACATAAAAATTTCGTATTTTTTACATTCATTATTTAATTTATTATTTTTTTCATTTTTTTCATTTATTTCCATTTTTTGGGGGAAGGGATCCCAAAATCTTGAAGATCTTGAAGAAAATGATTAAAATAAGAATTGTAACAGAATTTAAAACTATAAGATTGTAATTACACTAGAAAATTTTGAATATATATATATATACACATTGGCGTCGGAACCGGGGGGGGGTCAATTTCCCCCCCCCCCAACTTCTGGCCCAGAGGGAGCAAGAGAGGCAATAAAAAAGTCTTGCAAGACCCAATTTGTCTCGTTGTTTTCTGTTGAAACACACTTTGTTAAAATGAGCTGTCATTATTTTCACTTTTATTTTTTCATTAACTTGGCATAAGTTCATACATTTTTAAATGTTAATTAGGCCTATAAATCTGTCACAACTTGGTTCGAGAACTGCCGTGACACCGTGCCATGTCACGGGCGAACAGGCATACGGGGACCCGCTGCACTGAAACGAGGGATTGACTGATCAACATACAACTTTTTCACGCATTTCACCTAATTCAACACTTAACCTATGGTTGTGTAGTTTTGAGACACAATGGATCGGAGATCGAACATTTCACTATAGAAAACACGAGAAGAAGATCCAGATACCATGCAAGGAAAAAGTTGTATTCAAAAAATTTGTTTGTGAATATTCGAGAGAAAGACCGTGAATTCACTGTACTCACGAAATTGCTATTGATTTCATTTATGACACTCTCAGACACTCTCATATATTGTGAATAATTGAAAATTACCAGAATCATTATTGCTTTCGTGCATTTTCCGTCTGGCTGTAGGCCACAGCGTGATTCCCCTCATTCCTTCCGTCCTTATGTTGCTGATTAGTACCGATTGGCTATTTAACCTTGCCACATACCAGTACTGTACAAGTTGCTAATATTTTGATTGGAATTGTGAGGGGCGCTTTTACACCTTTTCCATTTTTCACGGACTTCGCTGTAGCATCTTCTCTTTGCTCCCATGTTATCACACAAAATGAAAAAAATCATGAGACCCACAAAACCCCGTTTGTTGATTGACGAAGACGCTACTGAACTGTGAAATCGCGGTATTCTTATAATTGTGGGGAAATTTACTCACTAACCACGAACACAAAAACTCTGCCTGTTTCGTTCAAAAATGTTTGGAAGAAATCAGGAAGTAAGTACCGGTACCGGTAATCCTTTTTTTGTAAGGTTGGTTGACGTCACATTTAAGAAAAAGCGCGAAACAAGTATTCAAAACGCCTCAAAACCAGGAACGTCGTTAGGAGGTCCTAGGGGAAGCGCCCCACCAATCGACATTCTCGCTCCCCCAATAGTTTATCTTCCTTTGAAAATATTTAACGTTGACCTACGAATAAACACACAATGAAATATCATCACTTATTAATACGAATTGTATCAGTATACACTCGACTACTTTACACTTCCTTATTTCTTTTCGATAATGATGCAATTATTAGATTTCATCAGAAGTGCTCATGAATCGCAAAAATCACTTGAAAAATGATCATTTTTGGAAAAAATCACTGCTAGGAATTTTGCTGGGAGAAATCGCAAAAATAACTTCGAAAATGTCCGTAATGATTGTAATATTAGTAATTACTCCGGTAGGCTTAATGTCCATGGTGATTCAATCATTGGACTTCAAAACTGCTTGTAATTTTGTAAATATGAAAAATCACTTAGAAGAGAACATGGGCCTATTTCAAAGAATTCCCTGCAGGGCTTTGCTGGGTGAAATCACAAAAGTAGAGCTTCAAAAATGTCCATGATGATTCAATTATATAAGACTCCAAAACCACTGGTGAATCGAAAAATCACTTGAAAAATGTCCATGTTTTCAAAAATTCCCTGCGGAGCTCTACTGGGGGGCTTCCGCCCCCAAAGACCCCTTATTCATCATCATTTTGGCTTCTGTTTGAAGTGTGAGGTGCGACCAAAAATAATATTTTCGTTTCAACAGGTACGGTAGAATTACTTGCACGATTACGTTAATTCAATTATTTTTAATGGAACTATACGAATTTATTCATGAAAAACATTTTTACAGAGATTTCATTTTTTCCGTGAAATCAGCTTTAACAAAAAAGAAAATTCTTCTGGAGAACTCCTCGAACAACACATACCAAAACTATGAGTGGCGCTTTAAAGAGTCCCCCCCCCCCCCCCCCCACCGTGACGCCATGGTCAGGAATTGGCCTTGCCCCCCCCCCCCCCATCTTTCAAAACGTTCCGACGCCCCTGTATATATATATATATATATATATATATATATATATATATATATATATATATATATATATATATATATAATTATAATGACAATGTGAATCATTTGTTTCATCGATGTCACCTTAAAATATTTCATTGTCAGTGTTGTTTTTATGTAATAACTCAAGTCCCTTGAAGAAAGCGAGGTATGAAATAATCAATATTATTTTCAGTACAGGTCTATAATCAAAACTCTTATTTAGTTAGTTTCTTGATATTAAATTTAGCTCAGTTCGTCACAATAATTTTCAATGAATATCAAAATTGAAGAAAAGCATATTTGTGATGAATTTGATCAAAATCAATTGAGGAGTAGGCCCCATTTGATTTACTATGCGAATAAAATGTGTACACACAGAATCGTGTTATTTGAGGGTTTTGAGTGTAAACCTAAATACATCCGTAATGACAGGTATACATACAATCTCATCCAAATCGGTTGAGTAGTTCAAGACTTCGGGATCTACGCATTGCACCGAATTTCAACGAAACGAGTATGAAAAAGCTAAAAACAAATTACACTTTTTACAAGCCAATTGCTTTTCACCATGATTTTCAATTCATGTATAACTCATTGTGTGCCTTGGCTAATAATTTTAAGAACTTTCAGAGCCTTGTACGCAGTACACGTTACCCCATTTTTAAAATACAGTATGCTGAGATGCTCAAAACACAACGTCCATACTTTGTTTTTAAGATATTGCTATCAGGGCAGAGCTTAAATGCTACATATGCTGTGTGTTTCGAACTTTGCTGCAGATAAGCCCACCGCTACCACTCTTTCAAATCCTCTCCTTCGATTCATATGAACGATGTTGAGTTGAAAAAGATTTGAAATTTCTATTTTCAAAATGTTATGTTATGTTCTTTATGTCCTGTGATATGTTACGTGTCTTTTGTTTTACGAAATATATAAGTTTTAATTAGTATTTCGTTATCTTGTTCTAAATATTGCCATGAACTTTTTATCACATTGTCACGAACCTGCACGCCTACATGCCTACGACATATTTGTGAAGGATAGCAATTTGCCATTTTGTTGAGGACATGAACCTTGATGAACTATTAGTTATTATCAACTAATATAATACACATATTAAACTGTTACTGATTCATTACTGAATGTTATCACTGATATAACTAATATGCATTACATCAGAAATTGATATATCGGACTATATATTGGCTTTTTTTATGAGCGGAGCAAAGACTCAATTTCAACGTAATGAAAAAAAAAATTCGTTTCTCCTGTTTTTTTCTTCGCGCTTCGCTGATCAAGTGAAAGTACAAATTCAGTTGAAACTTGGCACACACAAGAGACATCATCTAATTCGATACCGGTACTGTATTGTTTTGAGGTGCAATCGGTTGGATCACTTCTAAGAAAACTCATTTCAAAGTAAAAAAAAAAACAGAGGAGAAAATTTTGATTTTTTTCTTCGAGCAGATTAAAATTTTCGCGAAATTTTTTCTGGTTACACATATATCGAATTAGCCGTTTTTATAAAAACAATTATAATTCACATTTGTAACATCAATCGAAGGTATCGAAGGATCTATTAGGAATCTGCGCCACAGGTAACACCAATCAATTTAGAACGATTAAAATGAGTGATTAATAAAACAGGAAGGCAGTGAAATAATTGCTTGGAACTTGAGATGCATATACAGCTCTCCATCACATTTCATATAAATATTCCCATAACGCTCATCCTACAACGCATGTTGCGTTTTCCTAGTTTAAAAATTAATCATCTATGGTTTATTATTAATTTACATTCTTACTTTTAGGATGATTGTATGGTCCATGGTACTCGTGAGTGTCGTTCTGGGTTTCCCGAATGGTGCGCCCGAAACTTCGTGCCTCGACCTATCACCACGTCACGGTGGTTCAACGAGTAAGAACGGTCCGTCACCATTCTTAGTGACGCCTAAAGCGAACACAACAAAAGCTGGAGAATTAATCAAAATCAAATTAGAGCCCGCTGCCGGACAGTCTTCGAAATTCAAGGGGTTCATGATGCAAGCGATAAATCCGAAAACAAACAAAACCATAGGCTCATTCAAGTCGGCAAATGGAATTCAAACTTTGACTTGTGTTGGCACTGATGTAAGGAGAACGAACGTACAAGTTACATTTTTCTACCAAGTACATGGTTTTCATTTCATTTACTTCCAAAATTCATTGGGACAAAATATTTTTCCATTTTCTTTCATGATATATGGTCATATAATGAAACGTGACTCATATAACAATATTGAAACCATATCGAGAATGTGAGTGAATATAAATATATATAATATATATATTATATATAATGTATATTATATCATATATATTATATATGATGTATATATAATTTAATATTTATAACCAATTTCCAATTCTAACTCATAACACTTCCCAGTTATACCAACTTCTTCCACTTCTTCCACTTCATATTCTTTATAATTTTCTTCTCCTGTTTCTCTTCTCTTTACTTGTCACTTATATTCTACTTTCTCATTTGAGCATAATTTAGAGAGAAATCTATAATACATACTATTTTTGGAAAAAAATTCAATTAATTACAAGTAGGTCCAACATTTAAACGTCAAGTTTCAATGACTAAATGTAAATTGTTGAAAATAGTTGAACGCCCTCCTGATTTGTGTCTTGAATTCACACAGGATACCATCACACACACTAGCAAAGGGAAAAAGGCATCTTTGACTGTCAGCTGGAAAGCACCAGCCACATACAGTGGACCAGTCAAATTCAGGTAATCGTAATTTTTCATAATAGTCATAATATTCGTTTTAATAATATTATATACAAAAATACTATGAAAAACGTAATTTCATTCCTTTGCGCTTATTCATGAGCCACGTTTGACTTGTATTTTTAGTGAATTTGACTTTCAAATAGTTCTTGCATGGATTGCAGCAGTTTTGTCACTTTTGTGGTACCTTCTTAATCTTACAATGTTTTCGTAATCATCATTCATGTATCACTCGCTAATTCTTACCCACAAAAAAATCATTTACCTGTTGGTGGGGTTGTGAAGCTACCACAAAATTATAGTAGTAAGACAGTATATGCGTTATGAAATAAGTGAGGTATTTATATTACCCGAAAACTATATGAACGACTTGATTTTGAAACTTCCCAGACCATGTTCACCAGCCATACAGCCCAACTATTGACCATCCCAATCAAACCTGAGATTTTTTTTCTCCTTTTTACAATATGATACTTTATCAAAACGATCAAACCGAAATGCTTTATGCTTGGTGGAAACTTTTTTTTTACATTTCATTTTTTATTTAATTTTTTTTTCATTTTTTTTCAATCCGAAAAATATTTGAAAATTGACATCACCTAATGCTATTCTTATGATTATTTTCGAATATTTAGTGTGATTTTTTGAGAAAAAATGTCGAACTGATTTTGTTCAAAAGCAATAACAAACAATTGTGGTATGACGCCAATGTCGAATAAAAGTTTCAAGTCTATTGGTCACTTTGTTTAATCTTTAAGCTGTGTACAAAAAACAATGAACACAAGCCGTTTTTTCAAATGTGCGAAGTGCTTTCTTCGTTCGCTAAGCTCATCTAATATATACAAACGAATACACTAATTTTAATGATACAGCTGGGCCTGGCCCTTATCCTTAAGTCATTATCTGACTTAATGCTCACTATTTTGGGGGCAAAATCTGTTGGTCTAATTTTGTTAACAACCATGACGACTTTTCCCCATAAAAATAACTCAAAAAGGAAAATTTCGATAATAAATGTTCGGAAAAATTATATTTTCATTGAATTTAAATTTAATAATTGAACACATTATTGAGAATTTGAGAATTACGTGAATTGAACCAGTATTTTGGAAAAAAAAATGAGAAGGAATTCGTTCTGCACGAAATATAGGCCTACATCCAAATTTCCAATACATATAACCTACACTCACAAGTGGTACAGACTTGGAGCAGAAGTAAAAATCGAATTTTCCATCAGCCAAACCCATAAAACCAGTCATCCCTTTTCAGAAATGTTTTCTTTTCATTCATTTCCTTTTCAAAGAATTTATTTTCCTTCCTTTTAAGTAGAAATTGCATAGGTTATATCAGGTATCAGACGAACATAAAACGGATCTCTACTTTTGAATCAAGCTCTACAATCAACTAGAGAGACTACGAAGGAATTATTATTTAATATTTTCTCAATTACGATGTGTATATTTCAAGAGCATTTCATACAAATATCTCACCCATCTTTGAAGCATGCAGAAAATTACCGATTCGTTATGTAGAGAGTGTGGCATTTACTACATATAGTATGATATACATGTTTAACCTTTCGTTCACAGAGCTACCATATTGACCAGCTTCAGTACGTATTGGGTAGGTGTCGAATCAACTGCTCCCGTAACTGTCACTGCCAAAAAAGGTAGTAAACCAGCAAGCGGTTAATCGAATCGCTTCCATTTTAAAATTCAATTTTAAACAAAAGTTATGATATGAGTGTCATTGGACATTGTGTGTTGAAAAAAAATGGTGTTTGGATTATGACAAATACAGGACTGTCCATCCTGAAGGTTATTTATGAACTCAATAATTGTATTGGTTCAATAGTTTGATAAATGAAATATACGGGAATTACATCGTAAAAATCATATTGTCACATTTAAAGTTTCAAATAAAAGTGGTTAAAATAGCATCTTGTTCAAGTGTTCTTCTTTACACAACAACATATACAGATGTGTTCTAATTCATTAATTATTTCTCATTAGGGAAGGTGTAGCCATGGGTGTAGAGATTAAAGTTCACTGGTGCGATTCATGTGTACGTACGACTTGTTTCAATCATCTACATTGCTTAGTTGTTTTTATCTGTCTAATTATAGTCAAATTTAATTCAGTGTATGAAACATCAAATGCGGGGGAATTAGATGATCATCATGTCACAATTGTTCCCAAAAGTCTTGGAAGAAAAAAGTACCGATTTCAACTTCGAAAAAGTATTCCTATATTATTTATCATTGAATAATTTCATTTAGGTTCATGGTTTCTGAACCATTTCAGGTTTCTGCTAATTGTACTCTATATCTGTTGAAGTTTATAATTTATTTCACTTGTATTTTGAATTTTTCATGTGATTACTTATGAAATGAACCAAGGTTTATTCCAATTACAAGATTCATAGAAAATGAAAAAAATTCTGGAAAAACTCGAACCTAACTTATAAAAATACCAAATTGATTCATCTTGAAAGTAGTGTGTAAAAGAACGGTCGAAACTTCATCTCTTCACAATCTTTTCCTATAAGTTTTATACCAACGTTAACCAGACAACCGTACCGTTGCTTTAACGTTGATATTAGAATCCAGGAAGTGACAGATCAACTAAATATTTTAAGACTCTTCCTTGTTATACGACGATAGGTCACTTCGAATTGCAACCCTTAAAAATACCCTAGAAGACACTTGAGGAAATGCGTGATGAAAATTTGATTCTTTGTCATAGACTCACCGACTCAGGGGTGCACAGTTGTGAAATTTTTGGACACACTATATATATTCAGAACGTGACGCTCTAACTCAAGTGAATTGTATTGACATATAATTTTCTAATTCAATAACACATATTTCAAGCTTAGTTCTACGGAAGTTGTCACATTCATAGATACCTTCAACATTTCAGGAAGAGAGCACATAACTGTGGTTATACAAGTCAATTTTCTCGAAAGTGGTCTACCGTTTTCAACCCAAATGCTACACAAATCTGTTCTATATTTATGACCTTAAAGCTGGGAGAAATTTTCACATAGTATCTCCATTTGATCTGTAGTGAAAAAAAAATCGATTTAATTTTTTTTTCATCCTGATTCTTCGCCTACATATTTATAACTTATTTGCTTTGAATGAAAATATTGACTGACCTCACAGACTAACACACATTTCGATATTTTGTTTGACTTTGCTCCACAGAGTGATTGAATAAAATATAGTGGCTATACTGATTGACCTGACGCAGTTCCATACTAATACAGTTCATGCACTCGTTTCAGTCCATTTCAATTTCCATTTGTATCTTTGACATCCTTTCGTGCCACATCTTTCTTCTCGAAACTCATTATTAATGCAATATCGAACTCCACGTTCCACCACCCAAGTGCTGGTTTGCCTGCGTTAGGCCACTCCTACTCTTGTATACTCCATGAACGTCCTGTCATGAACGTTACAATCCCTCGACTACTACTCTCACTTGATCTTTATTTCTTTTTCAAGTGTTTAAACAGCAATGTACATTAATGGTATTTGAAGGTAACGTATGAAGCAATGTGATTTGGTGTAAAGTTGTGTATATGAATAAGTTACGAAGATAAATAATTTCATCAAAATAACTGAATGAAAATACTTGGCTGATTAGTTTTCAAGTTCAAAACAAGGTCAAGTATCAATGCAGAAAAAGCGGAATGTATGTGATGGAAAAAGTGTAATTACAGAAATTGTAAGAAAGTTGATATCACTTAAGCCCAGTATTACCACGGCCAGTTAGTATTTATCTAAGAGTTGGTGAAAACAAATAGCACAGGTAACCATGGTGATAACAAGTTTGAACTGTCAGATAAAGACTAACTGGACTTGGTAAACCGGACCTTACAAAAGTTAGCTGAACTTCAAATAAAACGCATTACTATTGAACAAATTGGTGAAAATGAATGTGAATATCAATACAAGGAATAATTAATAAGTGCACTTTATAAATCTCGCAAAAAAAAATCTGTTTTCATACGAGGATAGTTAGTTTACACCGCTGTGCCATTCTTACAAGTAATCGTTTTGCCAAATTCACCTTCAACTGTGCCAATCGAGTCTAGATCAAAATAAGAATCAATTTTGTCTCTGAGGACAAAAATAAATATAAATGCTATAATCAAGTAACATTATGTAAAGAAAACGTTGAGACATCAGGAAATACGGGAAGGGGGCGGGGTATGGTTACCAAATAAACAGATAACTACCATTTTTGATATTGAATGCCATTGCTTCTATGCACAATATTCATCGTCTTCAACCTTCATTAAGGAAAGTGTTTTATGAATTAAACAAATATATTTGCTACTCGCTCCTTCTTCAGACTAACCTGGATCGTGGATGTATTTATTATACCATGAAATTGCACAATGCATTTCCTTTGCCGTGCAACCTTTTCAGAGAAATACAGTCTATACATTCAGTGTCAGTTCCATAAACCATTGAGATGAATAACTGTATGGTATGAGCATATACACACATGCACATCCCTGTTTACTTTAGTTCATGTAATACTTTTTTGAACCTTGTTTCCGATAGAAGATAAAGTATAGGCCTGTCTGGCTGTGTCTGTACTGTTGTTGCTGTAGGGCATTGCGTTTTTCTTTCAATTATCTTGAAACATTTTCCGTTTCAGCAACATTTTTTTCCTACTGCCACAAATAAGAAAAGATTTCAACTACTACGTTCTCTCCAGAGCTTCTATAGCTATATGTATTGTGTACTGCGTGCACTCGTATACCTAAGCAATCTCTATCATATACGAGAGTACTCTAAAATATTATAACTGAGGTTGAATAATATATGTTATGCATTCACATCAATGAACCAAATATGGAGACATTTACTTACTTCAGTTTCTATTTTGTCGTCTCACACTATATAGTTTGGCAAGTTTTCTATTCATTTGCTCTATCCAGATAGCTATAGTCCTAGGCTCTATCTAGTTTTATATAATGTTCGTTAATTAAAAGAGAATTTACTGCTAGTTGAGCGTGAGTGAAAACTCAATTTCACACACCAGAAAGAACGTTCACAATTTTTCTTCCTTTTTCATTTCATATGATTGTGTCCTAATTTCAAAATGGAAAACCGATTAAAGTCAAAGATTGTTCAATTAGTCCTATCGAGTTTTGACGTTATTAAAACACCATCAATGTTTTTTTTAATGGATTGCATACTTTTTTTCATTCAAGTTCAAGTATACATACAAGTATTGTAAGTATTGTAAGTATTGTTCTTACAATACTTTCCAATTTTACTTCAGATGCATCAAGTATTCTGATTCAAAAATTTAATGGCATTATAATTATTACAATATTTCAATATTTTTTCCAGATTGAATTGATATTTCAATTGAAATTACTTTCACCCTCATTCTGCTGGACAGAAATATATTTATAATGAAAATTATACAGTGGATTCATGCTAGTTTCAGGTAACGTAATTTTCCTGAAAGCAATACAATTGCATACCGGAAGCAACCTTCTGTTAGATAGTTGCAAGGTTCTGGTTTTTGCCTGTGAGATGTATCTATTCATTCTAGTATTCATGTCAATAACTTTAATTTCTTCTTATAACTTTATTATTCAACAATATAATACACCTTCATCAACTCTGATTAACATGACTGGATTTTTACACAACTTGGCATCGACCAAGAAGGCGAGCAAATCGATGAATGATGCTGGAATCGCTTTGAGCAACTTGCTACAACTTTGATTCTTGTCTTCTAATAAGTCACAAGAATACAACCTCCACCATAACTTTAACTCATTTCAAAATATTCTTAACCAAAATGAGTCTTGAAAAGTAAAAAACCATTTTCTTCATCAAAAAAACTGATCTCGCCTTGATTGTATGGTTGGTGTTAGGCCTGTGAATGAACATAAAGTTGGTTTCCATCTTGGCAAAGATGACAATACAACTTCACGCCAAGTCAAAACTGTCAATATTTCCATGTTGCTAATTACGAAAAATGAAAATTAACATTTCACATTACTTTGGCCAACCAACGAAAGGTAAAATCAGTTGCATGTAATATTTCCACTGATTCTTCTTATACGTGTTATAAGTTGGTTGGCTTGAATCGAAAAATTGACTTTTTTACTTCTCAACTCCACTAACTCTTCCTTTTCTATCTAGGCTTTTTAAAAGCGGTACCATTTAGTACCACTCTTGTTGTAACACTGGCACGGTTTTGTCCAAGGTAAGGAAAGTATGAGGGCTTGTCCAGGAAAGGTAACTTTGGGTAACTTTTTTTTTATAACGAACTTGGGGTCTAGTCACTCAAATGAATAAATAACTATGTACTCTGAATTAATAACACTGGAGATTGCGACTAAAAAGTATTATATCAACTTGGATACAAAATAATGGAAACAGAAGATTCAGAAAAAAGTTTATATCGTACGCGTACACACTTTTTTATATAATAACCAAGTGTCCTGTAACAATCTTGAATCACATATCATCAGCTATTTAATGTAAATCGTTTCTTCATATATTTACAGGCACTTAATCGCGATATTCATTGAGGTGTTGAAAAAGTGTTATGCTTTGGTGAAAATAGACAGTGGCAATCGAGGCACGAATAGCGCCAATTTCACACCAGTATTTGCAATATTTCCTCCAGTTTGTAGAGCAGTTTTCGCGGCTTGGCTGGCATTTTCAACACCGAATTTTATCATATCGTCCAAACTGTTTTCCACCCCATCCAGTCCGTTCTTCAGCAGAGATCCCACGTTGCCCTGATCTCCAGTGATTAAAGAGGGAACACCAGGAATAGACGGTAAAGTAGGTAAATTAGGAACATTAGCTACTGTTGAAGGTAATGATGGTAGTTGGGGAAAAACCTGGTTTGGGAGGTTCAGTACTTGGGATAAATCAGGTAGCATTCCTGGAAGGCTAGAGATGATCTTATTGGGAATAGTAGTTATCTTTGGTAGGTCTGGAAGAGATAAATGTGCGTTAGAGATTTGAGTGGTTCCAGGAATAGATACTGGGGAGTTGGAAAGTGCTGCTGGAAGATTTGATAAAATTGTATTTACAGGAAGAGTTTGAATATTAGATAAATTTGGAAGACCTAGCGGTCCGTTGGACGTAGAAGTAAGACCGGGAATAGATACGGGGACAGCTGGGAATATATTTGGAATAGTAGATGGAATGCTGGTTGGAAAATTAAGAATGTTGGATAGATTTGGAAGGCCAAGAAAACCGGTGCTTCCAGTAGTGCTGGAAGATGAGATAGCAGATTGTGGGCGGAACAGGTTGAAGAGATTTGGTAGCTGTCGAACTTCACGGGAGACAGGAGTACCATTGGCTACCTGCAACCGAAAACAACATCAATTCATTGTAACTCTTATAACCCTCATTGTCATTGGCTGAGAAAATTATTTGCTCCTCGTGAATTTTATGTTATATTTGGATGAGTGAAGAAAAGACAGAATTTCACCGTACTCGAAAAAAAACTTTCTCAAACGAAAATACAAATCTGTTCAAACTTAGCATACACAAGTGTCGTAATCCAATTCGATACTGTATAGTTTTGCGGCGCAATCGTCGCCATTTCTAAGAAAACCTATTTTGAAGTTTTAACACCCCCGTAAAATAATCAAGAGGAAAAAATTTTCAAAAAATATGTCCTTCGAATGAATTCGAATTTCCACGTAATTTTAATTTAATGATCATTTACATTATTCCGAAGTTCCACGTAAATCGGAAGAGCCGTTTCGTTAAAATTAATGTATAATTCAATTATTTTACATCAGTCAGAGCTATATTAAGAAACCCATAAAGAATTCAAGCAACAACTATAACTAGTTGAATTTTAGAACGATTTAAATGAGTAATAATTAGTAAAACAGGGATGTAATGATATTTGAACTCAAGGTTTATAAATAGCTTTCCATTTCATTTCATATAAATATGCCTATATATATATATATATATATATATATATATATATATATATATATATATATATATCACTCATCGGACAACGCATATGTTGCGTTTTTCTAGCTTTAATATAACTTAAGCCTAGTTTGTATAGTACCAACTTACGAATCCTATATTTGTACCACTTAGTGGCTGCGATACAGTATACTTCTAATCTATGAATAAGATAACTTGGCCAACACTTTTTTTTTATATCACAACATTTGTATGCCAATGTGTTCAAATTTTATTCTGATGACAATGCTACTTACATGTAATGTGAAACACATCAGCACAGTGAACAGTATTCTGGATATCATTTCGTTATTCCTTTGCACGTGTTCTCAAGATGTATAGTAAGCTTATATATAAAGTTGTTCAGTAAAATGAATGCGCGTTTCCATACTTATATAGTTATGGTACATAATGTATACTCCAATGAGTGGTGAAGTGGGAAAAGAAGGAAATTTCTCCAACTGTGCAAATATAGGAAATAACTTATTTATTCAAATGTGGTCTTTTAATATTGTTGACGAATTGTTTACTCTAAGACTACTGTCAATTCAAATTCTTAGCAATGAAACTAAAGTCATTATCATGGGCACAAAAATAGAAGATGAATCATTATTAATACTATTGTAGTTATCAATAAAATGAATTCTTATGAAATACAACGTTTGTTATTCATATACCAGTACTCAATTAGAAGTAGCACATAATTATTGATTGACTCTTTCAAATATGGTATAGGCCTATGTTTGAATTATGAATAATATCTATATGTACAGGTGTTGTTTCGATCGACTTTACTACACAATACCACAAGTCAAAGTATCGATGATAACGCAAACTAATAAACTTTGTCACAGTAGAAGGAAGGGGATGAACACGAGAATTTAAGAACACAATTATTTTGCAAATATAAATGGTGTTTATTCAATATCTCTTTACAATTAAGTTTTCAATATAACATTTACAAACAAAATACAGTCAATAATTGGGGTTTAAATAATGATTGAATCTAAATAAATTACATCTAACCCCACATTATCGACCTGAAAATGTATGCAATGAATCCTGCCGTCATCGTTGTTATTTCTACATAATTCCATCCTCTAACCCAGCAACCTGAGGGGTGCTAGGGCCATCTGAACTCCGGCTTTCGGGATCTGAGCTCCAGCTGTAAGCATAGTATTCACCATGTCGCTGACGGATTGAGTGTTCCTGTCGACAGCTGTGTTAACACGGTTCTGGACGCTGTCAAGGTTCAACCCTCCAGAGGTGGACATCGAGCCAGATGCGCTACCGCTGCCTGAGCCAGACCCAGTACCGCTGGCCGATCCAGATGCGCTTCCTGATACGGTAGCACTGCCACCACCTAAAGCGGGAATTGCAGGAAGGGTAGGTAGGGCAGGAAGAGCTACGGTAGGTAGGGCAGGAAGGGTAGGTAGGGCAGGAAGGGTAGGTAGGGCAGGAAGAGCGACGGTAGGTAGGGCAGGAAGGGTAGGTAGAGCTGGAAGAGCGACGGTAGGTAAGGCAGGAAGGGTAGGTAGGGCTGGAAGAGCTACGGTAGGTAGGGTAGGAACGGCTGGTACAGATACGGCAGGAACGGCAGGTGCAGATACGGCAGGAACGGCTGGTGCAGATACGGCAGGAACGGCAGGTGCAGATACGGCCGGAACGGCAGGTGCAGATACGGCAGGAACGGCTGGTGCAGATACGGCAGGAACGGCAGGTGCAGATACGGCAGGAACGGCAGGTGCAGATACGGCAGGAACGGCAGGTGCAGATACGGCCGGAACGGCAGGTTCAGATACGGCAGGAACGGATGGTACATCTACAGCAGGTACGGCAGGAACGGCAGGTACATCTACAGCAGGTACGGCAGGTACGGCAGGAGCGGTAGCTGCGCCATTTCCGGTTACACTAGCAGCCGCAGAGTTGTCACCAGATTGCACTGAAGAGCTGGCATCGGCAGATACTGGTGTGTTGGATGAGGGTACAGCGTTCTGAGCAGCTGTCTGAACCTGGTTTACTGCGTTGGTTGCGGCCGTCTGAACTTGGTTCAATCCGTTGGTTGCGGCAGTCTGAGCTTGGTTTACTGCGTTGGAAACAGCAGCTTGAGCTTGGTTTGCTGCGTCAGTTGCGGCAGTCTGAGCTTGGTTTACTGCGTTGGAAACGGCTGTCTCAACTCGGTTCAATGCGTTGGTTGCGGCAGTCTGAGCTTGGTTCACTGCGTTGGTTGCGGCAGCCTGAACGCCGGCGGCTGTGTTTTGGAGAGCGGCAATGGTGCCGCTTGCGTCAACACTAACAGAAGCTTTGCCATCAGCAGAAGCGCTACCGCTGACGGACGGCAAAGCGTTCTGGAGAGATGAGGCTGCATTAGTAACTCCGTTCACGAGAGTTTGAGTGTCTGTCATAGCTCTGTTTTCGGCCAATTGGTCAGCAAGTTGTGCTAGGCTAAGTCCAGCAGATGCGGCGGCGTTTGCGTTGTTGAGTTGTGTCTGTAGCGTACTGATTCCATTTTGAGCAGTTTCCAATCCGTTGTTAGCAGCAGTCAAACCGGCATTCGCGGCTTTACCGGCTAGGCTAAGACCATCTTGAGCAGCGGCAAGTAGCTCAGCAAAGGGTAATCCATTAAGGCCCTGGAGAAAAAAGCACCCCTTAATTAGTCCAGTTTAGCAGGGAAACGCTATATGTTTGTCGCTAAGATAGACGACTGAACTATGGACGATTCATAAAGTTTGGAAAAATTACTTCAGGACTTGTGATATTTGAAAGAAAATAGTTATTTTATATTGGGTGTTATTTTTATTCGGATTGTAGTAAGGAGTCGGTTGTGACCTGTTGTTACGGACCATCCCAGTACTGACCTGAACGACAGAGGAAAACCACAAAAAAACTGTCAGGATGGTCGACCATGACGGGAATCGAACCCCGGTGTCCTGAATCACGATTAACGTGTACGTGAAATGCCATCCAAATTAATTCTACAATACAGTAGTGGGCATATACTGTATACTCAATCCTCAAGTATAATTTGTATAAACCTCATCATAAATAATATTTACAAGTACTTGCTTTCTTTTAATGGTTCAATCGGGAAATTAAAATTTGAATTAAAATTAAAACTATGCCGCTGTTTCTCAAAGACTATGAGTGGAGTGGTACTTATGCACATTGTCTTCTAATTTTAGTGTGTATTTAATATCAGTATATTATCTTCATGATGCATTTTAAATTTTAATGTAGCTTGATCAACCACTTTATGTAACCGCAACTATACATTTATATTTTATACAATCCAATTATTAGATCATATTTGATGAGAATCATATTAGTCTATGAATACTCAGCTTCAAGTTTTTGAAATTATGGATTGTATCTCCGTCTGATCTTCAGAACCTATTGTATATAATTATGTATCCACCACCTATCTTATTGAAATTATATAATCAAACTTGTGATCCTGTTTTGTTTTCATTCGAAAGTTTCAAATTATTTATATCAACATAGCAATAATAACAAAATAAAATAAATGATAATACTTTATTATTGAGAAAAGTTGAGTATGATATCAAATTGAAAATTGTAATAGTGATCACTAACTTGGTAGATCTATAGTAATAATAATAAAGTGGTAGTAAATATTATTTTACTTACTTGTGCTGAGAAAAGTGCCAAAGCAACGACAACTATGAACTTCGATGCCATAATAATATTGGTATGATTATTATTGCTGAAGATGTAGCTGAAGTGAGAAGATGAACTTCGAATGTGACTATCAGTAAGAACCCTGGCGTATTTATATGCATCGGAATTGATATTTCTATGAAAAAATGCTTTTAATAGTAACATATTTCCGCAATTAAGTGAATAATTATCCAACTGAATCAACATTTCGATGATTATAAATACATATGTTATACATTACTGTACAATTATGTATATTTTTGTGAGCATCTTCGTCATTACAACCTGAGATATTGAAATGACAATTATTTTTTCACCTATATATTTCTCATAATATCTCGTGTATTTCCTGGTGATAATTTCTACAGACACTAAGGCTATACTAGGGAAACGCGTTATGTGTTGCCGCGTTGATGGATGAGCTAGAACATATCAACATTATCTTTGGATTGGTTATATATTTCCACCTTGAGATCCAAACAATTACGTCACTGCTCTCCTGTTTCCTAATTAATTTCTATAATAATGAATAAGACCTTGTTTTAATCGTTTCCAATTAATTGGTGACACTTGTTGCTTGGATTTAATTGGCTTCAAGTGATTTAAAAAAATTACATGATATATTTTTTTACATCAAAACGGCTGATCCGATTTGAGTGAAAGTTCTGAATAATGTGTATCATTATTATATTGAAATTCCCTGAGATATTTAATTCCCTCGAAGGAAATATTTCTTACGAATATCTTCCTCTGGGTTATTCATGTGGGATTTTTGAAAACTTTGAAATGAGTTTTCTCAGAAGTAGTTCTACCGATTGCGCCTCAAAACTAGACATTATCGAATTAGATCAGGACACTTGTGTATGCCAAGTTTCAACTGTTTTTTAATCTTCGTTCGACCTGTGGAACGCGAACATTAAAAAAGCACTTTTTTTGAGTACGGTGAAATTGAGTCTTCATTACGCTAATCCAATTAATATATTTATTCATCTATTTATTCATTTCTACAAGTAGTTGGAAACAGGGGGTAGATTGATGATATGTATCATGTAATATGTAGGGCCTAATATTTAATATATATATATATATATATATATATATATATATATATATATATATATATATATATATATATATATATATATATATATATATATATGAGAGAGAATGAATGAATGAAACCCCCGTATAACCCAGCTGTTGGTGGGATCGCCTAGCAGCAGCAAAAAAATGAATTCATGGATGATAAGTGAATACAAATATGAATGAATGAATGAATGAATGAATGAATGAATGAATGAATGAATGAATGGAAAAAATAAACAATGAATAAAGGAATTAGTACCAGTAAATGAATAATTGAATAAATAAATGTACATGTGAATATATTATTATTAAATAAAAAAAAAATAAAGAGTTGAGAGAAAAATTGAAAGAGAATTTGAGGAAAAATAAATTGAAGAAAATTGAATGAAGAAAAATTGTGTGCACGGCCATCAGGATATCATGAACGTCAAGAGGGTTGGAGCAACAAGATTTTTCACTGCCACTGGTGTTTCTTGCATGCATGTCATAACAACTATCAAGGTTTCAAGAAAAGAAGGGAATATTTTTTTAATCGTGAACGTGTCTAATTTACGACCAATAATAATTTCAAGAAAATCAAACATCACAAGAAAAGAAGAAAAGAAGATAATTAAGTGGTTGAAAGAAAAGGAAGACCAACAAACACCTTTTTAACCACCCTGACTTGGTTTTTCATGGTTTCCCACAGTCCTCGAAGCAAATGCTTGGATGAAGTACTAATTGGCCACGACCTTCAATTAGTAGAGTGATAGGCCTAATTATAACATTATAGGCCTATGACTCATTTTTTTCACTCTATTTTGTATCATGATTATCTCCTGTTAATGAAAAGAAGTGATCATTGCCCAAGAGACTTAGTTCAAAGTGGAAGATATCAACATCCGTGTGTTTTGTTCATACACTTAATACGTACCAATGCTGGCAATGTCCGGATATATCACAGAAACGGTTTTTTTACTTATAATGTGTTCCGGACTTTCGGAAACTTTTTTATCTGCGGCGGAAAATTATGGTCACAGACAGGTGACTCAGCGGAGTACTGGTGTTGAAGTTAATTGGTTTTAAATAATTAAAATGGGATGGTAAGATCGCCCATGTGGTGCCCCGTCCAAACGATCCTACCTTTCATCCATAGCCATAATTGGGGTACAATGATTTTGTATCAAGTTTCGATATTATAAAAAAATATATATTAAATGAATGAATGAAAAAACAGAGCAATCAATAAATCAATAATCTAGGAAAACGCGGGATTTGCGATGTGAGATGAGCTTAGAAGTAGGCCTATAGAAATCTAGAATGAAAAATATTTCGTCAGATCAATCCACATCTACGGACCTTGGATTACTTCAAACGTTCATAAACCTTACCTGCAACTTGTTTATATTTATAGTTCTGCAACCTGTCGCATATGCACTTTGCAAAACCAATTGCTCCCAATATTCAATAAAATGTATACTTTTATTGCGTTTTCTTTGCTATTTGTCATACGATTGTTGTGAAAGTCACTGAAAATATCCGTAATTATGTTTTCCATATTCAGTGGAAATTTTGAAGTTTTTGAAAATTTTCCACATTTCAAATATTTTCCATCCGTGTTGTTCTGAAGAGGATTTCTCAAACTTTCCGAATTTTTTCCTATAAAACCTTCCGACTGATTTTTCTGAAAAACAATCTCAACTTATTCTGGTATGACAGAAATATGTAATTGAAAGTTACAAGTCAATAGGTATTTTTTCCTGACCTGTATGTCGCGCACAAAATTAAAACAAACAAAAAACATAAAAACGAAGCCCATTTTTTTCGTTATGCGAAATGGACGTCTTCGCTACGCTCATCTGAATAGGAAGAGAGAGAGAGAAAGAAAGAAAAAAAAGAGAGAAAGAGAGATAGAAAGAGGGAAAAAAAAGAAAGGAAACGAACAAACAAACGAACAAAAAATACAAAAAAAAGGATAGGTAGATAGAAATAGGCCAACAAATATATAGCATAGAGTGACTGAGTGATGAGAAAAAAGAAACAGAAGTTGAATTCACGGGACTAATTTTGGTATTTTCAAATGTTGTTTTGCATTTCTTTTTCTGTGCTCGACCATCAGATCAGACAAATTAACCTATCGACTTGAAACTTTGTCTGGGCATTGGCATTGGACATTGGCATTAAACAGATCCTTGTTGTTGTTTATAACAAAATCGAGTGGACACTTTTTTCTTAAATAATGACAATGTGGTAAATCCCCTTAGGAATAGCATTGGTTGGAATACTGATTTTTTTCATCCGATTGTAATAACATTCCAAAGAATATCATTTTTTATTGGGTTTTAACGACGCACTGTAATGATGACTAAGATCTATTGGCGTCGGATGAATGATTAATGCGATGATGGGATGATGAGATGAAGGTTTTATGGGTAATGGGAAGAATAGTGTGAAGGAAGCGGTCGTGGCCTATATTGTGGGAACCATCCCGGCATTAGCCTGGACTACAGAGGGGAACCACAAAAAAACCCTGTAAAGATGGACGGTAGCGGGGATCGAACCGGGTCCGGTATGCCCACTGCCTCCCGGGTCACATGAAGCAAATGCGGTAACCACTCAGCTACATGTGCCAATAATATCATTTCTAATGCCGTACATGTTTCCACCAAGTTCAATAAAATCTGGTTCAATCGTTTGTAAGAAAATGAATGTAATGTATTGGAGAAAATATTAAAAACACATATTCACGTTTGTTGAGAGCAAAGCGATACCTCAGTTTGACCGTCCCAGAAAAAATGAACGTTTTTGTTTTATATTTTTCGCGCTCCACAAGTCAAACGAAAAAAATAATCTCTATAGAACTTGGCATGCACATATGTCATCATATAACTGTATACTACCGACACATGCAGTGCAGTGCTTAACGCACTCGCTTCATGTGATCCGCGAGGTGGAGGGGCATATCGGACCCGGTTCGATCTCCGCCACCGTCCATCTTTATATGTTTTTTTTGTGGTTTCCCTGTGTATTCTAGGCTAATACTGAGGTCGTTCCTGCAATGTAGGCCACGACCGCTTCAGTCCCACTATCCTTCCCAATACCTAAGAAACCTTCGTCTCATTAATCATTCATCCGACGCCAATAGATCTTACTTATCATTATAGTACGTCATGAAAAACCCAATATAAAAAAACCCTATGCTGTATAGTTCCGAGGCTTGGTCAATACAAAAAATATTCCGAACCAATTAGAATTTCTACGGAATTTTAGTGCATGGATTAAGAGACCTCTTTACATATTGCCTATAAAACGGCTTCATTTCAGACGTTCTTGATCCAAGTTGGCAGAGGAAAACCAACCATCGTATCAACATACAGTTTGCGGTTAAATAATCATCAGTATTCAATACGTTCTCGCTCGAAGAGCTTTAGTTCGTGGTATGTTTATAACCAACACGTTTCTATCTGTTTTTCATTGTTTTCACGATTTTTCAGAGTGATATAATATGTAATTATAATTTTTAATGAACGTAGGGACACAGATATACTCATCGTGGTTTCATTGCAAAAATAATTAGACTGATTGGTCCCATCGTTTGCCTACCAAGTGCCACCTCATCTGATACCGTATATAATTTTATGCATTTTATAAATTACGTTAACTTACAGTATATGACTTTTAGAATATTATAAATTATTGTTGTGTCATTTCTTATCTTCATCATAGAGAATAGCATTCACCATATATTTATTCATTTTGATATTATTTTTATAGTGATTATGTATTTTTAACTGACTGTCTATATGATCTGCATTCTATTTATTGTTGTTTTTTCAATTTTAAACTTGTAAATCCTTCATTGGACGAAAATAAAATTAAATTAAATTAAGCCAAAGGATTGCATTGGTGCTTTTTGTCCTGTTTTGATCCTTCCCTGGAGGTTTTACTCATGGGTTGTGAGATGTTAAGTAGTCTCTCAACACATTGTTATGATAATTATTACATACCGCTAATTCTGAGTACATAAATCTGGTGAACCGTATTTTAAAGATGAAAATTATTATGTATGTAATCATTCTACATAAGTTGAAGCTGTTGAGAAAACAAATGAAACGAATTAGATCATAAAATGTTTGAAATAATCGAAAGGTAAATTAGGTAGTCAGAGTGATTCAAAATTCACAATCGATTCAAAATCAAGGTATTCCATTACATTTCATATAAAATTGGGCTTTGTAAACTTACAAAGCAAATGCGACGTTTTCCTCATTAGAAATCATCAACAGGTGTTTTACATAGATAGAGCAGTGTGCATGTGCATGACCAAACTTGATAGTTTCAGAATCAAGATGTGTGTGTGGTTATTAAGTTTCTCATATAAATATATCAAACATCTTACTATACATACGTTGCGTTACTCCAGTAATATTCCGAGAAAATTCCATTTTGAACACATATAATTGAAAATTTGAAATTTTCACCAAACTTACAAAAACAAGTTCAAAAAGTGTCAGACCAATTCCCCTCTGGGATCTATTCTGGTATGACACCAATATCCAGAAAAAGTTACAATTAGATTGATTATACTTTGTCTGATCTGTATGCCACCTGTAGAAAAACAAATGGAAAACGAACCCCGATTTTTTCAGAATAAGAATGAATATAAAACAATATAATAGAATAAAAGAAAGAAAGTGATATAAGAATAAATTGAAGAATAAAGTATAAAAAATTAATATATTTTAATATATCAAAGAATGAGGTGAATATAGAATAAAATGAAATAAAGAATAAAAGAAATAAAAAAAGAAATTTAATAAAATATAGAAATAAAGAAAAAATGAAGAAATGAATAAAATAAGAATATAAGATAATATAAGAAATATATATAATATACATTGATAAAGGAATAGAATATAAAATAAAGAAGAATATAAATAGGAATAAAGAATAAAGTGAATAGAATAAAATGATAAGGAAGTCTTCGCTACGCTTGTAGGAGAATTACATTTCAACAGGTGAATATTTTATTCAAAATACAGAAAATATGTTTCAAGATGATCGATACTTTTGAATGGCATATACTAAAAAGCCTTTTAGATTGAAACTATCAAGTCTAGTCACTGCTTTCCTTACGGAGCCAACTTGATTCCGATCTCGAAAATCATTTGAAAATCATTCACTCTTATAACATAATATACATTCATTTTTGTCAGAAACGACCAGAAAAATATTTTCAAACTTGGTAGAAATAATATTGGAACAAGAATAACATTCTGTGATGATTGCATTTCATAAGATCAGATTTCAAATTTCTAAATTTCCCCAATGCTATTCTTAGAGAAATTCCCAGACTACATATTTACAAAACCTTTTTCTGGAAAAATGCTTATCCGATTTTACTCAAAAGACTACCAATCTATACGATCCAAATGATCCAATGATCAGAAAAAGTTTCGAATCGATTGGTTAATTTGTCAATTATTTGTATGTCACGCACTATACACAAAAGAGCAGAGAACAAACATAATGAAAATGATGATTTTTTCCGTCAAGTAAAGGCAAAATATTCCTTACACTCATCTAATTACATAGTTGAATACCGTTTATATCACGGGTCACGCATTGTAAAATTTTTTATCAAGTTTAACTAGAGCCAAACGCATGCATTATGCTTTGTAAGATGAGCGAAATTTAGTCGAAATCTATTCAGTAATCAGTACACCTTGAATTAGAAATTATGAGCGAGATCAGATAATATGCACATAGAACGTACTTTTTTTATTAATAACATCGAAACTTGATACAAAATCATTGTTCCCCAATCAAGGCAATGGATGAAAGATAGGATCGTTTGGACGGGGCGCCACAAGGGCGATCTTACCACCCCATAACGTTATATTATATATAACGATATATAGAACGTACTGAAAAGCTGTACACACCTTCAGGAATACGCCGCAGAAGTTGAGTGAGATCCGTGACTATCGGTGAGATATTCATTTGAAATTTACTCGAAAGCTAAGTACACACATTGATTTTGATTTGTTATTCAGTCAACTTGATCATCATCCCAATAAATTTAAACCTCAAATTACCAATGTTTTCAATATAATGCATCTATATTCTTAAAAACGAAATGATTGAAATACATTTCTTTAAACTTTTATGAACATGTATTGGAACAGCTAGCATTCTGAATTATTATTTCATGTCAATTAGATAAAATTGGAAAATTGCATCCAATGCGTCTCTTAAGGTAGCTACTTTTATACCTTGCACTGAAAAACCTAAAATTTTGACATTCTTACTTTTTTTCTCTTGATTCAAGTTAGTCTCAATTGAATTAGATGTGTCATATATTTTTTTTATATTGTTGCATTATTTAAAAAAAAATACAATGTTAATTGTTGAAAACAGACAAAACTTGTAACAAGAAATCTCAGTTTCTTTCAACACTAAAATGCTAATTTTGGTCTTATTTTTTTATAAGACATCATAGAGTGAAAGTATGAAAGATTATAGTACTTTTACAATATACTAGAAGTATTTTATCTGAATTTTTACATGTTTGGTGTTTTTTTCTTGTACTTTTTAAGCAAACATAAATTTAGATGGTAAATTAAAAATCACCCATCACATAGATTGCAATTATCCTTCATAATATCATGCTCTTGTAATCAAGGAATTTAACAAAAAGAATAGCCTTCTATCTCAATATTGAGTACTCTTACCACAATAATTAAGAATTATACAATAATTAATTACTACAATATTAAGGGGGTTTTCGAAATTTCAATATCATCTTCAATATAATCTGGGAGATAATAATTAATCAGAACCACAGTTCAGTTGTGGCTAGGTATGTATAGTAGTCGAGTACATTCTATATCTCGCTCTCATCTGACCACACATGCTCAACTTGTACTTTCAGAAGTTCAGTAGTTCAATCAAATTATCAGTTGCAGAACAAATTTTTTTTTTTACAATTTACTAATGGTCAAGCTCTATGAACAGGATGGGTAAATATTTGTTTTTATAAAATTGATAGAAAGCTCTGAATCGATAATTGAACAAAACTTCTACTATTCTTATTTCTATGAATTCGAGTGAATACTTCTATTAAACATTTGAGGAATTGAAAGATTTTTCTGCATTAATATTATGTGAGCCTTCAAAACGTTCAAATTTATTGCAGAATTTTTTGTCAAAATTGATGTTTCACTGGAGCCCTCGATCAAACAAAGGATGGAACAGAGGATGATGATTAAAATGGATTATGAAATAGAATCAGACAGAATATATTAAAAATTTGAAATGAGAATTCTAATTTAAACCGCTATTAATCAGCACCGTCATTGCTCGAGTGTGACGCGAACATAATATGTAATAATAATTAATGTTACTAGGTCCTATCTTAAAGTCTAACACCCGTTTGGTCAGCAGAGTCAAAAAGTAATTTTGAAATTAATTCTACATTGGGGAAATTTAAGTAAAGCTTTATTGAACATGTGTATTCTTGAATTAAAATCACATCAGAAACACTGTCATATTTTTTTGGCCAAAGTTACAGCGCTTTAATGAAATATTAAGTTGCTATTTTGACTTCATTTTAGTGAAAAATCAACTATTTTTCCTCTTAAAATGAGTGTGATTCATAAATGAGAACGGGTACCTATATTTATTTTTGCATAATTCTATTCGTAACATCTTCATCTACAATAAAACAAGTTTTTTGATTGAATGTCATTCCTTTTAGTATATTTTAATGATCTGTTGTATAATAAAAACGCATACAGTTTGAAGGTTGTGTGTTAAATGATAGGGAAACATTCAGTATTTGAATCAATATATCTCAAAATTTATCCCGGTTAGCCTATCATCTATTTGGATATTATTATCGAGCACATCAAAACGAATCGACTGACAAAAAATCATATTTTTTTCATGACCTTGAGGTAATGGAGGTTAGACCTTAAAGAAGGTATGTATATTTTGTTGTTCACTCTCAGCAATAAATAAATATATATATATATATATATATATATATATATATATATATATATATATATATATATAAATATATATATATATATATATATATATATATATATATATATATATATATATATAATATTAAACAGTTCAATTTACAAATTATGCTTTCACAATTCATCTTGCAGTTATACATTTTATTGGATTTTTCATTATTAACAAGGTAATACATAATAATAATAGTGTAGGCCTACACATGTTGAACTTTTAATTAGGTTCAGTAATAATTGATGGGAAATATTATAAATATCACACAATAACACTCAAAATGCCATCGAAGTCAGTATGTATATCGGTTTCTTCGCGTGAGTCATCTTGTTACATCCCCAAAGCAAAAGGCGAGGTCGATGCTGTAGGCACTGACACCACCCCTGAAGTGCTACAATCACAAAACAATCACAATTATTATACTCATTTTAATCATCCTCTGTTTTAATATAAGCAACATGGGTCCAAATGGTATACAATAGATACAGAAGAACACTTTCATATATATTTCTATCCATGAAAGAAGGTTTCGATAGATTGTCCCTCATATCCCACAACACTAACACATGGGTGGTTCATTCCTTCATCTTTCATGGATACAAGTATAGTACAAATTGTGTATTACAAGAACACACTTACGATTTCGAGGTATTGATGTCGCCCACCAAGATAGTTCGAGGTTTGGGAGAGCAAAGATTCAGGTAATATTGAGATATGCTGGAGCATTGCCAGCCGTAGAAACCCGTGGCACTGTTGATTGACTCGGCGTAGTACAACGTGGATCTAGAGTGACTGCACGAGGCTGCTATACAGTACAATAAACATAATTGATTGGATTGTGTTATTATATTTATATTGGGTTCAACGGTGCACTCTACTGATGACTATGATCTATTCGCGTCGGTGAATGATATATGAGATGATGTGATGATGAGATGAAAGGTCATTCTATTATAGGTGTTTTTGGATAGTGGGAAGGAGTCGGTCGTGGCCTGTTGTTGAGGAACCATCTTAGTATTAATCTGAACGTCAGAGGAATCCCACGAAAAAAAAAAACGAAAAAACCCTGTCAGGATTGTCGACCATGGCGAGAATCGAACCCCAGGCTCCTGAATGATGGTTCAGTATATTATAAGCACTCGGCCACACGTCTCAGTTGAATGAACTAAATCAAGCAAATGAAAACTTATTATTTTGTTTTGAATTTGTATCTTTTTTTAGAATCAACAGAAAACAACCATTGCTTTGTCAAAAGTAGTTTGTGAATGAGTGGTTTTGACTGGAAGTGAATAAATTCATGGATTTGTTAATTGATTATATAGGCCATAATTTAGGCCCGGTTCTAGGCGTAAGCGACGTAAGCGGCTGCATACAAGATGCATACAAAATCTATGTATACACCACAGCCTTCTTTATATAATAATAATAATAATAAAATAATAATAATTCAAATCATTCATTTCTTATACTGCCCTTTCACTAGGGCTATTTTGGCGGGTTCGCGCATAATTGTTCGCGCAGGCAATAATGACGTCATGGTCTGGTATGTACTGCACCCTGGTATCTAAAGTTTAAACTTCGAACACTGTCATTCTGTCACAATTTTTCAATTTCTTGCTACGTTATTGAGGTTATGTTATATCTTCATTTTGGTTAGGGCCTATAGACTTACCCAGGTTCAGACTTGAACGATATTTATGTTAAGCCAAGCAATGTACATCATTCAAGAACTTGTCCCGGTGATATTCCGGTTCCAATATATTATTGAATAAAATCTTTCATATTATTGTCATAAACAAAGTTGGTGAACTCGAAGTCACGGCCTAATAGAATGCGAGCGTAATTTAAATTCTCGTACTAAAATTCCCAAAGTTGTTCGTATCTTCGCAGACATGACATGTCATACAGAGTGATATGCATGAACATCTTTGGAAAGTGACGTCATGGTCTGGAAACAACGGCACCATCGGCGATTTTCTGAACTAAAATAATTGGACATCGGTTAACATGGGAAGCATACCCCGAGTGAAAGGGCAGTATCAGAGAAGAATGATCTGGATGAAGAAGGCTGTGGTATACACATTTGAAGGAAATTTCATCTCATTCGGAGAGATTTTATTGATGAGCGTAGCGAAGTCTCCATTCCACTTTTATAGGGCTTTGTCTGTGTTTTTTTTTTTTTTTGTAAGCACTCCACAGGTCGCAAGGGTTGACTGATCAACATGAAACTTTTTTTGTACACGCAAACTCATCTAACTTAGAACTGTATAGTTTTTGGAATGAATCGGTTCTATAGATTTTGAGAAATATCATGTCAAAGTTTTTAAAAACCCCATGAGATTATGCTGGGTAAGAAAATTCGAAAAAATTAAACCTCTCCGAAAAAAATAAAAATTTTCTCTGAGTATTCAAACATAAATGATACACATAACCACCATTCTGTAAGCAATTCGAACCAGCCGTTTCCAAGAAAAAATTCAAATAACTGTTTTAAATCATCAAATATATGGAAATGAGCAAAGATTCACTGCTTCCTAGATTCGATATTTGCCCAAGAATGAACTATTCTTTATATTCGTCAAGGTGTGTAGAATACCAGAGAAGATGAAGTAGCAATTAAATGAAGGACAAAGTGTGTAGAATACCAGAGTCGATGAAGTAGCAAATGTAGGACTGTTATTAAACCTTATTCAGATATCTCACTCACCTTACAACGCATATTTCGCGTTTGCCTAGTTGGATGAGCGTAGCGAAGTCTCCATCCCACTCTTATAGGGCTTTATCTGTGTGTTTTTTTGTTTGTTTGTAAATACTCCACAGGTCGCAGGGGATCGACATGAAACTTTTTTTGTACACGCAAACTCATCCAACTTAAAACTGTATAGTTTTTGGAATGAATCGGTCGGACCGATTTTGCGAAAAATCATCTCAAAGTTTCTAAAAACCTCATAAGATTTGGCTGGGCGGAAAATGTTGAAAAATACTAGTCAAACGCGAAATATGCGTTGTAAGATGAGCGAGATATCCGAATAAGGTATAAAAGTCCTTGAAGTAGTTCTACCCTTGCTACTTTATCGACTCTGGTATTCTACACACCTTGATATCTGAATAAGCTATAAAAGTCTTTGAAGTAGTTCTACTCTTGCCACTTCATTGACTCTGGTATTCTACACACCATTATTGATGAGCGTAGCGAAGTCTCCATCCCACTCTTATAGGGCTTTGTCTGTGTGTGTTTTTTTTTTTTTTTTTTGTAAGCACTCCACGGATCGCAAGGGTTGACTGATCGACATGAAAAAATTTGTGTACACGCAAACTCATCCAACTTAGAACTGTATAGTTTTTGGAATGAATCGGTGAGACCAATTTTGAGAAAAATCATCTCAAAGTTTATAAAAACCCCATGAGATTTGGCTGTGCGGAAAATGTTGAAAAATAAAATCTCTCCAAATGGGATGAAATTTTCTCTAAATGTGTATGATATACATAGATTTTACACATTTTCACGATTTCGTACGCAAATTCCAATCAGCCGTTTTGAAGAAAAAAAAAATAACTGATAATATTTGATGAGCGTAGCGAAGTCTCCATCCCACTCTTATAGGGCTTTGTCTGTGTGTTTTTTTTTTTTTTTTTTTTTTTTTGTTTGTAAGCACTCCACAGGTCGCAAGGGTTGACTGATCAACATGAAACTTTTTTTGTACACGCAAACTCATCCAACTTAGAACTGTATAGTTTTTGGGATGAATCGGTTGGACCGATTTTGAGAATCATCATCTCAAAGTTTCTAAAAACCCCATAAGATTTGGCTGGGCGGAAAATGTTGAAAAATAAAATCTTTCCAAATGGGATGAAATTTTCTCTAAATGTGTATACATGGATTTTACACATTATTACGATTTTTTAAGCAATTCTGATCAGTCGTTTTGGAGAAAAAAAATAAAATGACTGATAATATTCATAAAATATATCATAAAAATTATGACAGAATTAAGTTGTCGAGATTCACTGCTTTCTAGATTCAAGAGTTGACCAACAATGAAGTATTTTTTATATGCGTCAAGGTGTGTAGAATACCAGAGTCAATGAAGTGGCAAGAGTAGAACTTCTTTAACGACTTTTATAGCTTATTCAGATATCAAGGTGTGTAGAATACCAAAGTCGATAAAGTAGCAAGGGTAAAACTATTTCAAGGACTTTTATACCTTATTGAGATATCTCGCTCATCTTACAACGCATATTTCGCGTTTGACTAGTCATAAAATATATCATAAAAATTGTGACAGAATTAAGTTGTCGAGATTCACTGCTTTCTAGATTCAAGAGTTGACCAACAATGAAGTATTTTTCATATACGTCAAGGTGTGTAGAATACCAGAGTCAATGAAGTGGCAAGATTAGAACAGCTTTAACGACTTTTATAGCTTATTCAGATATCAAGGTGTGTAGAATACCAGAGTCGATAAAGTAGCAAAGGTAGAACTACTTCAAGGACTTTTATACCTTATTCAGATACCTCACTCATCTTACAACGCATATTTCGCGTTTGACTAGTGTATATAAAAAATACTTAATTGTTGGTCAACTCTTGAATCTAGAAAGCAGTGAATCTCGACAACTTAATTCTGTCACAATTTTTATGATATATTTGATGAATATTATCAGTTTTTTTTTCTTCAAAACGACAGATCAGAATTTCATACAAAATCGTAATAATGTGTAAAATTCATATATACACATTTAGAGAAAATTTCATCCCATTTGGAGAGATTTTATTTTTCAACATTTGCCGCCCAGCCAAATCTTATGGGGTTTTTAGAAACTTTGAGATGATTTTTCTCAAAACTGGTCTGACCGATTCATTCCAAAAAGTATTCAGTTCTAAGTTGGATAAGTTCGCGTTTACAAAAAAAGTTTCATGTCGATCAGTCAACCCTTGCGACCTGTGGAGTGCTTACAAAAAACAAAAAAAACACAGACAAAGCCCTATAAGTGTGGGATGGAGACTTCGCTACGCTCATCAATTATCCAGCTCAAACATTCATAATATTTTCATTTCTATGAGATTATGATGGAAAAACTTCCAAAGTAGTTTGACCGATTGCACATCAAAACTACACAGTATCGAGTAGGATGATACCATATATGCATTTCAAGTTCTATCAACATTTGCGTTTCCATTTGACCTGTTCCCGAAACAATAACAAATTGTCTTTTCGAGTACAGTATAACTGATGTCTCTTGCTCATCCAAATACATTCAAATAACATGTATAACTTCACATTGATATGGCTACTTAGTACAGATATTTTGAAACCAAAATCAACTTATTGTCCTTAAAACAAAAGATATTGTCATTGAATTGGATGTATGGATAAAACACAAACAAACCAAACACAACTTACTCTCTTGCGTCATTCCACATCCTGGCTGTACGGTACCGTCATTGAAAAAGTAATCAACATGCCCAGAAACATCCGGAGTACCGAGAACGTTCACATTAGTATGAAGTACCTCAACGAAAATGGCGTCGCTTGCATCTAGTTTTTCGTCGTTGGAAGCAAGTTGGAAAAGAGGCCCGGCTGGATCCAATCCTAAAATACAACTAGGTTATTATATTATTCATGCAAACAAAAGTTTTCTAGCAACAGTCCACATTTTCACTTTAAATTATTCAGCTTTGATTCTCTAGCCTTCAAATAAAAATGTAAATCACTTCAAGTTATTCATGGATTGGAATAGTCCTACTCATTATCATAATTATCATGAAATGATAATTTTATTCATGTAGTTCCTTTAATTAAAGGAACTGGATCCTATGGCATTTTCATTGAGCACACATATTTATAAATGACTCGCATGATCTGGCAAACATGTCCACATATCGCGCTCGGACAAACCGAAGAGCACCACCACCCGATTTCACGAGAGTACCATCACCAAATATTTTACTACGAATATATTTTTTTACTCAGTCGATACTCAGTTTCAGTCCGTCAATTCTCAAAAACAGACATCAGTGAATGAATTCAATAGTGAGTGACTATATAATACACAAAATAGTTGATACAGAAGTATTCATTTTAATATTCATTCTTGTACCTGTAATCTTTGGTAGAATGTATGGTTTCAAGTTGTTGGCAATATAGTTGATCATTTGAGCTCCCAAACTATGACCTATGACATGAATATCCACAGCAGAGGAGTCCCTCAGCTTTTGTATTAGTCCTGCTACGCAAGCGCCCACATGTTTTGCATTTTGAATTGCAGTCGGGTAACATGTATAACCACCGGCACTAGCTAAGATGCCGTAATCTACTAGGATTACGTTGTAATCACCTTTAGTCAAGAACTCTGTCAACATAGAACAAGGTATTTGAAGTTGAACTGTACCTGAAAACCTAATTTATTATTATAGAATAAAAACAATGATTATCGGGATCAGCATTTGTTCTTTCTGTGGCAGTTCTTTATTGTTTTGTGATTGCTCTACCACAGGCACGGTAGCTCGATTACCTGTGTGGCTATACAGAAAATTTGAAATATTTATTCCAATGTGTATCTGTTTGGAATTATGTTATACCAATAGGGTGAGTCTATGAATAATGCATATTTTTTTCTTAGTTCACGCATCAAAGCAAAAGTGAATATTAAAAATAATTGACATATTATTTGATTTAGGCCCGGTATTACCAAGTTCAGTTAGCCTTTATCTGACAGTTCAAACTTGTTATCACCATGGTTACTCATGCTATTTGTTTTCACCAACTCTCAGATAAATACTAACTGGCTTTGGTAATACTGGGCCTTAAAAAAAAGAATTTTGGTATCAACCTACTTGAAGAAACATTTTGTTGATTCATCTCAAGAGATAAGGCTTTTTTGTTATGAAAAAATAAAAATAAATGTATTATTCTCTAGTGTTTAATTTTTTCCTCCATCTTCATGATACGTATAGACTTCATGACTTTATGTATGCTTCCTAGAATATTGAGAAAAAAATTGACCTTACGATTCTTAATATCAATGAGATTAGTGTCTGTAGAATTGTCATTGAACCCATGGATAATGATCTTGGTTGGATTAGCTGCAACGAAGTTAGTCATGTCAAGATTGTCAGGAGATAACGTAATTATCTCAGATACTTCTTTACTTACGCTGGAACAAAAATCATAGCACAAGAGATATGTGAACAATATGAATACCTAAAATTTAAAAAGGGTCTACCTTCAATCGTAACTAGTTTTGAAAACTTATATTTCAAAACTAATACATTTTAAAATACAAATTACCACGAGAGTGTAAATATCTTTCTATATTGTAGAGATTATCAAACCATAAATTTGTATGCTTTATATTGATTCACCGATGTCACAGTGTGCGTAACTAGTGTGATTTGTTTAGCTAGTACATTAAATTAATCACTTGAGAGAAGACAGGAGTTGGGAATATCAAATAACAGTTTTTTTGTTATATCTTTTTCATTAGTTTTAAATAATTAAAATGGGGTGGTCAGATCGCCCTTGTGGTATCCCATCCAAACGATCCTACCTTTCATCCACAGCCGTAATTGGGGAACAATTATTCGGTATCAAGTTTCGATGTTATTAAAAAAAAAATATATATATATATATATATATATATTTATATTTATATATATATATATATATATATATATATATATATATATATATATATATCTTTTAATTGATGAAAAGTGAAAACATCAAATTTATAATACTGACTCGATATTGATTTCATGATTTCAATCAAATAATGAGATGTAAACTAAAATTTGGTCGATGGTCGGACTTTTGATTAATAACTAATTCATATCCATCAGGTTGAAATTGATTGATCGAAGATTCTATTATTAAAATTATCCATCTGTATTCATGTGGTTGGGTGGCATGTGTAATATTACTGATTTTCTTACTCTGTGGCCTGCCAAAATCTCGGGAATGCTACAACAGATTGGTCTGGGACAAACATCAAAATACTCAATAGAAAATGCAAAAAGCAATTAGGGTGGTCCCGGATATCGTCAAAATAGAGATCGACATTTCATTCGGATTTCCGCCATTAAGAAGGGAGGATAAGTGCATTTCCAGGAAACCGAACATGTCAACACGGCCGTTAATTGCGTCTTTCATGGTGTGTTCAGGGGGGAGGAGGATTAATGCGGGGAAGGACAAGCAGAAGCAGGGACGCAACGAGATCACGTGAATATACCGCCGAACTGCGCATTGACAAAATTATAAGTGAAGTAATTAATGCTCACAGCAGCACTTTTATTGCGAGCTGCAATATTTGAACGGCAGGATCTCGGCAATGGCTTAGCAGATGGCCATGAGACAAATGCCAAATTGAACATTGCGGAAACATGAACACGATTGGTACACGAGAGGTATCTAAGAAAATCCTTGCACAAAAATCCCGGACACCGGGACAGGCTTTCAGGACGTGATTCACTTGATGAGGGGGGCGGGAATGGAAAAGTGGTTGCATGTACAATAACCCCCACTATAAATGTTATAGTTTCATTTCGCGATGACTTCCTTGGGTGGCGATATCTCCACGGTGGCTCAGCGAATCGGCGAGAGGTAGACGCAATCCATTTGGACTATTTAGCAATTGAGGGGACGTCCATAAATTACGTCACAGCGTAGGGGGGGGAGTGGGGTAGCCAAGATTTATAACAAGGTATCAGAAAGGGGGGAGGGGGGAGTTTACTGTGTGACGTACCATTTTTTTGTTCTATGTATTTGGCACCATTCTTATAGATTCTTTCTTATATTTATACCCACCCTAGAAACTGCAGATACTAATCAAATAGTTATTAAGTTTGACTACTCAAAATGCAATCATTAAGAAATCAATATTTCGATTGTATCACGTTATTGTACCTTTGCCGTCTATTGATTTCAATTTTTTATTAGAGGGGGATATGAGAATTTGTGAAGTATTTGAAGGAGGGGGGGGGGGGGAGTGATAGGTTTTGTGACCAACTGTGACATGAGAGGGAGGGGGGGAGTTCAAAGTGGCCTAAAAAATGTGACACAATTTATGGACGTCCCCTAAGATCGACATATGCACATTTTTTTGTGTTTAATTTAAACTCTTGCAATTGCACATAAATGCTCGGCGGTAAGTTCCCTGACTACCCCTATGCCACCACCTCCTCAACCCTCTGACGGAATAACTTTAACCTAATTTCATCCCCTTCAAAAACACTTCTACTAAGCCCATTCCAGTCCCTACCTGTCCTATTCAAGAAAGAGAATTAACCGACATTTAATCTAGCCCCCTTTATGAATACCGCTCTATCAAGATCCCACCTACCTCCATACCCTGACTCATTCCTTTCAATCAACTTATGCAGCTCCCCCCATCCCCCCTCTCCCTCCATTACCCTGAAAAAATTACATAAACGATCCTCCTTCCTCCGTATTTCCAACTTCTGTCATCCCAGGTCTCGCATCATCTCAGTTGGACTCTCCAACATTCTCACCCTCTCCCCCCCTTTCATTCTCACCCCATTTCCACCTCCTAACCCTACCTGCAACCCTTCTTACCGCAATCCTTTGAACCCTTTCCACATCCCTTATCTCACCTAATCTATAAGGATCCCAAACTGAACTAGCATTTTCTACCATGGGACGCACTAACGAGAAATATGCTTTTTCTTTAATCTCCATACCTGCCCCCCTAAGTTGCCTCATTACAAAGTTTAGTACATTCATACTCTTTTTTACTAGTCTCTCAATCTGACTCTCCCACCCTAGACGCCTATTAAATACCACCCCCAGATACTTGTAATTTTTCGCTGACTCCAGTGTCTTCCCTCCGACCTCATACACTACATCTGTCCTTATCCGGTCCTCCTACCAAATATGACTAACTTGCACTTTTCTGTATTCAACCCCACCTTGTTCGACTGAACCCAACAATTAATTGCCGCCAAATCTGCCTCAAGAGCTACTACATGCTCCTCTGTATTGATTTCCCTATATAACACACTCATCCGCAAATAACCTTATTCTCGAATTAACAACGCTAGTCAGATCATCTATATATAAATCGAATAATAAGGGACTCAACACACTACCCTGTGGAACTCCTGACGTAACCTTAAAGTCTCACTTGAAACCTCTGAACCCACCCGAACTCTTTGCACTCTATTCTGAAGAAAGTTTCCAATACAATTAACCAACCCAGCATTCTCAACGGACATTTTTAACTTCCCTAATAGTATAGTGTGATCTACCTTATCAAAAGCCTTCTCAAAATCTGAAAACACTGCGAACCCCTCCCCTCCCCCCCTCCCCCATCAACTACCCCTGTTGACTCTTCTGCAAAACCTAACAACTGCGTCTCACATGAATACCCCTTCCTAAACCCATGCTGCACTTCTGAAATACCTCTTCGTTTATCTACCTTCTCCACTACTCTCTTTATAACTACCCTTTCCATTAGCTTACACACATGCGACATTAAATTAATTCCCCTGTAATTGTCATAGAAACACTATGATTCACCCGGCAATATGTTGGGTCTCTGCTAGTTCTAGTTATTATTAGTTTAATTATTTATCAATGTTTTGAAACTCTGTTCAAAATATCTCACGGTTCTTCCAAGACGAATGGTTGACGCTTGATTAATGTGGTACAGCTGTAACAAATATAGGGATCTATCCATTTTTTTATTTTCAAATGCCAATAATAATTTATTGTTCTGCCATATATTGTGAATGATATATTTTATTGAATTGAATTTCGGTTATTATTTACCAAAAATTATTCAATTAATCAAACAATTGATTATTTTTCAGTCCTAAAATAATCGTTTATTAATCGATCAATTATCATATAAATTTGATTAACCAATGTGACTTTCTAAGATTGAACGGCAACGGTAATATAAATATAAATTCAGTAATCAGTCACTTTAATTTGAATGCCTCGAGTCGTGAAAGTAGCTCATTTTGTATGCTCTACAATCAGCGGGTATGAAATCAAACATAAAGTTCATAATTTATCGTTTGATGGGTAATTATAGAATATATGTTGAAAAGGATTGGAATTCTATTCCGTATATTTATTTGTTCAAAAGTAATTATTGCTAAAAAAACTGGTTCATGTTCTTTCTTCACTTCTTCAATTGACAACTAGTGATTGACCATCCACAAACGTCACAAAACAAAGCATCCAATCAAATGGGCTTTGTTAGGTGGGAAATTTGACATTTACCTATCAGTGTATCTCTAAATTCCAACACGAGGTATAGATCAAGGTGGCCCTGGCGATTAGCCACGCCTATCACTAGTGGTCAATTCTTATTACTTACCCCAATTTTCTTAACCAAGGCCGATTACAGGCGTGAGTGTCACGGATGACTGCCTATACGGCGGCACATTGGAATAGGCACCACTTTGTATTTTTACGTTTACTACCATTATTGTATCACTTAATATTCGAAAAAGGATCACTCAATCACTCGATCAGTTATTTTTCACTATAGTATAATGTAACAAAATATGAACAGTGAAGAGCAAAAACTAGTGTATTAGTTTTTTTTTATCTATATTCAAGCATATTCAGTTTACAGAGATTACGTTTATAAAAATAATATCTCATTTGCCATTAATATTTTGCATAAATAAATAGCTTTGCTAGAGAATATATTTTCCATTTTTTCATTAGAGCCAGGCCAAACTAATTGAAATGTCTGCACACGCCTATGACAACTTGTACAAAATTGAAGACGTAGCCACTTCGTCGTAAGATAAAAAAAGCAGCATTTTTCATTCTGATAATCATCCATTTGCCAACACTCTGTTTCCTGACCATAATTAATTCATATAATTTCTTTAGATTCAATATGAATAAAAATTATATTTATTCCAAAAAAATTTTTGGTTTGAAGATTTTGGTAAAACAAATGCAATTTTTATCAAACTGCAATTCTATTCAAGTCAAATTATCAATTCTTTTGTCACACCTTGTAAATAGATTGAACGTGATGTATTTTTGGTCAGGACAAATCCCATTGAGAACAATAGGGCAGGGACCAGCATAAATAACTGTTGTAGCAGTACTTGGAGAACCATCTTGGCTTGCAGCAAGCCCACTTACACACAACACTGTAAATAACGTATGAAGCAATTAACAAGAAGAAATGAAAAACTGAAACAAAGTACACCCTAACATGTTCACAGAACTGATGTCCAGCTTTATTTAAATATTCAATATTTATTTAAATGTTATTTTAATATGTATCATTATTATGATACATGTGTAATCATATCAATATGTTACAAGCCGGTATCACACTGATAACATATAACATGAAAATAATACTGGTACTAGTATTATTTCAATAAGTTATTTTTTATTTCAATGGCACAACTCATCAACTTGAAATTACAATACCATAAAATGAAATTTGAATTGAATTGATTGTTTTGACTTACCTAAGAAAAAAGGCCAAATATTAATCATTATTCCAGGCTTTGCTCTGCTTATAAGCTTCAATCTTATGAGAAGTAAACTATCAGTTGTTTATGATAAGAACAGACAATAAGTGAATGCATGTGCATCGACACATTGTTTTTATACGGTGGTTCACATTCATATTCTGCTATAAGATTGAAATTATCAAACTGTGTCAATATATTAAAATAATTATTAATTAATATTCTTTTAAAGCATAAAATGTGAACAGCTAATTGACTCAATCTAATCAAACAATTGATCACATTATGTACACAGAAATTAAATAACTTTTTATTACCAACCGATTATGGGATCTTATTGAATAGGTCTGACGTGCTGGATGTTTTCTATGCATCGGTAACACATATAATGAAGGAAGATGACTTCTGGTAATGTAGCACAAACGATTGACACTATAATGGAATGTGATCTGATAAAATATAAAATTTTAATAAAATATAAATATGGTGAATATGGTAATAAAATCAAATGTAATGAAATAAATGCATATGCTTACTTGATATCCCCCAGTGATCATAGGAACAACTACTTGGCTGCGCTGCTATCACTGGTCTACGGACCTTCGTACGGGAAGGATGTATTTTTTTCTATCTCACAGTACAAATGTATACGTGTGGCCTAAAACAGGTTGCTACCCTTGTCATAGTGCGCAATAAGTGCGCTAGTGGAATGGGGGCACGAGCCAGCGTTCAGAAATGTACAAAATAAAACTGCAGATTGGTTGTCATATCATCGCGAAAGCAGATCGATAAGCATAACCTGAATGATGAAAACTAGAAAATATCTTTGCTTCTTTCCAGAACAGCTGTACAACTATATTCCTAATGCTTATTGTTCACGTCATAGTTTTCGCTATTAATCAATTGTGATCGGTTGATTCAATCCACAAACTCGTGAATTGAGCTAAATAATTAGACGCGTATATGATTATACCAAGCATATGTATTTTGATCCAAAATGAATGTATGAAATGAAAGTCTAGTAACATTCCCATGATGCGTTTATTGTTAATTAACTGCTGGTGACAAACAGTATGAAATATGAATGTGAATGTACAGTATGAGTATGAATGGAAGAAATATAACTCTTCGACTCTATTGAAATTTCATGTTGGGCTTGGGAATGCTTTTTCCAAAACACTTTTTATGGAGAATGCATAATATTCACTCGGCAAACGCTATGCGTTTCCCTCGCGTTGAAAGATGAGGGAAATTAATTCCAGTACCTCACCTAATGTACCCTACTGTGAAGTCAAGTAGCTACAGTGGGTGGGGAGTGGTGGAAGAGAGAATGGGGGTAAGAACTCAAAGGAGTGTGAGAGGAGGGGAGCAGCATGCGGTGGAAAGTGTGAAATTGGACTTGGGAAGAAGCGGCTACACACAGAAATTTCTTCGAGAATGGAATGGTCTCAGTGCAAGAACAAGGTGAACCACAACATTGGAGGAGTTTGAGAAAGGATTAAGGCTAGGGTGATCATCCGTCCCAGAAAACCGAGATTGTCCCGGTTTTCTACCTCTTGTCCCGGTGTCTCGAAAAAAACTTTTGGGACACCCAAATGTCCCGGTTTCGTCGCAAAAGTGAAATTGTTCTATTTTTGGCAACAATGAATGTATTTTCAGTATTCACGGCGCGATGAAGAATTTGTTTCTTCGAGTGCAAATGCCGTTCTCATTCAAACATTACCGTGCACTTGGCGGGCTACAATAATTCCCCACCCCCTCCCTTCTGACATGTGACGACCTTTAACTGCCTACAGTTTACACGTAGTATTGTGTATAACTAGGAAAACGCGGGATACGCGTTGTGAGATGAGCTTAGATGTATGGAAATGTACAATGAAAAAAATTTCGTCAGATCAATCCACATCTACGGACCTTGGTTTACTTCAAACTTTCAAAACCTCACCTGCAACTTGTTGATATTTATAGTGCTGCAACCTGTCGCATATATACTTTGCAAAACTAATTGATCCAAATATTCAATAAAATGTACACTTTTATTGCATTTTCTTTGTTATTTCTCATCCGATTGTTGGAAAAATCTCTGAAAAAGTGTATAATAGTATTTTTCATATTTGGTGGAAATTTGAGAGCTTTTGAAGAATTCTTGTTTTTCAGGTATTTTTCCTCCGGGTTATTCTTATGAGGATTTTTCAAACTTCATGATTTTTTTCCGGAAAAACCTTTAGACCGATTTTTCTGAATAACAATTCCAGCCTATTCTGGTATGACAGAAATATGTAGAAAAAGTTTCAATTCGATTGGTATTTTTTCCTGACCTGTATGCCGCGCACAAAATAACAAAAAAAAAAAAAAAAAAACGAAGCCCATTTTTTTCGGTATGCGAAATGGAATCTTCGCTACGCTCATCTAATTAGTTAGCCTGGCTCTGAGAGAGCAACAGTTTAATTGTGTGTTGTGTTACAATGCCGAAACAAAAATGCTTCTATCAGGAGAAGTATTCTGCTGAGTGGAATTTAATTTAAAAATGAAGATATGAGGATCAACTACCAACTACAAATTTTCCTGTACCGAGTTTTACAATTATGTACTTAAAAATGAAAAAACACCATTTCCCTTATCAAGCCTTATCAAGGTCGTCCGACAAATACAAGGCATGAACTCAAGATCAAGAAACTAGGCCAACAGCAATCATTACATAAATGTACATATGACATAAGTTCATAATACTGTAATAGATAATTCCTGATTGAAATAGTATAATAAAACACATAAAGATCTAGACATGAGAAAATAATAACGTATTCATTTTGTATTCACACCGTGCTTCAAAGCAACTAAAACTCATTAAAACATCGCCTTCCCCCAAAAAAACCTGCGGTGCTGGTATTGGGGGCCATGCCCCCCAAACCACCCACGGGTTACCGGCTTCACGAATGCTTGACTTTCAAATGTTTCTTTGTCCTGGATTTTATTTCCCACAGTCTGGTAACCCTTACTAAGGATAGGATATCCTAAGGATACTAAGGATAGATATGAAACTGCAACCGCCCAACTAAAGTCAATCGGGCAAATACAAATACTTTACACTTGACTTCAATAACCCTAACCATGATATATTGCAGTTAGGTAAGGCCATGTTAGGTCAGGTCAGGTCCGACCGAGTCAATACTAACCGGACCTTGATAACCTTAAGCATGGAAGCCCCACTCAGGCAGTTAGATTGTTGGATTAATTGGTTGGTTAATTTTGAAATTTACCTTACTACTACTACTACTACTACTACTACCCTTATAGATAATGTATTCCAACACACATATCTGGGCGTGCTAATTGATCATCATTTTAAATGGGAAAAATATATAGATAGTTTATGTAAAAAATTAAGAACAGCATCGTATAGTATTCGAATACTAAAGCCTTATGTTAATTTTAGTGTATTAATGTTGTATTGTAATTGAAAATGTTGTCCTCGCCACCGTCATTGACATTTGTGAGAGTTTGAAAAAAAATAAAAAATAAATAAAAGTAGTTTATTTTGCTTTAGTCGAATCTATTTGAAAGGTATGGAATTCTGGCATGGGGAGGCACTACTGACATCTACATTAATCAAATACATAATATTCAAAAACAAATTTTCCAAATTATGATACCAGTTAATGCAAATACATCCGTTCAAAGCTGTTTTTAAATGTCAAACAACTACATAATTTTATATTAATAACAACAAATTACTTTTCAACAGAATTTAAAATCAAACTCCAGCATCATTATCGAACTAGAAATATGGACAGATTTGTTCTCCCTCAGGATATTTATAATAACTACGGTACTCAAACCAAAAGATTTTTAATTCCAAAAATGTTTAATAATTTGTCAACGGAAGTAAGCTCCTCGCAGAAAAAATTAGACATTAAAAATGTATTAAAAAATCAATTATTATTGTACCAACTTGTATGAAATGTTGTTTTTTTTCTTTATCTTTTTTTATATTCTAAATATTATCTTCTATGTTTTTGTTATTGTGTTCTCGGTACTTATTTTTTGCTATAAAGATGTTTCGTAAAAATTATAAACATAATGTTCAGTTAAAAAAGAGGTTACTATAAGTTGAATGCAAAACGTAAACTTTACGTCTATATTATAATTAGTTTATGCAAAATGTAAACTTCATGTAGCCTATATATATATTATGTATACGGTAATTAGTTTATGTACGTGATCCAGAAACATAAAAAAGGAACTTATTTATGAAAATAGACCTACAGACAAACCACATTAGTGGCTTAGTGGGTCTAGAAATAACTACGTCATGTACATTAAATAAATAAAGAACTTTTGAAAGAAAAAAATACTACTACTACTACTACTACTACTACATCAGGCCAGGTCAGTTCCAAGTCGGTACTAAACTGACCTTGATAACCCTTAACTCCTTAAGGTGGCCTCACAATGAGAACTAACACCAACAGAATGCTAAGAACTAAGATTAAGAGTTGGGAGATAGGAAACCAATGCTAGGTCTCTCAATGCTGCAAATGACCTTGGAAAGTTTACCAACTTTCAACTCTTAGCTCTTAATTCTTAGACAAGAACTCTTAGCTCGACCAATCAGATGGCTTTATAGCATTAACCACAATTCTATTTTTGGACACACTCGGACAAGAAAATGTCCGAAAACAGTCTTCTTGATTACAATATGTCATTAAAATTCACATTAAAAAATCTTAAAATTCAATGTGGCTCTGATATTTGACGTCACCAAGTGGGTAATAGCATCAACCACAATTCTATTTTTAGACACATGCGGACAAGAAATGTCCGAAAACGGTCCTCTTGATTATGATGTCATTGAAATTTACATTAAAGAATCTTAAAATTCGATGTGGCTCTGATATTTGACGTCACCAAGTGGGTAATTGTGGTTAATGCTATTGTGGTTAATGCTATTTGACATATGTGACATCCATAGACCAATGGTGTATCCTGAAACAGTAGCTAAGATTTTAACCGCTATTGTGAGTATATCATTTGTTAGTGTTAATGATAGCCTTAGTCTGATCTTAATGTGTGAGGCCACCTTTACCATGACAGACCAACCCAGGCAGTTGGGCTAGGCCGTGTTAGATCAGGTCAGGTCCGAGTCAGTACCAACTTGACCTTGATAACCCTTACCATGACAGCACAACCCAGACAGTTGGGCTAGGCTGCGTTAGATAAGGTCAGGTCCAAGTCAGTACCAACTTGACCTTGATAACCCTTACCATGACAGCCCAACCCAGGCAATTGGGTTAGGCCACGATAGATCAGGTCCGAGTCGGTGCTAGCTTGACCTTGACAACCCTAACCATGATAACCCAACTTGGGCAGTTCGTTAAGACAGCTCGTTGGATGAAGCCCAAGTGGCTACTAGCCTGACCTTGATAACCCTAACCATGAAAGCTCAACTTGAAAGAAACTTCATTTTTGGGGGAACTTATGAGTTCCTTCTTTTCCTGAGGAACTGTAATGGTAATTCTAGTTCCTTTTTGGATCAAGTAATGGGAATTGGAACTACAGTGGAACCTCTATGCATCGTTTCCAGATCCGTCGTTTTCCTGCTTGTATCATTCATTTTTTCTCACACCACTCCCATATAATCAATGTTATATTTTCCTGGATGAATCGTTTTCCTGTACGATGGTTTTATTTTCCTGGTGCCTTGAAAAATTATGGATGGAGGTTTCACTGTAGTTCCTTTATTTAAGAAACTTATCCAACACTGTAATAAACAATTCAAAAGATTTACTGCATTAAAAGATATTATTGAATGTGACCAAGTGTTATGTTTCATTATCAGTATGAACAGTTTCTACTTGACTCAGTTTTGGTTTCACAATTGACCGTAACAACTCCCAGCGTACTGCCATTGAACAAATATACTACAGAGTACTGACACTGCCATTTTTTCAAGTTTTCTTTATTACCACGGCACAATGGGAACGCACATCATTTTCTTATACGTATATAGTAATGTTGAATATTTATCCGAGTCACAATATACACCATTTTTCATTACAGCCACGGTACCGATATGTCAATTGTGAACCTCAGTAATAATCGTGATATAATAATATTATATCATTTTATCATATCACCTTATTATGCTATTATCATCATATCATATTATTGGTGGTAGATCTTATTTTGTAAGATACAAAAGTACCACGCAATATTCAGTGTTTCAAATACTTGCACAGTGAAATATCGTTTGAATTATGATTATTTAATTGTTTATGAATAATTAGTTAATCTTGTCGTGACTATTGTCATCGTAACGACCTGCCTAAAGCAAAGCATAAATAAAATAGCCAGCATAATACCGGTAACAAAATTAAATAATAGTTTTAGCATCATGTTTCTAAAATTTGTTAGAGTAAATACAATTAATGGTATGATGCAAAGATTCCTATACAGTAGTCACATCAGTCACAATCAGTGAGATTTCATTGTGGAGTTAAAATTCAGGATTTTCATCTGCAGCACCTGGTGTGGCCATTTCATCCCACATAACTTCAACCATTTCTACAGTGCCATCATCGGTAACCGGCAGACCCAAGTCTTTATCAACGTCCACCATTTGTACATAAACGGTATTCTCATCAATATCCTCTTCTGAAATTTGGTCTGTTATCACCTCCGCATTCTGCAAATCAACCTCTTCTTGGAGTACAGGTAGTTCAATTGTTACTTCCTTTTGATTATTACCAAAATATTTCTTTCTGGTTTGTCCCTGGCTCACTATCTGAACTTTAATGGTTTCTGGCTCCTCGAGATCTCCATCCGAAATTGTTGGTAAGCCAAGAGTTTTGCTAGCATTATAGTCACATATCTCCGCAGCTATCATTTCCACGGTTTCAGAACCGTTTGAGTCTTGCGAGTTCTCTTCTAGGCTGTTTGGATCAGCAAAGTTCTTCACATGTATCGCTGTTGTTGGCTTCGAAGACACAATGTTGGTGGTGCCTTGCATAGTTAAACTGGTTTTTACATCTGTATCAGAAGACATGATCGGATCAATTGCAGAATCCTTGGCTGTGGTTTCATCTTGCATGTGATGGTAAAGAAATGAATCATATGTCGTGGTATATTTGCAAGTACCGCACTGCATCCATTGGTCTGCTGCCGACCTCCTTTTCTTGTGTATGTTTTCTTGTTCGTCCCCACCTAGGTCAGCCAGTTGAGCAAGTGCTGCTTTCCTCTTCCTAGCCTGAAATATCATACAGACATACTTGAATCATTGAAGCAGCAGTAAATATAAAATGTAGTTGATGGTAAAATCTGTAGGTCTATGGATGGAAGTAATTAGAAGAGGAGAAGTATGCAACCGAGGATATTCTCATGTGAAATCTTAACATAGATACAGATTGAAAATAAAAAATAAATGTGATGCATCAGCCTACCAGTACAGAATTCACTTTTGCCACGTAGCGGAACAAACCACATATGGAATGGTGCATATTTCATTACTGAGTCAGCATCGCATTATAAATCGAAATAGTAAATTACGCATAATGTTGAAACTGAATGATTTTTTAAAATTAAAAGTAGGTACGATAAGCTAGGTAATGCCAAGCTACAGCTAAGCTAGATTGAAAATGTAGATAAATGGGAATGTTGTGTGCACTCATTACCACAAGTCTCCGCCAAGTTACTCGCAAGTCTCGTTCGAATTATTTCAATTCCAACTATGTACCGGTACTTATATATCTCTTCTGTGAAAATATAAAGTGAAAATCATAACCTTCTTACCATGAAACTGCCGCGATTAGAGAATGGCTTCAAATCTTCACGACCTGAAAGAACACAAACAGGACACAGTAAATTACCTGGTAAACACACATGAAAGTAAACACATGGTAAATTATGGTAAGCCACATGAGCTTGTGAGTAGATTTTTTTTTTAAATCAGAATTTATCTTAATTGGGGAACAATGATTTTGTATCAAGTTTCGATGCTATTCAGAAAAAAAAAATTGCCTGAATATAGCATGTGATTTGAAAATCTACATAGTACGGTATTTAGGTATATATTGAGTATTCAAGGATTAATATGTTAGGATAGGATAGGACCTCGTTACTTCTCGGTTAATTCAAATTTTCTATGTACTAGAGTCTCGACTCAATTCAACTAAGGGTATTCAAATTTTTTATCTCTATACTCATACACAACATGTTAAAATAAATTTATGACTAACGATAGGCGCGGTTTACCAACAGGCCAGTTGAATCTATATCAATCATCAACTGTGGTCATTTAGACATACCCTGATTGAGTGATTGGATATCTGGATTCTATCACAGTTTGAATTGTTTGAATTGGGCTGTTAACAGCCCACTTGAAGATTGGATGTCATGTACCGGTGAGTTTTGTGGCATCAAGGACGCGGAGAAACGAAAGTCGTTAATTGTAAACCTCAATCTTAATATTATAGATAATAATGGGCAAAAATCAAGGGTTTAGAACAAACCTTAAAATCTTCGTCTCTCTGCACAACCTTACCCACCCAAACAACTACAAAATGGTATATTCCCTGAAATAATCTCACATCTTCAGTCAATCAGTCAAATACTACCACTATCTTAAAACATTCCGACAACAACCCTTTCAACAGTATTGATGAACTTCTCCTAGGCCCTACAGCTAGAGCTATCAACTGATCCTCAATACAACTGATCTCCCCTTTCTTTTGCCTCTCATCAATATTCTCATGTGTTTGCACCCTTCCTTCAACTGTCGTTCAATTATTTAATTATTAAATTATATCAAACTAAAATATTATTGGTGAACATGTATGTGGATGCAAATTATACAATCAAGTTTTAGCCATCAACATTATGGACTCATCAACAGTCTCTTTATGGACTTTACCGTACATGAGGATGCCGAAAAGTTTTGTTGAGAGCTACCTGCCACCTAGTGTACGCAAGTGTCGACAATTGAATTCCCGATTCAAGAGCTCGAGGACCCTTATTCTTGAGATTTATGAAATGTGGAATGAGTAAAATTTGGCTGAGATTCCAAAAATTCTACTGAAAATGACTGATTGGTATATCTTCAATCATTATTTCCAATTTCTTGTCATTCCACACTTCACTTGGAAATCTCACCACCCACTAGGTTAGTGAAATGTCAAAGTGATTTGTAAAATAATGTGCATAGCTGCACTCAATATGGCTTTGCATCATACCATTAGGATAATCAACTACCGGCACATGTAGCTGAGTGGTTACCGCACTTGCTTCATGTGATCCGGGAGGTGAAGGGACATATCAGACACAGTTCGATCCCTGCCACCGTCCATCTTTACAAGGGTTTTTCGTGGTTTCCCTCTGAAGTCTAGGCTAATGCCGGGATGGCTCCCACAATATAAGCCACGACCGCTTCCTTCCCGCTATCCTTCTCATACCCATAATACCTTCATCTCATCATCTCATTAATCATTCATGCGAGGCCAATAGATCTTAGTCATCATTACAGTGCATCGTTGATACCCAATATAAAAAAAAAGATAATTAACTAGAGAACATCTAGTTAAGCTTAGTCTTAGCTTAGTTTTAGTTAGTCTTAGCCTAGAGAAGGCTGTACATCCTATTTGTTCACATTTTCACGCGTTCCCATTGGCTAGAATCTGCTAGCCTCCTAAAGGGTATCTCTCATATGATAGAAATAATTCCATTTCATATTTCACGATTTTTCAACTCGGGAATAGCAAAATGGCCAAAAATGAGATGGAATGATGAAACGAGAAATTTATTTCATTTCATTCCACAAATCACGACTCACATTGACAAATCGAGAATAAGGGCCTGGACCAATAATCTTGAGATTTGTGAAAAGTGAAATGGAATAAAGTTATAGGGTATTTCACGAAAAATGGCAAATTGCTATACAATACTCGAATTAGGCTACTTTTTATCATTTCATTTCATATTTCACTTACAAATCTCACCACCCATTTGGTTATCGAAACGTCAAAGTGAGTTGTGAAATTTTTGAATAGCACTCCAGAAGGCAATTTGCATCACCGCCACCAAGATATTCAACTCGGCAAGGCCATAAGTCGTGTTCGCTGACATATTCACGGACTGCCATTGGCTAGAATCTCCTAGCCCAGTGAATTCAGGGAGTCTCGTATGAAATAGAAATAATTTCATTTCACATTTCTTGATTTTTCAACTCAGAAACATCAAATCAAGTAAAAATGAGATGGAATGGTGCAGAGAAGAGATAGTTTCACAAATCACTTTTTTTTTTTCAATAACATCGCAACTTGATACAAAATCATTGTTCCCCAATTAAGGCTATGGATGAAAGATAGGATCGTTTGGACGGGGCGCCACAAGGGCGATCTTACCACCCCATTTTGATTATTCAAAACTAATGAACTTTAACACCAGGACTGCGCTGTCTTTATGTCATAAATCACAACCCACATTTCACAATTCTCGAGAATAAGGTCCCTGAAGCCTTATTCCCAAAATTGATAGATTGTTAGGGTTTAAAGGTTTGTCAACAGTGAGGTCATTTTGCGCCTATGATCATCTCTGTGTACTTTGCCATACCGGTAGTTGAGTCAACGTTTGTGGATGTTTCAAGCATATGGGAGCAGACAAGAAAGAGAAAAGTAAGTACAAAGATCAGAGAAAAAGGGAGTGACAAGAAAATGAAATGAAAATGCAATCCTCAGTAGGCCTACTCCCTCCATATACTTCGGTCACCAAAGGTTTCCACTCAATCGAACTTGACAGGGCTTTCACTCCAGACCTTGTGGCCATGGATGACCATCTTGAGAGTGAATAAATTGTTCCCGACAATGGCTCTGGAGTTTCACAAACCCCTACACCACGTCAAGGTGTCCAGATTTTTCGAGGGAGGTATTCCCAAAATGTATGAAATGTCAGTGGAATGAGTGAAATTATCTTTTCATTCCACTTTCTAATCTTGAGTCGAAAAATCGAGAAATATGAAATTCATCAGATGAGAGACTGAGTTATGAGTCATGAGAACCTCACTCCGAGAGACTAGAAGATTCTAGCCAATGGCAGCCCATGAATATGTAAACGAATAAGAGTCAATACCTTTCCTACTTGATTATTCTAGTGGCAGTGATGAAAAGCCATTGCAAGTGCTTTGCACAATGTTTCACAACTCACCTTAACATTTCACAAACTACTTGTTCAAAGAGAATGTTGGCCTACCGTGTGAAAATCTGACATATGTTGTCGTAGGTCGGTTATCAATACTGATGTTCAATACTTGAGAAAATCAACATTTCCAAATCTTACCAACATGTTGAAGTTGGCCAACAACAAACTAAACTTGGCCAACAATTTTTTCTTTAATAAAAATTACCTGGATTTTGTGACGGCACTATGCGCGGAGGCTGACTCAACCCTGTATTTTTCTGGTTGACAAGTTCTCCTTCAGACAAAGAGTACTTCTTCTCTAAAAACTTGAGCACAATACTTCGAATGGAGAGTGCTTCCGACTCGAGGCGATCCAAAGTGTTCATGAACGTTGCGCAACCACGACAAATAATGTCATCCTCCGAGATTACTACCATGTATTGGTCTCCAACTAAAGCACCAAGCTTTTCAATGAGGCGAATCTTGGAGCTCTGCGCTCGGCACGTAGCAAGTGAATAATACCTTCCTGTGACCAGCATATCGCAGACAAAACAGTGTATTTCTTCTTCTTTCTGATTCATTTTTATTGAACTAGTTTGGTTTGTATTGACCAATCCTGCCATGGTTACGTCACGTAAGTGGAGTAGACCACTGAAACGAAAATAACAAGTATGAAAGAAATGCCATGTATCTCTAAACTATCTTCCTCAACATATTGACTTGACGATATAAACGCAATCTTCAGAACAGCCAAACGTAATGGATGCTAGCTACTTTTTCGAAAATTATATAAATTGGGGGGGTGTAATAGAGTGGAGTTAGTTGCGTAGGTTGGAAAACCAAAGTGCATGTTGCAGATTGAGTGTAGGTAGGTTAACCTACTTGTGGGCCATTGGATATTACTGGTATTTTTTTATAAATATTAATTGGGTATTAAATATTTAATTAAATATGAGCATTAAATATTTAATTCTATAAATATTATCTGGTAGGCTATGCCTAGGCCCTACTGTATGTTATTCAATGGTTTCACCAGTACTATACTATTGTTAGATGCTATGCCAAAAAACATGATGTTTCAAAATAATAGATAAACTAGGCTTCTTTATCAAGAAGCCATACCGATCTGTTCTAGCTCATCTATTTTAGAATTTAGGACTGACGAATTTTTAGATATGGTTAGAGTAGGTAGGTATTTGGTATGGTTTGCATCGAACAGACAATGAGTAATTGTACGGCTTAAACCTCCTACCGGTACCCACTACTAGCCTTAAATATAGCCCTAAAACGGATCAACACGGCTTAAAAAGAATTGAGGCCTACCCAAACATGCTTCAAGGTAACATATTTTACTGAGGAAATAAACCTACACCATGATCAATTACTATACCACAGTATATTTAGAATAGCTATGCTAAGCTTCAGTAGAATTACATTGGTAGCCGTAGATTTGGTAGCCAGCAAAAATAGGACCGCGCATGTCAAGTCACTCCTGAGCCCGCATTCACGAAGAGGGAGTTTCAATTACCCCGGGGTAATTGAGGGGGTTTTCGCAAACTCCCCCAGAATCGGTATTCACAAAGCAGGAGAGTTGGATTTTCGGAGGTTCTAAACTCCCAAATAGAATCCCTCTTACGTAGCAGGGAGAATTGCAAAACCCCAGAGAATATTTCAGAAAAATGGCGGCTTGCTCTCACTAGAAGAATTGAATAATTAATATCTGAATAATTATCAATTTATATCCATATTGAGAGATGCTATTCGTCTTTTAAAAAATACATAGTAATAATTTAATAAGTTATTGTCCATGAAGACCACAAATATATAACTCACATATCTTGCTTGTACTGATTGATTTCATATGTTGTTATTTTTAGGAAAAATTCAGTCAATTCAGTAGCTTAGTGGTAGCGTGACTGACTCTAAAAGCTTAAGTTCCTGGTTTGAATCTCACCACGGTCAATCATTTTTGTTTTCATAAAACAATGTTTTTGAGAATATACCCTAGGCCTACTATTGTTTCATTTTATTTTCTGAAATTAAAAATTATAATTTCGAGTGATATTGCCGTAAGAACTACCAATTTGGATTACTGGTCATGGTTAGATCCTAGTTGTAAGCTTTGTCTCTTTGAATGGTTTCTCATTGTATTTTGCTTAGAGAAATTGAATGAGGTGAGGCAGTTATTTTGTGCAAAGGAAAAATATATTATCTATTGTTTATTTCCTTCGAATGGAAGCGATTTCAGTGCTATTGAGTGGGGACTGTAACGTTGCCGTGAAACAGCTGACCGCTCAAAAAGAGATCACACAAACTGTTACAGTCACGTTTAATAATTATGCACAGTGATTATAATAATGTTGATGATTTTTCTTTATTTAACTTTCATTCATTTGAATTGATGAATATTGAATATATTTGAAGAGACATTATATATTATAATAACTGTTGTACGTTACAAAAAATGTGATGGGCTCTTTAGTTTTTAGCATTGAAATGGTCTGTTGGCATTTATAGAAATCATTTATACATACATTTATGCGTCATTAACTCATTATTAATTGTTTCCATATTCTTCATATATGTTTATATTTTATATATACTAGGCCTATATACTATAAATATATACATATTTATCAATAGCCTATATATTTATATATAGCATCATTATTAATTGTTTCTATATTCTTCAAATATGGCTGTTTATGTTACATATATATACTAGGCCTATATACTATATACTATATACCCTATATATGGCTATATGGCTATATATGGCTGTTTATGTTACATATATATACTAGGCCTATATACTATATACTATAAATACATAAATATTTATCAATAGCCTATATATTTATATATATTTATGTAGGCCTATATATATATATATATATATATATATATATATATATATATATATATATATATATATATATGTACCGGTACAGTATTTCCCAACTTCTCAACTTTTCGCGTCTTGTAGATGTGTACGATTACATACGGTTCACAATAAATTCTTAGATGTGGAATTGAATAACCTTACGTCACTATCAAGTAAAACATATTTTCCGAAATTATGCAGTCTGTGCGATGATAACATCAAAAATTATTCCTTTTCAACATCTTAATATGATTCAAATGAAATTAGTTTGACTGGGAAAAAAATTAATTTGCTGATAAAATGAATCAATTCTTTGATCATAAATTAATAATGATGATAATAATTTTAATAATAATAATAATAATAATGATAAATATGGTAATTAAGGTGATAGGGGTCTAAGGTCAAACTAATTGTACTCAAATTTAAATCTGCTGCCCATTTCTGTATTATTTCCATATAAATTAATAATAAAACACTTTTTCGATAACACTTTTAAGGAATTGCACCCACAGAATACTATGAATGCATGCTTAAGAAATAAAAATAAATATGTCCTTCCCTCTTTCTCAAATAAACATGGTAAACGTCTACTGAGATATCAAATACCACTCAGATTCAACACGCTACCACTCGACATAACCTCCCTCGATAATTACAATATGATAAAAACTAATCTTAAAAAATGGCTTCTTGAAAACCTTGATATTAATTAAATCATGATATGTACAACCAATCTTTTTACCTCGCTGTCGATGCGCCTTAAAACCCTAATATTCATTCATACCAATCTTTACTTTTTAAGGCCTACTATTTACTAAAAACTTCATTCCTCCAACCACTCGTTCATTGTCATCATTATTTCAGATTTATACGGGAACAAACTTCGTCCATTCATAATTATCAAATACGTTTGCATCACTTACTATACTCTGTCTATTTCATATTTCTCTAAATTGTGTTGCTTTGTTTTTGTTATGGATTTGTTTATGTTATTATTTAATAAAGGTGTATGTGTGTGTATGTGTATATATAAATAAAATCTGAGAGCATATCTGAAGCATAAATGAACCACACTGCATTGTCAATTACTGTGTTGACTTGTTTAATTTTCAAATGTATAATGTTTTTCTTCTGCTGGTACTTGTTTGTTTCTTGTTATAGTTTAATTTTATAGTTTCAAATAATTATTTATTTTTCCATGAATTGACACGTCTGTTTTATTGTATTCATTAGTCTGTTCCACAGATGAGCCTTTGGCTTTGTGGGAATTTTTCACGATGTCAATGTGTAAACCTTGTAAAAAATTAATAAAAAATTAAAAAAAAAAAAAAAAAGCAATTATAATACATTGATATTTCGAAAAAAATAATATGCTTAAATATGTTTTTGATAAAGTCATTGATGGGATGTTGGAAATCCCACTCTATTTTTTTATTGGTGAATTGTTTATAACCTGTATTTCACGTGTTCTGATTGGTACATCATTAGTGACGTCACCAGTTATTGATGACATCATCACTCTACATTCTCCCCTCAATATCCCAATCAAAATCCTCCACGTTCGTGAATACGGGGTTTTAGCTGAGAAAACGGGGGTTTAACGGGGAGAATAAAAGAGGGGTTTTCATAGAATCCCTGTTTTCAAAACCCCGCTTCGTAAATCCGGGCCCTGGTATTCGTGCATCGAAACAAACGTAGTTGCACGTGCATTGGTGTTGCCCATAATAACTGCATGCATCTGTAGCTATGAACAATTTTCAAGCGATCGCAAATTGGTGGTACCAGTAGTTTCAATACGACTGTCGGCTGTGTGATCATGTTGGCTTACGTTATTGTTGTCAAAGCACAGACAAAGTTCTTAGATAGTTGCAAATGGGCGGTCATTTCAATACGACAGTCAACTGCGTAATCATATTGGCATACGTTATTGTTGTCAAACCCAGGCAAACTCCTTAGATAGTCAAAACTTATTTTACATTTGCAGCAAGTCGTTTCATTGAGTAGGCCTACGTATAGAAGTGACAATACTGGTTCTCACTATGCTGTGACTATACCTAGGCCATTGTTGGATGAGCGAAGACTTGCATCCTAATCTTACGGAGCTTTGTCTGTTTTATTTTTTATTGTAACAACTGCACAGGTCGCACGGTTTGGCTGATCCAGCATAAAAAAAAATCCCACACTCGGACTTGTCCAACTTGGAACTATGTATTTATAGGTCAAATCGCGCGAAACACTCGACAGGTTTCGTAGCACTCCAAAAACGGCTGACTTTTAGACAATGGGATGGGGTCTCTATCTAAACCTCATACGTAATGGTACTACGCTATTTCATTCTATGACTACGTCTAGGCATTGGTTTGATGCAGAAGGTAATGAAACAGCTGACCAAGCCAACCGAGCCTAGATTTAATTCATTCTTAGGCACTGATCAAGTAGCCCAATAGGGCAGCAAAGTAGGCTGTGGCGCGGAAGGATAGGGTTCTAATGTAGGTTCATTCTGATGGGTAATAGCACGTACATGATTTCAAAACTGTCATAACTTCTAAACTATTAATACTACGGCTAAACCAGTTAGCCTACAATGTTCAGTACACTGTTAAATCTTTACGATGATACACATACATTGTATCAAACGCCCGGTAAATTTAAACAATTGGATGATAAAAAACATGCTGTAATTGCGATGTCGCCAAGCGAATGAAAGAGAGAGATAGTTGCATCGGAATTCTCACAGTGGGCCCGTGTTCTCAAGAAACTTGCTAGCTGCTTGCTAGGTATCGCTTGGCATCATCGCAAAACAGATGTTGCAACATTAAGCTTTGACCGTCATGCGGGTGCACTCCTACGCGCACGGCTATCGTTAGTTTTCGACGTTGCAATTACAACATGTTTTTTATCATCCAATTGTTTAATTAACCAGGCGTTTGATACAATGTATGTGTCTCATCGTAAAGATAACAGTTTACTGAACATTGTAGGCTAACTGGTTTAGCTGTAGTATTAATAGTTTAGAAGTTATGACAGTTTTAAAATCATGTGCGTGCTATTACCCATAAGAATAAACCTACATTAGAACCCTATCCTTCCGTGTCACAGCATACTTTGCTGCCCTATTGCACTCAGTGCCTTAGGTTAATCCAGGCCCTAGGCCATTGAGGCCAAGGTTAGGCCCATGTTTACCTATGTTGGTATATGTAATGAACTATTGAATAGCGCAGTGCCGCTAAATAAACGAACATTATTATTATTATTATAACTGAAGCTAAAGTAGGCCTAGGGCCTACCAGCTCTTATTCACAGATTGAAGCAACGATTGAAGCTTCGTACGGCAGAACTGAGAGTGAGATCTTTAGTTGGGCATAGACCTGAAATGGATACGCTATTTCATTAAAGTCAGACAAAGTGACAAACCTGTATCAATGTCTTATTTTCTCCTTCACTCTTCAAAATCTTCCGCCTTATAATTTATAATACTTGCCTTCTAAATGAAATTCCACAATCTGCAGAATGCAGTAGCAGATCAACAATGGATGGCTCAGGAACGACCGGGCGGACCGGCCGACAACAAATAGTCCAAAGCACATCGTATCATTGCGCAGAACCTATGTTAAAAGATACTCCAAATTCAAAAGTTAATTTTTCGTAGATGGTTTGCAAAAAATCGCGCGTCGTTTTCACCTTTTATGAACGTGTTTTTTTGTATAAGCGCGACAGACAGGAGGTCTGTAAAAACCACGGTGGTCGAAACACTGATTTTATAGCCATACTAATAAATGTAATAATAATAATAATAATAATATAATTATGATTTATTCATTGGAACTGTGATGTGAACTGTGTGTCAAAGCATGGAGTTATGGTCAAAGTAACCAAGTCGACAATAATATGAACAATGACCTATGTAATGAAGCTTACATTTCCTGTAACTTTATTATGGAAATGAAAAATACAATACATTACCGTTTTCTGGACATTGGGAGTCCTACTGTAGAACTGGTGTTTATACTAATGTCTTTGAAGTCATACAGCAATAGTTCCTTATATATTACTGTTTTCGAAGAAAATTGATGACGGTATAACAGGTGTTTCGGAAAAAAATCAAAAAATTATGAAGTCCCTGGAGAATAGCATTGGGTTAAATGTTCAATTTTGTCCGATTGATTGAAATTTTCACAAAATATTAATAATGTTTTAATAAAGGTTCTCACCAAGTTCAAAGAAATTTGGTAATGTCGTTTTGAAAAAATATGAAATGCAACTTTAAAATTTACGATTTACCTGACTGCAACAAAATTTAAAGATTATAATATGGTTCTAGTACATATTTTATATCAAGTTTTTGAAGAAATTTCATTTGTTAATTTTTGAGAAAATTATATATGTATCAGAAATATGTGAAATATTGAGCTTTGTTTGTTAGTGTTCGTTTTCTATGTCTACACCAGGGCCCTCATTCTATAACGACAACTAAATGGAAGCGCGACGAAAATGTCAGAGCCCATACGATGCAGCATGTGAAGTATACGGAATCTTCGGAACAAAACAAAAATGCCGCGCTTTAATTTAGTTTTGAAGTTATAGAATGAATACCCAGGTTGCCAGAACGACACGGTTGTACGATATAACTGAAGCCAGGGGAGGGAGTGCACGTGTTTTGCTTTTAGTGTGTAATATGTATAGCATAGGCACTCTACATGATATGCCTCTAGACTAAGAAGTGTTTTTTGTTCTTGTTTATTTCATAGGAAATAAATGTACAATATTGTACTTATATGTCTTGTAGGCGTACCGCTTAGGCAACAGGCATTTGAAGGCGATAAGCAAATCCTGTCATTTTATTTACCCTATTCGATGCTTGTTGGCACAGACGCCCTTGAATTATTCATGTTCAGGGAAACATTGCGTTAATTAATAGACAAAACGCAACAATACAATTAAATTGCTCTGTATGTATCTTCATCTTTGATATTGACCATTATCATTCTGTAACTGTTCAGTCTTCTGGTAATAAATGAATATTATTATTGATCGCTTATTTCCAAAATTGCTGAGTTACAGGTTGAATAAGTGTTGTAGCCCCTCCAACCCCATTATGCAAGTAAATCAAACCACTCTACTTGAATGTATTTTGTGTAGTTCCCAGTTGGTCTTTCGACTTTATCAAGTGTTGAACTGTGGGGCCTATTACCGTTACTTATACATGTGGGTGCATTTGTTCTGCTGACCATTATTACATATCAATAACCTTCACAATTACATATTAATTATAATTTCTAAAACAATACATATAGACACAATTCGTCGGAGGTACTGAATATGACTGCTACTGTAATGTTTCAACATTTTTGATCATTATACCTTACCCAATACCTAATGATATGTGATAATTCATACGTAATAATACCTTACCTGATACCTAATGATACGTGATAATTAATACGTAATAATACCTTATTATTGGTACCTTGTTGAAGTCTGTTCTAATTTATTTTCTAGAAATATTGGCTTTTTACAAACATTCGAGTTATATAGTTCCACACCTTTTTAATTTATCAAAATCACATGGAGAAATACTCAATTTCAAACACCGATTTCTTGAAAACTAATTCTACCACAACATATGTATTGTGACATGAATAATGCATAGCAATTGAATGTCCATGGGCTTGATATCGGTTGAAATATGGCTAATTTTCAATCATCCTCAACATTTTAAAGCCAAGCATTCAAAATTGTACTAAATTTGTGTGTTGAATAAGCTGTTCCTAGCTTAATTGAATGTGAATTTTCTCTTACTCATGTATTTTTTATGGTTCTGCCTATATTTTGTTCTCAATTTTGAAAGTCACTTCTGGAGAAGTCAGGCTTTTGCCTCATCTCATCTGATACTGACTGTGAATGTATCTTTATTACCAGTAAACCTAAGAGCCAAGAAGACATATTAAAAAAAAATTCTGTAATCTTTTATTGTTGTTAATCGGATGTTCAAATTGAAATAACATACATTTACTTTTGTGTGTACTGTGTAGTCATGTATGTACTACATTAGATGTAAGACATTGTTTAAACATTTTGTTAAATAATTTATATTTTATATTTACAATTATTCAGAAATTACCAGTTGAAAATAGATAAATATTTGAAATTAACCATTTGGCTAAATGTAGGCCCAAGTATGTAGAAATACAATTAAATGCACACTTAAGCACTATAAAAAAAATAAAATGAATCTATACAATAGATGACTCAAAATGGGCGTAGCTTCACCAGTCAGCCTGTTAGATCTATATCATTTGTGGTGATTTGGAAATAGCCCATCTTTGAATTTCACCTCGGTTTTAATTTTTGAAAAAGTTTTTTTTTGTACATCATGGGTTTCACAAGTGTTTGTATGACTCTTATCATGAAGAGGTGGGATAGGATAGTGGGGAGGAAGCGGTCGTGGCCTATAATAATAATAACAATAACATATACTTTATTTATAAGTGGAAACAAATGACATGATAAGACATGATAAAAGTACACTATAAAAGGGCGATATTTAGCGTGTGATCAGACCGAAGTAGATTCACAGTGGCTTTTCTACCATTTAACCCATTTAAACTAATTGTATAATTAAATATTCAATTAGAGGTAGAAAAAGGAAAACAAAACTGCCTGAATAACATGAATGTGGCTGAATAACAGCCCCATACATTGGATGTTATGATCAAGGTCTGCTCTATCCTTGCCATAGCCGTCTGTCCACTAGGCGGAGATAGAGCAGACCTCAGTTATGATTTGATCAAATGCGCGGTTATGATCAATGCGGCGGAGAATGCGAGTCATCAATTGCTTGTGACACTCTCAAAATAGCTATACCATTTAGAAAATTCCAGTTGCATAAAAAAAGGTGATTCACCTTGAATAAAATATCTAAATTTAGTCTTCTTTAATAGAAAGATCTTTATATCTTTGAAGCTCTTAGAATATGAATGAAAAAAATTGCTCCCAGCGGTTGCAGACCCCATGATGGCTCGAGCTTCACCAATTAAAGAACTTCAAGATTCTGGCAAATTTTCCAGGTTTTCTGCTACCTGTAGTAAATTAATACCAATAATAGTAATTTATTTAGCCCTGTTATCAAATCTAATAGTATAATCTTATACTAAATCATTGAAATTATATCAATAAACAGATCTATATGAAGTGAAAGTGGGGATAGTATTATTCTGGCAAAAAATTGACATATAGAATACGTAGAAAGGCATGATCACCATTTTTTCATTTTCTAACTTAGTCTTTTCTAATCAAGTACAATATGCTGATTCAAATGAAAAAACCGGCACATGCAGCGTAGTGGTTAACACAGTTGCTTCATGTAACCCGGGAGGCAGTGGGCATATCAGACCCGGTTCGATCTACGCTACCATCCATCTTTACAGGGGTTTTTCATGGTTTCCCTCTGTAGTCTGGGCTAATGTGGAATAATGTGGCTATGTAGGAATATTGTGGTTCTCCCAATATAGGCCACGACTGCTTCCTTCCCACTATCCTTTCCACTACCTATAAAACCTTCATCTCATCATCCCATCATCTCATTAATCATTCATCTGACGCCAATAAATCTTAGTCATCATTACAGTGCGTCGTTAAGGGAGGACAGAGGTGAAAATCTTATAATCTAAAGTATAATATCAAACAAACTCAAAATACTACACAATACTAATCAGGTCACACAAAAAAAAATATATATATTTCTTTGTATTTTTGGTATGGTTTTTGTATATTTTTTGTATAAATTTTGGCATTACTGGAAAACACCTTTTCTGGTTAACCAACACAGATAATTTCGATATTTGAAGTGAAATCTAGTCGCAACAAACCAATGCATAATAATGGGTATTCGTTTCATCACATTAATACTTTTGCTGTTAGATATTTTTGAAGTTTTATCAAATTTTATTTTGTTTTTTTGAAAATTTACCAAATACTTATTATTTTATTGTATCATCATTTTTCATTTGTTTAGGTTTTCAATACCCACTTCCTTCCAAATACTATTCAGAAAAATTCACAAAAAAATTCAACACATTCTAATAGATAGTTGTAGAAAAAAGATGTTTCTCACACTCAATTGTGTAGGAAAAACTGTAGCAGAGATAATTTCATGCAGAAAAGAGTGTTTTCTATGATTTTTGTGCTATATCCACCGTTGAGATATATTTTTTAATATGGTTTTAATACTCTCATACCTTTCAGATAATTTTTATATGAAAGTTGACATAAACGACTAAATGAAAAAATAATGAAAAAAAAATTAAAAAATAATGTTAAAACTAGTGTTTTCACCTCTGTCCTCCCTTAAAACCTAATATAATAATAAACAAATGAAAAATATGGCATTAGCAGCATCTAGATACTCTTGACTGAGATATCAATGTTTTGAAATGAACATAAGCGACCGTTTAAAATATGAATGTTCTCTGTCTGGGGCATAAGCCACATGTCCCTTTGCAGTCTTGTGCAACTTTGTCTTCAAAAAGATCTTTTAAAAAGTTCATCAGCACTCGAACAATCTTTTCATAAGTTCCAGTTAGTTTTTCAAGATGATTTTATTAAACTCAAATTGTGAGAAAAAGTACGTCTAGGCCTACATACCGTAACTTATTTTAAATGTTCATTTTTGGTAAATATGATGGTGACCAATATTTAGTATTTACCAAAAATTACCATCAATGTGCATTCTATTGTGCCAATGGGAAGTAGAATTAAAATTAAGTAGGCCTACTTATTGTGCTGTATTTTGAGCCAATTTTTTGTGTGTAAATTTCAGAGTTAAAAAGTTCCATACCGGTAGACTGAAAAATGTTGTTTTTTGTATGTCAATTATTTATCAGACTCATCCAACTATAGTCGTCCAAATCATTGGAAATAACTGCTCTTTAGTAATTATGCCATCTTTTGGAAAAAAACACGTAAAACACATTTGATTTGTCATGTTGATAATCGTGATGAGAAGTAACTGGGCAAATGCAGCATATGCGTTGCAAGATATTTGTATGAAGACTCCTTGAAAACTTGGTCTACCTAACCTTGCATCACCGTGCGCAAGATACTGATACTGGCAAAGACCACTATTTCTAGTAATTTGATGAAAATGTATTCATCGAATAATATTTTTTTCAAAACGGCTAGTCCGACCCCAATGTAAATTTGTAATAATGTGTATCATATTTGTCTTTTTACGTTCAGTAAAAATTTGAATTGTCTTGACGAGGATTTATTTTCGCACGGCTTAATCTCATGGATTTTTCGAAAATTTGGGATGGCATTTCTCAAAAGTGGTCCAACCGAATTGGCCCCAAAACTATACAGTTCCAAGTTGGATAAGTCCGCATATTAAGAGAAAGTTTCATGTTGATCAGTCAAGCAAGCCCTGCGACCTGTGCAGTGCTTACAAATAAACAATCACAGATAAAGCTCCATAAGTCGCATGGAAATTTTTGCTATATCGCTCAGCTAATAAAATATTGAAGGCTTGATTAATAATAACTAATAAGTGTTTTAGACATGATAAAGCATGGTTTGGCACCCAATATTGCAATACATAATTTGTAGGCCTAAATCATGATGTAGTAGGCCCATTGTTTCAAAATAATATGCTGCCATCCTGGAGCATTTTGCCCGAGTATGAGAAGAGTGCATTAAAATATGAATTTTTATGAAAGTTCACGATTGAAACAAACTTTTTTTAAAAGTAAGTGTTCAATTTGGAAAATACCTACGCGTAACGCATGAAGTAAAAAGTTCATGTAAGAAGGAACACGTTAATTTTTTAGAATCTGATTTGTTATAATCATTTTGCCTGTCAATAAGCTACATGGAAAAACTCTGAAAACGCCTATGTACTAGTAGAAGGGCGCAAGCTTTCTCAGCTCCAAATGCAGCAGAATTACCATAAGTAAGCAAATAAAAAAAATAAGAAAAATAATAAGCAGAGTTGATTTTTTTCAACTCATAAAATGTAAAATAATACTGTGGGTAAACACACAGAAATTCATGATACAAAATTGCAGGGATGTCGTTAGGATTTGTGTATTGGGGGGGCGAACAGGTTACATTAATAAAATGACTGCCGAGCTGAACACCTGCCACGCGCAAAAAGGGGGTCTGGGGGCGGAAGTCCCCCAGCAGAGCCCCACACGAAAATATTGAAAATCTGGACATTTTTCACGTGATTTTTTATTCACAAGTGGTTTTGGAGTCTTATAATTGAATCATCATGGACATTTTCGAAGCTATACTTTTGCGATTTCTCTCAGCAAAGCCCCACAGGGAATTATTTGAAATGGACTCATGTTATTTTCCAAGTGATATTTGATATTTACAAGCAGTTTTGGAGTCCAATGATTGAATCACTATGGACATTACCAAAGCTATTTTTAATAGTATAATCATTATATGGACATTTTAGAAGCTATTTTCGTGATTTCTCCCAGCGAAATTCCCAGCAGTAATTTTTGTGAAATATGGTCATTTTTCAAGTGATTTTTGCGATTCACAAGCAGTTTCGGAATCTAATAATTGATTCATTATCGAAAAAAAAGGAAGTGTGAAGTAGTAGAGTGTATACTGATACAATTCATATTAATAAGTCATTATATTTTATTGTATGTTTATTCGTAGGTCAACATTACATATTTTTAAAGGAGGATAAGTTATTGGAGAACCCCCTAACAACGTGCCTGCAAAATTGAAGTCTCAAGATAATTACCCCATCCGGACAATCCTACCTTTCCCTTAGGATACTCATCCCTGGCCATAAAAAAAGGTATAAAAAAATAAAAAAAAAAGTATGAAAAAAGGTGCTCTCTTACATTTAATAAGAACAATTCAAAAAATGGCGAATGTTACACCTTTTTTCCTATTCTATGTCGATATCATTCTCAGGGTGAAGACTTTCACTCATGTATTTGAGATATTGAAATTTGAGTCGACGGTAACAGAAATTAACAAAATTTCCAATTTTACACGTTTGATTTTGAAAAATATTGTTTTCTCCTTGCTTTGGGTTTCAGTTTTTGGATTCAAAATCTTGTTCTGACATTCGTTGTTGATGTGATAAGCATCACTATCATATATCACACTTTTGTAAAGTAGGTCGGAGGAATATTCAAATGAACAAGAACGAAATAAAGCTGAAACATTTAATAGATGTCTGGCAGTTCATTGAACATATCACTTAGCAATTGATTATCTTGATCAGTTCTGTCAGGAACTAGTTCAACAATTGGCTCACTTTCATCAATCTGATAATCTTGAGGTATTTTCATTAGCTCTTCAGGACAAACAGAACACTTATTGTTTTTCTTTGAAGATACCCAGAGTTGTTTTGCTAGAACTGTATGTCTACTTTTACGATAAGCCATACAATGAATGTGTGCAAGTTTATCATAATAAACTCTGACAAAACCAATTTCAGAAAGGGCAATTCTCCAGTTCTTCATCAATGGAGCATTGGCAGATGGATTTTTAGAATCGGGTGTAATGATAAATAGAAGTCCTTCGGGTTTTAAAAGTTGGTACGCTTTGAGACAAGAGTCGTATCTCTGCTTAGGAGAAGGAAGGTATTCTAATAATAAGGAAAATACGACAATATCAAATGTCGATTCTGACAGGTCTGTAATTATAGAACTAGCTAGGCCTACCAATGACTGCAAATTTTTAGGAGCAGAGTTCACGCTGGCATTTAGGAAATCACACTGATGAACATCAGCAGATGCTGGTACCAAATCAATTGGCACAACTTTGAAAAATGTACAACTTTTGAAAGGATTATAGCAGCTACCCACATCCAACAAGTCCAATATTAATTGGGATGCATCACTACTGGTATACTCTTGTCCTATTATAGTTTCTTCTATTTTGCTGATGCTGGAGTGGTTTTTCACAACTTCAATAATTCCTGAAATATCACTGATGTTTAGGTCTACTGATTTCTTATAATACAATAACAATTTTCTCTCTTCTTTGAGTCTTTCTTTCAGCATTCCATCTCTCAAAAAATAGTCTCTTGATTGCTCAATCACCCACTCTATTCTACTTGTTGCTTTTTTATTCTGGTCTTCTGCATTTGGATCCCAGAATTTGGTTGCCAATTGCTTCATTGATGTAGCATATTTGTCCAACATTTCACGTTGATCGCAGTGAAGTTTCCACGCTTCCTCAACACCGAATTTTCGCGACTGACACCTTAAATTTTGGTGAACACTTTTGATGAAATCTGAGAGCAGTTGGTGCTCTTCACATGCCATCTTGAGAAAAAAGAGCCTCACAAGCACAATCCAATTTGATCTTCAGTTCATCTGGGTTATGAACCAGGTTTGTTAGTTGTAAATATTCCAAGTCAAGTAACATACCAGTCAGCCTAGATGCCAAATATGGTTCTGGATAATAATGAGCTATTAGCTCATACAGAACCTCTCCAAACTCATCAGAATTGCCAACAAGATTTTGTTTTTCATTGATGCCTTGAGTGAATTTCAGATACTCTGTCTTCGCTTTCTTTACAGCAGAATCAAGTTGACATTCACTAGCTATCAAGATATTTAAGGTTTTTTCATCTAGCTCCAAGAGCATGCCTGTGATTTGTGCACAGAGCTTTGATTCAAGGTTTGATACGAGGTAGAATAATTTTTCCCCTAATACATTTTTTGTGTCAGGATCAGCACCTATTACAGTAGAATATACATGTTCAAGAGCGTTATCGTCGGTTAGCAGTTTGATAATATCTTTCTCAGATAAATTCTCAGCAATTTTATAAGTGACATGCCTGGCACTAGATCCATTTGAAGATTTGCAAAACGGCTTAACTTTAGCAAGAAGGTGGGACAACAATACTGTCCTTGTTTCTAAAATAGGAATGGATTTATCCATTAAATCATTGTCAGTTGAAAGTCTTCTCAAAATATAGAGTAATTACTATTGAACTTATCACACTTGAATCTACTGTAAATTACGACCATGGAATCATCAGCTCACAGTCACAGCTGCCAGCTGGTCAGAGTCGATAAAGCAGTTCTACGTTCTGTAGACTACTGTATCGACTCTTCAGATGGACTGGGATCTTGCCAATACGTCTACTGGCCAGTAAATATATAGAGAAGTCTTGCAAACAGCTTAGAGCAAAGACAAACTACACATTCACGTCAGATGAGTCCGTTTCCTAACAAATGTAAGACCTCATATTTCAATTTCCGCTTCCAGTTCTAGCTCCTTTCTTTTTGTGTCAGGTCACGTCCGATATTGAAAGGTAACGATCACAATTGTAATACTTGAACGTATCCTCAACAGCTGTAGGCAAAATTGTAAATATAATTATTTTTGAATAGAAAGAATATTACTTCTATATCCTTCATTATAGTATCACATACTCTATTAAATCCTGCCGTGTTGGCTTTATTAACCTTCCCCACGTGTACTTCTCTGTCTAGAACAAAAATGTCAGCTCATCTGTATTGGATGATCATTCGCAACAACAATGCTCACTTATTGAAGAAAAGAGGAATCAACAAGCCGTTCAGTACTGAAACCAATAATCTTACAAACCTGAGCTCGTTCCGATATAATGGCCTCGTTCACAACAAAACTGTAGCTGTAGTTGCAGCTCCAGACAACAAGGGCTTCACAGTCATTCTAAAGAAGCCTAAGGCCTTGGTAAGTTACTAGACCTAGAAGCTGCCATGAGAATGCCTAGACCTAGTTTGTGCTTGCATTATTGAAATGTATGACTGAATGTAGTAGGCTGAATCGTTATTTGATTTTGTCGGGCCATTGAATTTTCAATCTCAATGGTAGTGCCGAGGCCTACTTAACCTATAACACAAATGTGTGTAAGCGTAGCGATTCAGTAAATAAATATCAGAGACTACTTGATCTATGACTACGTAGACCACACGATCGGGAAATGGTTTAGGCAAACCGATTCACGCTGAAACGGTTGAACAAATGTGTGTAGCCTATATCACAACAACAATTCAGAAACAGTTGAGCAAAACGTTTCAACGCCAGCCATTTTGAATAATGGCAGCGCCTTGTGAATCGTTCAAAATTACCTTGTGCAACGCCTTCTATATTATTACAATAACATAGAAAACCCTGCCTTGAATTGGTTTGACGTGTATATCAATCATGTAGAGTTATACAATTCACTTTCCAAAGTGGGTTGGAACTAGAGTGTTTTACACCAAAACCGACAGGTATAGGGCTATCACCATCTGTAAACCGTTTCAGTGCCTAAACCGTTTCACGACCTTGTAGTATACTGGTACGTAGTCTACGGCGTATCCTTGGCCCAGTTCAAAAGAAAATGGCCTAGGGTAGGCCTAGTTATGTCAGTGTGTAAATTTATAGTGGGGCCTGAATTGGCTAGTGCCCACCTGTTATGGGGCTGTGACTGTTTGGCTGTTCCCAAACAACAGGCCACATCTGTCGTCTTCCCACTATAGAAAAATTCTTATTAGAATAATCTTTCATGTAATTCATCATCCACTGATGCCAATAGTTCTTGTTCAATATTGTCAAGTTGTTGAACTCAATTTATCAAGTTATAGGGTTATATTCCTTGGCCTATTGTTCTAGTTTGTTTTAGTAACAGCTTAGGGCTAGGCTCAAGCCTAGGTAGGGTCAGTGTCCCGGTTTCCAGCCGCTCTAGCACCTTTTGTCATTAATTTGTGAGTTCATTGTAGAGCTGTTTAGATCACTTCATTGATGGAGTGCATTCATAAGCAAAATGGGATGTTGAAGTCATTTTTATCTGCCAAATCAAATTTAGTGTGGGTGCTTTCAGAAATTTATTAGAGATGAATTTGTAAAAAATTACATTGCAATAGTTTCCGGCCACTGCAGTCAGTTTTCGTCCAGGCTCCAGCCGCACCTAATACTGCTGTCACTTTGGTGTTTCGACGATTCTTCTAGTGCCGAGTGCATAGTTTCAAAGTAGCTGTTATGTTGTCATCATTTAATGCATTTCGTGTGGTTTTGTATCGATATATCTCCAAAACTATTGAACTTTTCGTGGCCACACTATCTTTTGATGAATTTACTGTGACCTTTAACGATACTATTTTTTTTTAGGGGGGGATGCGGTGTTTTTGATCGATCTTTAATATCTAGGCCTATTTGAAAAACCCTGGGCATGATGAGAATTGACATTACCGGTACTTGAAAGTTGAGAACTCACTCACTCGAATATGACTGTCAAAACCACTGCACAATGTCAGCCATCTTGACAAAATTGTACTAGGCCTATAACATGAAAGTGCACAAAAACACTTTCTAGGCCTATGTGATTACACGAAAAAGATTGCCACACCCATAACCTGCAACCAAAAGCTTTTATATATGATTGATGTTTAAAACAAAAAGTAGGCCTACACCACACAATTGCAATTTTTATATCATCTACCAACTCAAGAAATATCATCCCACCAAAAACCCTGACGGGTAAAAACTTGGAGCCAAGTCCTGAAATATTTTAGCTACTAACTTCCCGATATGAAAGGTGTGAAATCAAAACTGTATGCCAAGTGCAACTTCTTATTCATCAATACAGCCTGGAAAATAACACTTCGCTCATTGCCCCCCACGTCCCCTCATATAACACCACCCCGAATTGAAGTGAGGTGCATGATGCTAAGAAATGGGTAACTTCATGTTCCTGACACAGGGAAACGTAATATTTTTGAACTCAATTTACAACCCAGACTTACTAAAAATACTACTCCAAGTCTGTGCTTTTCTTGTGAACAGGGTTATTAACTATTAATAACTATTCATAGTATTTTCATGACGTTACCGGTTTCCTGTTGGTGTGTGGTTCAGTGTTCTATATTTTTGTTCATATTTGTTGTAGAGAACTCCGGGTAAATCTCTCTTGAAGACGACCATGAAGTCTGGACCAAGGAGGTCATTGTACAAGCTGAATAAAATGCTGAAGGCCAGCAGATACAGGACCGACCTCTGCAAGGTAAGCAACACTTCTCCCTATAGATGTAAAGATCCGCCCATCCTGCTTGGTCAGGAAAATTTAAGTAAAACCGATAGTAGGTTCGAGCTCTGATGTGTGTCATCATGTGTATTTGTTTAGCAACATTCATTTATCAAGGTGTACCCCGACTCCATCGGTCAAAATGTTCCTGCCAGGGTGATTGATTTCACTGGTATAAATAAATGATCATGAAACTTGAATCGTGCAAGAAACAAAATTATTACAGTAAACTCTCGGTAATCCAAAATGCAAGGGACCAAAAAAAAAGATTTTCATTTATAAAAATTGAGATTAACCAAAAACCTCCTTTTCCACGAAAATCATCACACTTCCTGGTTGGAATTGAAGCAATTTTGTATTGCGCGTGAGAGAGCGTGTGTCCTTGGCTAGCCGACAACGCACGATCATTACATAGCCCGCTTCCATTGGTGCTTGGCCGTCCCGAGTCTGACTGACGGAACAAGTATTCCGAGCGTTCCGCTCATTAAGGATAGAGCTGCTATCGCACTCGGAGTCAGATGACGCACTCAAGACAGCAAGCTTCTCGGCTAGCTTTGGCCTATTGTTTCGTGTTGAATATATAACGATGGAAATGGGAAAAATAATGATCAATTGAAGGGTCGAAATATTGGTTCGAATTACGGACTAACCATTTTCTTTAACATTGAAGTGCCTATACCTTCAGCTGGGGACTGACTTTTGAGTTTGAAATGTGTCAAATTTTGGATTTAACCGAATTTGGATTTTAACGAGGGTTTACTGTAACAAATACATCATCTGATGTACCGGTACATTAAACAATATTTGTCAAAAATTTTAATGAGTGAAATTTTCTTAATAACAGGTAGAAAGATCACTTGTATATAACAATAACACTCGATATCCTTGTCATCGATTTTTACCTCAGCGTACCGTTGGACTACATACAAATAAGACGTAACATATTGTGAAGTTCATTATAGATCGACATTAGGCCCTATTTTAGAAGAAACTTCTCTGCACCATGTTTGAGAGTTTCACTACAATACGTTCATCCAGAATGCCTGCGACAGTTTGTGATTGTTTATATGTTATGTTGACACTGAAAATGTTATGCTGTGGGTGGATTTCTCTTGATTTCTGCTGTTTGAATTATTCTACTTGTGCGGATCTGCGCAGTAGAGCTTCGCCTGTCTGCAGTCTACCCTGATTGGGTAATATTCCAATATGACTGATCCACATACAATCCGCGACATGTAAAGACTGCTTCATCTCGTCATTCTACTTTCAAATACCCTAGCTGGGACTGGGGGTAGGCAAACTAAAATCATCAGATCTGATCACCATTCACCATTTTGTTTCCTATCTATAGAACGTGAAAGGGACCTAGATTATTCATATTTTAATTGACGAACAAGATAGATGAGCGTGCTCAATTCAGACAGCTAAATTGTAGTGTAGCCTGCTAAAGACTTTTACTTCTGATCTATAGCATTCAATATAAATTACTACCCCATGATGGGTTACATTGCTTGCTATTTAAAAAAATATAGTACCGTAAATAGGGGTGTGCGAATCCATGTTTTTTATTTCGAACCGAATCTTCATAAAAAATACCGAATCCGAATCTTTTTAACATGCATTGTGAAGCGTGATAATGGGACAAACGACACTGCTTATCAAGTTACACTTAATCCAGGAAGTGAAAATCCCATCTCAGCATTCTCATAATGACTAGAAACTGCGAGGTATTCCCCTGAAAACACGTTTAATAAATATTTTATCATGAAGAAGCATCATTTTCTCAATTTCCATCATTTTTATTTAACGCGCAGTTATCAACATCGTAGCTGTTTGCTGCATGGCATCTGTCATCCAACTACTGCGTGGTCGTGACGTGTGTGGTCTAACCTTGACAAGGACGAGACCAAAGATCTTAGTATCTAACTTCGTTAACGAAGTTAGATACTAAGGTCTTTGACGAGACTTTCGTTCGTCCGACTCGAGACGGTGGAGCGCCAATCGAAGCCGGCCATATATGACGACACCACCCACTCGTAGGCTAGTGCGCATCGCACTTGCTCACGCGATCTAGAAAGTTGACGATGCAATGTTGCCACGTTTTTGGCGCCAAGATTCGAAATTTTCGAATCTTTTATGTTGGACCGAATCTGAAAGTGGATTCGGATTCGATTTGAAAAACATGGATTCGCACTCCCCTAACCGTAGGCCTATATATGTAGCACGCCTAGTTGTGTTTTATTTGTTCATTCATCGGTTCATGTGTACTGGCGATAGTAGGCTATTTTTAGTATATTTGATGAATATACTTATTACTTACTAGGACCAAACTAGCTGATAACATCATTAACATATAAGTGAATAGCCTACCAAAATCACTAAAGTCTGAAAATGGGAACCTATATAGTGAACGTTTTATGATTGGAATATGAAATATATTTGAATACTGTGCAAGTCTCGTGTAATTCATCTTTGACTTATCAATCATCAATCATCTTCTAGTTCATAGCATTTTTTATTTTTTTCATATGAATCTAGGCCTAACTAGTCGTGAAAGAGTAACTAGTACTAAACTATTAACTAACTAGTAGCTAGACAGACCTAAGCAGTTAAGTGTAATAAACCTGTACCTAAAATCACGAATTCTCTTGTGCTGTACTAAACTTGATTGGTATTCATAGATATGATTTATAGGCTCAAATTAACAATTGCATTTTGATTTAAAATTGTGATTTATGAGTTATGACTGACCAATTTTTCTTGTTAACAGGCTGCTCTGAGGAGAGCAAGCGCAGTTCAACGTTCGCAAAAACCAGTGCACCCGAAGAGACTTCGTGCGACTCCAAAGAAGGCTGAATAAAAATTGTACCTTCATCTTGATATAATAAACTTGTTCGTGTAAAATTTTGCATTTCACATTTGATCAAGTCCAAGATGCATTGAGGGTTGCATTTGCCCATTGGAGATGTTGTCCTCACTTCCTATCCCTTCCATGTTGAAAATATGTTCTAATTCATGGGCCACGTTTCAAGTACTACAGTATTGACCGTGGGTAGATAAGTGGTGATGGAAGGAACTAACGCTATGTTCAAGGCCAGGTCGCTGTCATCAAGTTTGCCAGCCTATCAGCAGTTTCTACAAAAAAAAACACCAGATAGAGCAGCAATCATATTACACAGAAAGTACTCATAAAATAGAACGAGTTTTCGAGTGAGTGAAGTCAAGATGCAAACCAACGCAACCCTCAATGCATGTTGACTCAACCTTGAAGCTTCGAGTATTCATAAACTAGGAAGGCTAGGCAAAAAGTAGATATTTATTTGTATGAATATTGAATAGTAATAGAAAGCTGGATACATTGATTTTGAAACTATCAACTGTTGGTCATTCACTGCCTTTGTCATGCAACTGTGTGTACAGTTATCGAGTATATTTTACATGAGTGGAGGTATGCAGCATTTTTTAGTATATTCCATTTAAATGTCATTCATACAATGCATAAGTCTATACTGCACTTGTCTAGTATAATACGGTTGCAGTCACTGAAGTTGTAGATCAAGCTACATTAAAATACGTCCCGAAAAAATATACGTATTTAAACTAGAGAACAAAGTGCTTATGCACTGCTCGTTTATTCTATGAAAAAATTGGTTATTAAATCAGGCCCTACCTATATTTGATTTGATAGAAATTTTAATTCTAGATTAAACCATTCTATGTGACCCCAACTCAAGTATATACGTATATCACATTGAATAACTAGCCAAAGAGAAAGCAGCATATTGGTTGTAAAATGAGTGAGGTATTTTCATGAAATGTACCTGAAAGCTATATACACGCCTTGATTTTGACATTATCAATCTGTCCTCATTCATTCATTTCATTCTTATAGGTAACTCGTAGCCTTTGCTATTCTTTAAACCGTATTGATTTTCATTCACAAACTTCCAACTACTTATAAATTTGTAATTTTCAATGTAACTAGGCAAATGTAGCATCTGTGTAGAAAGTGTTTATTTATCATGTACAACGTCAGTACAGTCGAAAAAGGCGAGGGTCACAGTCAGCTGACCATTCTTCCAACTAACCTGGCCCATGAGAAATTGAAGAAATTACCAATGAATAATGAAGAACAAAAATGCAAATTACAAAATGAAATACTGAAACTTGGGAAGTATAACATGAAACAGTTTCAACTTGATGATAACGATTACAAGGGGACGTCCATAAATTATGTCACACTTTTTTAGGCCACTTACCCCCCCCCCCCTCTCTCCCTTGCCACAGTTGGTCACAAAACCTGTTACCCTCCCCCCTTTAAATACGCCACAAATTCTCATACCCCCCCCCCCCCCCAAAAAAAAAATGAAATTAACTGGCGGCAAAGGTACAATAAAGTAATCAAATCAGAATATTCATTTCTTCATGTTTACTTTTTGAGTAGTCAAACTTGATAATTATTTGAAATGCATCTGCTGTTACTAGTGGGGTGGGTATAAATATAAAAATCTATAGGAATGGCGCCAAATACATAGAACAAAAAATGGTACATCACACAGTTGCCTCCCCCCTTGTAACACCTTGTCACAAATCTTGACAACCCCCCTCCTCCCCTAAGCTGTGACGTAATTTATGGACGTCCCCCAATAGTTAACAATGATTTTCTTAATATGTACTTGAATAATAAAATTATAAGCTATGACTCCTATGAGGAGGTAAATTGATGACTGAGGAGTAATATAATACTCCTTTTATTTTAGAATCATGGCAATATTTTACTACCTGTATATTATATTATTTCAAATTACACACTCTTACATTCCTGCCTACATTACATTCTCAAACCTTAATTTGAGTTGATAACTCAATTGAATTAAACCTTAATTGAAATTTATTCAGCATTGAGCCTACTGTGCGTTACAGGATGAGCGAGATATTTTCATGAAATCTATTCGAAACTCGCACACCTTGACTTAGATCAGTGGTGACCAACCCATGACTCGCAGGCATTATTTCAGTGGCCCGCTGAGGAATGGTATGAATTATATTACTATTTAACATGTGGAAATCAAATGCCCCATAGGCCAAGACGTGGATGCATACAGAGTGTCAAAGACGAGGTAATTCTCTAGCTAGCCGCTACTACATTAATAAAAATAATTATCAACGTTATGTAGTGTAAATCAAAACAAAACGGTGTATCAAAAACAGTACCATATGCGGGACCGAACACGCGCAAAAGACTAGCTCGCTACCACTATACGCTACCGGTGAGATTGGAAATTGAAGCACATAATCACATTCACAGTGAGTGAGTCATTGTCCCTTGGTCACTTTTAGTTTTATTATAAGTGTTGTGACGGCAAGACGTGTTTCGGAGCGAAATTAACATTATGTCAGAAAGTGCAAAGCAACCAATAATGAATGTCGATTATTTCAGGAAAAGTGGACAAATATGTACTTTTTTACCCACTTCAAAGGCTAATCGGTGTGTTGTCAGTGATTTTGCATTCAAAAAAATCAAAATACTTTGAGCAAAGGCCTACAATCAGGAACGTAATGTTTTTCTTTTTTCCTTAGCCTTCTCATCTAAATCCATTCAAACGTTCCATCAAAAGTCAACAAAATACACCTAAAATTATGGTTTGAAAAAAATCCCCAGGCAAACCCCCTGCGGGTCACTGGCTTCGCACATACTACCTTGTATGTGCTAATTGTTCTTATCAAGAGTAGCATACCCAGCAAAATAATCCCCGAACGCCGCTGTATATATAATACATAATTATTTTTAAAGTGAACTTGTGTGGCCCGCGGTGATATTTGGAAAATTTAGATGGGCCCCCTGCCCAAAAAGGTTGGTCACCTGCACTGACTTAGATGAAATATAGTCGAGAGCTCTACAGACTTGGGTGAAAACTATCAAGTCTACAAAGCTATGAATCACAATGTGCAAGATGCTGAATAAAGAATAACCACTTCAGCTGTGGAACTTCTTTGATATGTTTTTTAGGGACCAAAAAACTTACTGAAGTGAAAAACTTACTAAAGAAACTATTTAACATGTCGGAGCATATGGATGGGATCAGAGAATAAAGTTTACCAAATCCAGAGAATTATAAAAAAAACCTGAAGAATACTTGCAAGAAACCTACTAAAGAGGTTCTACTGTATTTCTACTTTCTAGCTATTATTGGTCTTAATAAATCTAGACACTTCAACTTTTAATCTTCAACTTTGGACAAGTCCACAAGCCCGAAACAATTTTCATGTTAATCATGCAGTTGAACCGTGTGATCTGTGCAGTGCTTACAGAAAAATTTCAAAAAGCTCCTTATGAGTGGTACAGTATTATAGAAGTCTTTGCTATCAGCCTATCAACCATCTAATCATTTTTTTCTTTTAAACAACCATCAAAATTTTAAACTTGGTAGAAATATGTACGGTACCTACTAGAACAATATTATAATTCTGAATTTTTATTTTCTGAATTTTCTGAATTTCTAATTTCCATTGGAAAAGATTGATAATTCCACCCAAAGCTATTCTTATGGTGATTTTCCAAATTTCCTAGAAAAAACAACAAACTGCTTTTACTCAGAAACCACCTTTTCTGGTATGACACCAACACCATGCTAGTGTAGAAAGTATCAAGTTGATGTATGCTGCATAAAAAAAAATACAATGCTGAAGTGTTTTTTTTCGGTATGTGAATGGCTCATTTACTGACGTGTGCATGCATGCCACACTTGGCATTTGTACCTTTGCTAATATTAACACCATCTGGGTGGTACTCCAGAGTAGACTAGGTAGACTAGCAACATACTAGTAGTTGTAAATCATTTGTAATCCCAACTGTTGAGATAAATAGGATTTACTAAAGGATATGTGATTTGATTGAAATAAAATGAATAGACCTTTGTAAATTGATGATAATTATGTTCATAGGCATACCTATAAAAGTATTCATACATTTGATATACACTACAATGTCATAATGATTTCAGCATATTTACTAGATGTCAGCCTATACATAAAATACATGGCTCATGGACGGATTATACCCTAAAATCTATTTCATAACCACATAGGCCTATGGGCCTGCATTTCACACTACGTAGAAGCAGAGTCGATAAAGCAGTTCTACCTCCTGTACAGGAGGTACAGAGAGTACATACTGTACAGGAGTACAGGAGAGAGTTCTACAGGAGGTAGAACTGCTTTATCGACTCTGGTAGAAGGTTGCCAAATAATATTGTGTATTTTAAATATGCATAGCGTATTGTACACTGTTTGATATTTTTCCATATACAGAAATATGATTAAAGTTGTAGGAATCCGAATATGTATAGCAATCACATTCAGTTTTGGTAGTTCATTTTTATGTAAAATGTGGCATTTTATCACAAACTAGTAGTAATCTACTGAAAAAACAGCAGCTGCAACCTCTAGATCAAGACTTCCCAACTGGCCTTTTCAAATGACCCACGGTATGATCTCTGCAATTCTGCATCACTCATAAATTCATACAAACTCTACAATCACTGCACTTGAGTATAATATTCTCGGCAATCAAATTGAGAATATATATGGCATCGTTGCGCACTCCCTCCTTGCGCCATTTCAGTTACAAAGACCTGAATAAAGACGTAATGACAAGAAGTGCAATGCAGGCCCAAGTAATTTAATCTTGTTCTGAAAAAAAATCAGTTTCAGAAGCTTGAATATGTGTGTACCAAAAATATCTTGTTTGTATATGGGCACACCATGTTGAAAACAGGTGAAATATTAACGAACATTATCGGACAATCAACTGTGTGGCCCCCCTCAAATTTCCCCATGAAAAAATGTCCCTCTGAGACCTCTGAGATATCTAGTTCATGGAACTTCATGGAGCCTACTTGTCACGGCTCAAAATATCAAATTAAAAAAATAATAATCACCTCATTTTTTTTTATTCGCTCTCTAGGTTCTTTCACACGGTTTCACATGTTTATTCTATTTCGATATTTTTAAAATATCAATTTAAAAAAATAATAATTACTTCATTTTTTTGTACTCGCTCATCCATCAACGCGGAAACACATAACGCGTTTTCCTAGTAATGAAAAATAAGATGGCAGTGATGTAATGGTTTGGGCCTCAAGGTGTATATATATATATATATAATAACCAATCCAAAGATAAGTTGATATGTTCCAGCTCATCCATCAACGCGGCAACACATAACGCGTTTTCCTAGTTTACGTTCACACACGGTAACTTACGATCGTAGGTGGGGTTACTCTAGTAGTTGAGTAGTAATGTAAACGGGGTCCTAGAGGCTAATAGACTTAATATCTGCAATGCCTCAACTTGTATGCCTATACTGGACGGTATTATGCAGACAAACTAACCTTATGTACAGGTAGTTAAAATGATAAAATGTATCCCAAATAAACTAGAAGTAGGCCTACACAATATGTCTGCATTCAGACAGTGAGTCAAGCTAACACTTCATTTTATAATACAGTGTACATACATCAACATTACTAATAGTTGAAAATAAATATTAAATACCGTATCCTCCTGCAACACAATCTTTGCTTTGACCTACGCGGTACTACATACAGTGGTTATAATAAATTCTTATACAATAAACTCTTATACAATAAATTCTTGAGTAGGTAATGCTACTGAAAATACATATTTAGTACATTTATATTGGTACTATTTCAACAGCATCAGCCAGCAATCCATTTTCTTCTTTACCAGTATCCATTGGATTACACCGACAAAATGGACAGTTTCCTTTCTGAAGCACTTGCATCTCGAAATCTTCCAGATAGAAAATCTAGTGGAGAAAATTTCAAATAAATCCAAGCCATATAGGGCGTGTTCGACAATCTAGCTCTCTAGTTTCTAAAGCTGGATTCACAATGCAAACTAATGATTAGTGATTAATGATTAACTAGATTAGTGATTAATGATTAACTAAAGTTGGCAGATACGGAATCAGTGTTGACGTTCACATTGTGTTTAATATTAGTGACCTTGAAAGTTAACCAACTTTCTACTTTAGTATTAATCATTAGTTTCAATCATTAGTCAGACCAATCAGAAGTCGTGAATTCGAAATGACAAGAAGTCAATGCAAAAGGAAGCTATCCCGCTCGATGAACCGCTCGTTTATAGCCTTCTAACATGTAGATTTCTATTTGAATCTGTCATCTTAAGACAGCTACAACTCATGAAAATTAATTCTTATTTCAAGCCTATGTGAATGCTCGGTTTCTTAATTTTAGTATTTAGTATTAGTCACTAATCATTAGTTCGCATTGTGAATCCAGCTTAAACAACAGAAATTTCATGAAGAGTAAACATATTAAATTGCGTGTATAACTATGCACAAACATTTATCACATGACCGGTCCTACTTTAAAATAGAAGGCTCTGAGAGACGCTAATAAAATAACTACACGTAGATTATTACAACTTCTTGATACAGTTAAACCTGTAGGCTCGACCATCTTTCTTCAAAGGACTAGGAAAAACCATTCATGCAGCCAGGGCCGTATTTACGCCTGGGCAATCGAGGCAGCTGCCTAGGGCCTAGTCTAGGGGGGCGGCATTTCCTAAATGCTTTAAAGAATATGTATTTTCTATATTTGTACGAACTTCAGCAAATGAAAACAAAACTAAAAAGTATGGAAAAAGTATAACTTCGAAAATATCCATGATGATGCAATTATGAGACTCCAAAACCACTTGTGAGTCGCTAAAATCACTTGAAAAATGTCCATATTTTCAAAATTTCCCTGGGCATCATGGGCCTACATGCAAGTCGTCACAATCACAAAGTCATAGAATAGATTACGATTAGGCTATTGACAACTTTGCTGCGAGGAAGGTGCGACGTCAGCAGCTTAGACGCCTATACTTTCAAGTGATTCAATCACAGCATTGACTAGATTAATTGCTACGTAACATAGAGGAGGGGCGGCCAAAAATTATTTGCCTGGGGCGGCGCAAAACCTAAATACGGCCCGGCATGCTGCTAATATAACACTGGTTATGAGAATCAAGTGGGACAAAATAAATTACAGGATCGAGCAGAAACACAATAGATCTGGAAACGATGCATCGAGGTTTCACTGCATTCGTAACCTTCATCACCGATAGCTAAACATTAAAAAAACTTACTTAGGTCCAGTATTACCAAGTCCAGTTAGTAATTATCTGAGAGTTGGTGAAAACAAATACTACAGGTAACCATGGTGATAACAAGTTTGAACTGTCAGATAAAGGCTAACTGGACTTGGTAATACTGGGCCTTAGTTGAAAAACCTTACTCCCAATATTTAATCACCGCTCTCTTCTGAGACCCTTACCTTAATAATTAATTTCTAAACTGTCAAGACGTTACCGAAATGAAAAAAATGACCTCGCTGTTGATGCGCCGTAAAACCCTAATATTCATTCATTCATGATAAAGTGAGTAAAAAATTAAAACACCGGGCCTGCAAGAACTCAAAGACAAATCAAGGCTGGTTCAACAATCTAAAACATGAAGAATCTGGAACAGTAATGTAAGACGACATTTTTTGCCTGCAGATAGTGGTAGTAGTATAAATATAGTAGATAGTTGGTATTACATACCTTATTGCAAGACTCGCATAACGTGATTTGCAAATCAGGCAAAACATTACGGTAAAACTGCCACTGCAATGGTTGTGGCCAGCGACAAATGAGCACGCTTGCAGGAT
>OZ023330.1:14035531-14078031 GCA_964007535.1 Brachyptera risi | reverse complement strand
GAACCAGAAGCATGATAGACTACGCAAACGATTGGTTTCATTTAGGCTGTCTGTTTGGTTTAGCATTAGAAGTCCAGGAATATTTTTAAACCTTTTACGACGTGCAGTCTCACGACTGTAGTTTTCGTAATGTCGCATTGATTTTCATTTTATTACGTTTCTGAATTTAAAAAATACGATGAGGCAAATACAGAATTTTGATAAAACATGGATTCTAAACTCAGCACCTGATTGATTGAGTTTGTCCTGAGTTAGAGTTTGTTAGAGTTAGTTAGGGTTTGAGATTGAGTAGTAATTAGAAACAAATAAATTGATTTGTCTTGTCAAAGTATACCCACCAAATGAAACAAACGAATGCAGGAACGGTTGCCTGCAGTTGGTGCACGAGTTACCACTCTTCGACATCAGCTGATTAAAGGTAGAACACCGATAGCACATTGGTAGGAGATCTTCATTGTCACTATACGGTTTTGCTTTTATCGTCATATACGCCAGATCAACGTTGTCCTAAGAAATTGAATAAATCATACCAGATTGCCAACTTTGATAATCAATGTGTATATGAGACATAATTGTTAATTTGCAGTAACGGCATATGGGCCCAGAAACTTATCTGGGGCAAACTATTTTGAAAATACTATATGTATTCCCATTTCCCAATCAAATACAATGAATACACCAAAATCATCTACCATACTGTATTGAGCGTGGATTACATCTTCAATGGAATAAAATGTAAATGTAAGTTATACAGCCTACATATTTCTATATAATTGTAGTTGAAATAGGTATAGTGGTGATGATCTCATTCAACATAATTTCATTTACTACTGGCACAGTAGCTGAGTGGTTAGCTCACTTGCTTCATGTGACCCGGGAGGTGAAGGGACATATCGGACCCGGTTCGATCCCTGCCACCGTCCATCCTTACATGTATTTTTCGTGGTTTCCGTCTGTAGTCTAGGCTAATGCCGGGATGGTTCCCACAATATAGGCCACGTCTGCTTCCTTCCCACTATCCTTCCCACTACTCATAAAAACCTTTATCTCACCATCCCATCAATCATTCATGCGACGCCAATAGATCTTAGTAATCATTACAGTGTGTCGTTAAAACCCAATAAAAAAAAAATGAAAAATTTCATTCACTAGGTAACCAATGTTGAATTTCTTGAATGGATCATTGTCTGGAGTGGATTTTGTTTTGTTCTCCAGGTCCCTTGAAAACTATAGAGGTTTCACTGGTAAATGGAGGTTTGAGACCTTTCATGAATCTTGAAATTAATCAAGTATACGTACCCGTAAACGTGAAAGCTATACAAATTATAGCTAATTGAAACGTTCAATTTATTATACCTCTCTACTTTCTAGCAGCCTTATTCAATGAGGTAGGTCCCGGTAGTCTACCTGTTGTTGAATCATAGTATGTAGCGCATAATCTTTAGTCAAGTAAAATTAGATGTCAGCAGTGTCAATTCCAGGCGCCTTAAAACTCTAATATTCATTCATTCATTCCAGTGTTGGAGAAGTTCACTTATGAAAGGAACTTTTAGAAAGTAGAGTTCATGTCAAATAAATCAAACTTTTAAAAAGTTTAAAGTTCGTTTCCGTGGCTTTGCTGTAAAAGTTCAAGTTCAAATTCGAAAAAACATAAGTTCGTTCAAAAATTCACCTTGAAAATTATATGGAAAAAATAGTTTGAAAATAATATATGGCTCGCCTGGTGACAAGTGAAATCCCAAACAGGGAATATTATATATTTGGGATAGACTGTGAAATATAGTCAATCTCATTCGGAATTTGGATGGGGAAGTACGATTAGTGCGATCGTGTCGATTAGGATTATGAGTGATCTAAAATTATGAACTTTCAAATCCCGTTCAAGATCACCGAAAATCTAATGTGAAGAAAGTTCAAGATCATTGACTGGAAATGTAACGCGTTCATTGAAAAGTTCAGAAAAAAAGAACCCGTTCGCGCGAACGCGTTCATTTTAAAAGTTCATTATCCAACACTGGTCAATTCACAATTTACCACAATTTAGCAGTCACAATTTACCTGTAATCTTTGCGGCACGCGAAGCTTCTGTAGTTTTTGTAACAATTGGTGTGCCAACTTATAAGCTCCCAAAGTACGGGCTTGATTTGCTAGCGTATAAAGCACAGCGCTGATTCAAGTTAAGAAAAAACTGAAAAGTGAACAAATTTTCATTCCAGCTGAATGAAATTGAATTTCTGAATGAATCTTTCAGACTTCAGTTCATGTTGAATGAATGTTGGGGATTTCAAGGTGCGTCGACAGCGAGTTCATTTTGTGCCTGTTAGATGACTTTATAAACTCAAGTTATGAATAAGAAGTATATTGACAATCAGGCGCCGCTGTCAGTTCATATTCGTAACTCTTGCAGATCTGCACAATGCAGAATGGCAAGCTCTAAATATCTTACCAGTACATCTATCTATCTATATTCATAAAACACTAGGCACCACACTTCTTAAAATTGAATTGAATTCACTTCCACTTTCAATTGAAAAGTACATTTCAAACCATTGTCTTATTCACGGAAAACCTGAGTTATAGGATTTAGTTCTCACATTCTGTGTATTATTAATTTATTGTTTACATTTTTTTAAATACATAAATATAGTTCGTATTATTCATTGCAAGTGATGTCAACGTGATACTATCAAGATTACAATATAATATTGAAAACCACTCAGCCAAGCTGGTATTGGACTAAAGGACCAACTGCTAGTGTATCCTAGTTGTCCCTGAAAGCAGCAGGGCAGTAAGTGCTCGCTCAAATCGACTCAAAGACCAACAACCAATCGCTGCTTGGGAACAAACGAAGTTGCGACTAACTTTAGTGATATTTGATTTAAAGAATATTATTTTGTAATGGACGATATGAGATGAATGATTGATGATGATGCAGGTTAGTGATATTTGATTAGTCTTATCAATAGGGTTGTCACTTGTCAGTTGATATTCGATATATTGATATAGTTCGTCATTTTTTCAACGTACGTATTTGATAATCAATTACGATTTTAGTATTGATGTATCAAGATAATCAATATAATTGATACTTATTTTTAATTGCAAAAAATATTTCAAGCGCCTCGGGCTATCCAATGGGAAAGCATGACGGAAGAATGCTCATGCTTGATTGGTTAATGCATACTTGTCACTGGACGTGCTGTGTGTGTGGAGTTGACAAGTAACAACCTGCCACAGAGTCTGTTGAAAGTGTTAATATGTTGAGATCGTCGAGATCGTCAAGTTGATAAGCTCTTTGGTTGAGTTGAACAGTGGAAGCGGCAACTGGATGGCTGTCTTTGGTAGTTACAGTGTACACGTAAATCCTTCATATTCCCGGTGACTTTTGTGACTTTTGGTTGACTTTTGTGATGCGTTGTAATTTGGTGCACTAATCAGTATTCAATACGTAATTGGTTGATATAGGCCTACACAATATAATTTGTAGTTCAACTATGGTAGTTTCTATTTTACTATTCTGGTACAGTATTTGAATGATTTATCAGTTGATATTTGACACTGAGGTCTTTTATAAATAAATAATGAATGTTATAGAGATTTTGAATTTATTTTCTCACATGCGTATATGAATCAATTCTGACAACTTGACAAGTGCGTACAGCACCTAGCATTCTCCTCTTCTCGCCCTACTCAACAGCTCAAGCAGCTTGATTCAATTTATCTAATTAATTTTACGACCTCATTCATAATTAGTCATTCATCACTCGAATGAAGTGTTTTGGCGAGTTTTTTGGAAGGCCTATATCATTAATTCCATCAGCCCTATGTGTTGATAAACTAAATTTAGATGAGACTATCGAACATCGATATATTCGATTAACAATCATTTCAAGTTGATTATTGAATCTTATCTGAAATATCTAGATGTTTTCTATTTGAGAGGCCTAATCGATGTGAAGTCCATGATTATGGATCATACAAATTACAACGAACAGTGATTCTTATGGATAAATAATAAGGATACAATTGAGAAACTCCGACTGGTTCCAAGTCCTTTGTTTCATGAACCAGAAACCGAGCGATGCTGAACAGGCTCTCTGGCATACAGGACGTGAAAGGTTCGTCCTGGAAAAGAATAATACAAATTCTAGTTTGATTAAATGAACAGGTAAGTTGTAAATAATATTCCCAAATCCCATACCATACGAGGGACTCCAACCTACTTCCAGCCTGAATTCAGAATCCAAAACTGTGCCTTCACACACTTCACTTTCCAAAATAGTGGCTTGAGTCATTGAGCCAAACAGAGGGAAAGAGAGACAAAGAGAAAGCAAGAGAGACTAAAACTAAAACAAACAATTTCTTGGAATGTTCTATGTACACATACTTACAATGTATCGTTGAATTGGATCGTAAGCATAGTAGATCGATGCTAGTTTATCATTCTCATAATATTTGGCAATCATGGCCTCCCTCTGATCTGCGTCTTGGTTTGCAATCTCGAGACATTGTCGAGCAAGAACCCAGTAGTAATAGCCAGCGTCTTGGAACCGAGACTCGTTAACAGCGTTCAAGGTCAAATGATGAAGAACCCGGAAGGCCTCCTCTGGACGGCCGGCCTTGTGAAATGCTGGCAAATAAGATAATGTGCCAAGTAGGTGAAATATTTGAAGCTCTATGTAGGACTGATCAGTTATAAGTTTGTGCTGAATGTATCGATATTGTCCTATGTAACTTCAAGTCCTTGTGATCAAAAAATGATTTCTTGATTCAGATGTTCATTATTTTGCATGGATAATTAATTTTATTCTTCTTAGTTTTTCTTAAGTAACAACATTTTCTTACCTAACAAAATTTAATGTTCAATACTTGTTTATGAGCCATCTATTACCTTGGGAGTTTTCCGTATTTCAGGCATCCGCATGAGTCATCCAAATTCAAATTTTACAGCAACCTACCAGTTAGTTTTGTTTACTGAATTATTTTAAATTTTGTGGAATTTAAATTGAAAAATACTAGATGAAATTAGAAAACTTGAAATTGAATTACAAATGAAATACCTGTCTGAGCTTCAGAGAATCTATCATGTTCTGCCAGCCATTGAGCGTAAGGCACATAAACCAGATCTTTGAGTTCAGGATGTTTTTCAGCCAGTGAAAATGCCTCATTCCAGTCCTGGCCCTCTACGTAAACCATCATAACACTTCTGTTGTCACCCAGCTTCTGATAGATCTCTGCAGCGTGGGTCAACTGGCCGAGTCTTCGCAGATGTTTCGCTATCTCGCCCATCGATTCTTCGTCTGCCATATCCAGACGTTGGCCAATATCAATAAGCCTTACGAAACAGAAACAAAATACTGTACTTCAAGTTTATTATGACCATAGAATACAAAAAATTATACAAAATAGGCCTAATCCTTTTTTAAAGACGTGGTCAACTTTAAGTAGATAATCGTTCAAAACCCACATTAATATAAGTAACTTTTGGTAGGCATAGGGTAAACATAGGGTAATATTTACCAATATTAGTCCCTGATAGCCAACACAAGCTGTCAGAATACTACAGTACAATGTATTGAGTTACAGCCTAATAGGTGTAGTTTAGAGTGGCCATATTTGAAAAAAGAAAATCGATGACAATGTCGAGAAGTTTAAAGTCAAATTTATTCCGAGACAAATTGTATAGAGAATGGGGGTTTGGGATCCACAATCGCCCCGCAGAGGTATTTTTTCGTAATTTATAGTCTTCTAATTATGTTTCGAGTGTTTTTTTTAGTACCATAAAACCATGAATCTATATTTTTTTCTATATAATAATTGCATACAACTGTAAACCCTGTAGGATATAACCCATACATGTGAAAATGATAAAAAGTAAATGACTTGAATTTGATAATAATAAAATCTGTCCTCTATCCAAACAAGTCGGGTGGGGGGATTCGGAACGAACCAAAATGTTCGGCATATTACACACAGAGTGTTGTGCTTGCCAGGCACAACACCCCCTCGCCATCTTCTTCTTCCACCTCCACTCTCTCCACAAGCTCCCTCCATACATCCCTATCTTCCCACCACTCTTCATCCTCCACTCTCTTCCACAATTATCTTCTTTCTTCCACATCCCATGTTATCACTTTTTCCCATGTTATCCTTGGTCTTCCTCTTTTTCTCTTTCTTTCGACTCTTCCTCTTTCAAACTCACGCCTTGGTATTCGCTCACTACCCATCTTTCTCATGTGTCCATACCATCTCAGTCTCTCTCTTCCCATCCTAAAACTTAATCTATCTACTTGCAATTCCCTTCGTATTTTTTCACTCCTCACTTTCTCTATCTTCCTCACACCCAACACACTCCTTAGAAATTTCATCTCTGGCCCTTGCAATATTTTAGATTCTTGTTCTCCAATCGTCCACGTCACAGCCCCGTACATAAGAATTGGCAGGAAGTAACTCTTGTACATAACAATTTAAATTTCCTCAGTACTTCTTCTTTCCATAAAAGCTTTCTAACTGTTTGGTAGAACATGTCTGCTTTCCGCACCCTTTCAATCAACTCTCTTTCAATCTTCCCATCTTCCGTCATTACACTCTCCAGATATTTAAATTATATGAATTTGATATAATATTTAAAAATAGATTCAAGAAATATTGCAGCGTTTTCAAGTAGGCCTATGGCCATTTTTTCATAAATTATTATTCATGAATATTTATAAACTAGTCAAACGCGAAATATGCGTTGCAAGATGAGCGAGATATCTGAATAAGGTATGAAAGTCATTGAAGTAGTTCTACCCTTGCTACTTTATCGACTCTGGTATTCTACACACCTTGATATCTGAATAAGCTATAAAAGTCGTTAAAGAAGTTCTACTCTTGCCACTTCATTGACTCTGGTATTCTACACACCTTGACGCATATAAAAAATACTTCATTGTTGGTCAACTCTTGAATCTAGAAAGCAGTGAATCTCGACAACTTAATTCTGTCATAATTTTTATGATATATTTTATGAATATTATCAGTCATTTTATTTTTTTTCTCCAAAACGACTGATCAGAATTGCTTAAAAAATCGTAATAATGTGTAAAATCCATGTATACACATTTAGAGAAAATTTCATCCCATTTGGAGAGATTTTATTTTTCAACATTTTCCGCCCAGCCAAATCTTATGGGGTTTTTAGAAACTTTGAGATGATGATTCTCAAAATCGGTCTGACCGATTCATCCCAAAAACTATACAGTTCGAAGTTGGATGAGTTTGCGTGTACGAAAAAATTTTCATGTTGATCAGTCAACCCTTGCGACCTGTGGAGTGCTTACAAAAAAAAAAAAACACACAGACAAAGCCCTATAAGAGTGGGATGGAGACTTCGCTACGCTCATCAATTATTATAATTATTTCAAATTAATTTCCTGACAGTCAGCAAAAATAACAAACTTTGCAAAGAAAGTTTATCAACATTTGTGGAGTAAAATGATAATAATAAAAATAAGATGACAAAACGTGTAATGTGTAGATATTTTGATGAGTACATAGTTATGTAGAGCCTAATGTGTAAAAAATAAAATAATAAATGGATAATAAGTTTATAGATGACGTGAAATCACACAAGACCCACACCTTACTCATAATAACGGACTCAAACCCAAGCCTGGAAACCCTCCTTAACGCACTTACATATCAGTCCATCCATGTTCACCAATAATTTCAAGAGCTTTTTGCACGTCGCCAGCGGAGAAAAACATTTCAGCGGCAGCCCGCGGTTGGTTAATGTCACTTGCCCATTCGGCTTTCTTACGAATCAGGGCTTTCTGGTCGGCACTACCGCCTGAAGATCCAAAATATTCCTGTGCCAGCTCAAACTTACGCAGGTCAGTGTACATGTTCAATGCTTTTTGCTCCTGCCTCGTACGTTTGTACAACTGAGCAGCCTTCTGGAATTTGCACTGATATGCTAATATGTCTGCTAGGAATACGTCTTGGTCTTTCTCACCAGCCCGGGACCGTCTCTAAACAAAGAAAACAATGGCAGAGGTAATATATCGTGATTTACTACCATTTCACCAACAAGTATTTTATTCTATACCAACTATTTGTTGGGAGTTTCATTCTTAAGCCTATCTGTTCCGACAAGTCACATACTAACGTGATACAAAAGTTTAATTTTTAATTTTAATGAATGTAGCTTACTACAGTAGAACCTTTTCAATGAGTTTTTTTAATATATATTGGGTTTTAACGACGCACTGTAATGATGACTAAGATCTATTGGTGTTGGATGGATAATTAATAAGATGATGAGATGATCAGATGAAGGTTTTTATGGGTAATGGGAAGGACAGTGGGAAGGAAGCGGTCATGGCCTATATTGTGGGAACCATCCCGGCATTAGCCTAGACTACAGAGGGAAACCACGAAAAACCCCTGTAAAGATGGACGGTAGCGGGGATCGAGCCAGGTCCGACATGCCCACTACCTCCCGGATCACATGGAACATGTGTGTTAACCACTCAGCTACCTGTGCCGATATAATAAGCTTAAAAAATGAAAAAATAATTTAAAAATAAAGTTTCTCTTTGGTACATTTTTTACCCCAAGTGGTACGTTTCATTTTTTGATACCATTTATATGCTCCCATGTGTTGAATACTTTTCTTCCGTTTGTTTTTCACTTGGCAAGTTCTTTTGTCTGGTCCCCTGAAAAACATACTAAAGAGGTTCCACTGTAAAAATATCAAAGTAGATGGGCATCATAGATCGTCGTCATCGTGGATCGCAGATTGTAGACATAGGCACCGTAGATATTATCAGTAGATAATCACTTGATAATTATTACTCACTTCACCTACTTTGACAATGATAATAATTTCATAAAATAAAATATATTATATATAGGCCCAACAAGAATATAATAAGAATTCTTATAAATATATAATAATATTATAATAATATTCACCTGAAAGTCATTAATGAGTTCCAGATATTTCAAATCTTTCTTGTGCATGAAAGCAAGCTTGGCTACTGGAAACTCGAGCTCTTCTAAAGCCGAGTGCGCGAGTGCATCCCAGTCTGCCTCTGTAACTCCCATGCAGGCAACTTTGTACGCACTCCTAAAAACAAGGCATTTTCATAGTTTGTATTGGGCATTATATACTCAATTCCCAATGATCAACATCCATTTCAATTCTTTTCTCAACAGTAGGTATGTGATAGTAGTGACATTTACCGTATACTGATATGGATCATTCTTCTCCTCACATTTAGGCCATATATGAAAATTTAAATTTCAGAGAACAAAATTTCAACTTATTTCTGATTGGCTTGCGATGACATGTATACTAATTCGTGATTTGTTTGTTCATCTTCAAATAAGCACACTTACTGAAACTGCTTCTTCTCCAGATATTGGTACATGGGTGTTGACAATGGAACTTCTACCGCTGCCATTAACGATGAGTCAAGACAAAACACTTTCGCCCCGCAGAATCCCACCACGAATCCCGTCAACTTTTGTTGGTGAGTTGGAAAGTTACTGGCTTTGATACTCAAAAGACCGTTGCCAGAGAAGCACAGCATATCTTCGTAGTGAGCATTCCAGGCAACACTATTTGCATTAGGTTCCTAATGTTGAAAAGAAACAAAGTTTAATTTATTTCATTTTCTTGCCTCCAAGGGAAAGAATATAAAAATCCTAAACCTTAATATGTGACAACTTATTCTTTTATCAATCACTTATTTTGTATGATTGCTGAAGGTTAATTTGAAGTGCTCATTGAATTTAATTACAGTGAAACCTCTATGCATCGTTCCCGGATCCATCATTTTCTTGCTAGTACCATTCATTTTTCTCACCCCACTCTCATCTGATCAATGTTAAATTTTCCTGGATGGATCGTTTTCCTGCATGGATGGTTTTATTTTTCCTGGTCTCTTGAAAAACGATGGATAGAGGTTTCACTGTACTATCATCAGTCTCAACTTCTACATCTACATGTCACTTGGTGTTTTACTCAAACCAAAATTGAAAATCTCAGTTTGGCCTTTTAAATCAAATCTGAAACCAACTAAGACCTGTTTTATTCGCAAAACAATGAGCATACTTTGAATGAATATACTGTACGAGTACGTCAAAATATAAACATAACATACCAGATCTCCATACTTAGAAACTCATCGATTATGAAACCAAATAAAAAATAATTGAACAAGATTGATGTATTGAATATGGAACTAGAAAAACATTTCGAGTCTATAAAATAAGCTTGGACTAGAAAATCAATATCTGTCATCAGCTCATCACTATCTACTCGACTGTGACCAAGGCAATAGGCAAAACGTCAAAATCTTGTGTGTTTGTACAAAGCATCTCTTGTGTTCTATCAACAGGCTCTCCATTATGAGTAGACATCTCTACTTATAAACTTCAGTAAGCTGATATTCTTTCTTTAAATTTTATCCAATTCTTACATTGGACTGAAAAAACTTATTAGATGAGCGTAGCAAAGACTTCCATTCCATGTACCAAAAAAATGCGCTTTGTTTTTAAGTTTGCTTTTTTGTAATTTTGTACACGGCATACAGGTCAGGAAAAAAATACAATCAACTTGAAATTTTTTAAACATACAGTGAAACCTTTACGCATCGTTCCCGTATCCATCATTTTTCCATATGTATCATTCATTTTTTCTCACCCCAATCACATAATATTGTTAGAATGACAATGTTACATTTTCCAGGATGGATCATTTTCCTGCATGGATGGTTTTATTTACACGGTCCCTTGAAAAACAATGGACAGAGATTTCACTGCATTGGTGTTATACCAGAATAGGTTGGGATTATTCTTTAGAAGAATCGGTTCAACGGTATTTCCGGAAAAAAATCGTAAATTTTGAAAAATCCCTATAAGAATAACCCGTAGGAAAAAATACTTGAAAAAGAAGACTTTTTCAAAAGCTCCAAAATTTTAACCAAATATGTAAAAAATCATTAGACACATTTTCAGAGATTTTTGCAACAATAATAACGAAGAAAACGCATTCAGAACGCATTTCAACATCAATCAAAGCTATCAAGGGAAACAAATTAAATCTATAGCAACAAGTGTTGGAACTATTAAAATGATGAATGGAATTGGAAGGCCGTGACATAATTGATTCTGGTAGGGTTTTTTAATGTTTGAAGTAATCCAAGGTCTGGAGATGTAGATTTAGCTGACAAGTTATTTTTCATTCTGGATCTCTATACTATTAACTTAATCTCACCTCACGGCGCAAATCCCGTGTTTTCCTAGTTGTACAATTAATTAAAGTGAGTTACCTGAAACAATAGTTCCTTGGTTGCAATGTCATACACAAGGCACTGGTTATTCTCATCAACGACGGCTAGCTTTTTTTTCGACACGCTCATATCTAAACATCGGATTACTGAGGCAATTTTCACCAACATTATAGGAAACGGGTTATCCAGAAAGATCTTGCATACTTGGCCATTTTTCAGACCCAAAAGGAGACCTTCTCGGTTATCCTGTCCTCCAATGACTTTGATATAACGAATAGGTGAATCCAGCAACCATTCCCTCTCCAGGCTTCCATCGAATCTAATACACTGAAGTCTTTTATCGAGACACAAAACAAGGTGGTTATTACAAACTACGAGGAGGTTGCACTCGAGATTCTGATTGATCTTCTCTTTCACGCGGTAATGCATCCCGTCTGTTTCGCCGGAATATAGCTCGTAGATTACGACACGTTCCGGGAGTTGTACCTTAGATCAGACATTTACACAGGTAAATTATGTGAACTTGATAATTGAATTAAGACTATAAATTCAAGCTTTTTGGACATGATTTATGCTGTACTTACAGCTAGTCTAGTCTTGTACACTGCAATTTTCTTAATTAAATCTCGGCATTTGATTCTGACTTTTTGTTCAGTCAGTAAATGTTGAATTATTACATCAGTCATATTTTCTCTGTAAGCATATCTTTCCTTGTACATGCCATGGACTGTAGCTAATGCAAGCTGGTAGTATGCAATGGTACCATCCTGACAGCCAATCACCTGTGAACATGACAAGTAAACAGTAAACCTTTGGTGAACAGTTAGTTTCTTCAGGAATACGTTCCGAGTCAGTGATCGAATCGAATCCAGACAAGTATTACATACTGTAATGTAATGTATACTGTAATACTGTAATTATATACACATGACATACGGTAATCCACATGACATGTAACTCACCACGCACGAAGAATCCGGGCGTACGGCACAACACCAAACCCACGATTTTTGTTCATCGCCAATACACCCCAGTTTGATGCCCTCTCGGGTCATAAGAGTACACACACGATTGGTACCGCTGATCAATAAGTACTCCCCTTTGTTGAAGTAGTTGACGCAGAGTGGATCGTAACCAAGTACACGCTCTTTTCCTACCTAGACAGAGAAGTAATATGTTATGAGGAGGCTCTACTGACAATCTGCTGGAGGTTATAAATAATTTCACGTCTAGTATGAATATGTTTATTACGTATATGTTTATGTTTAACGGCGCACTGTACTGAAGACTATGATCTATTGGTCGGTGAATGATAAATGAGATAATGGAATGATAGAATGAAAGGTTATCTTATCAGGTATTTTTGGATAGTGGGAAGGAGTTGGTCACGACCTGTTGTTAAGGAACCATCCCAGCATTGACCTGAACAAAAGAGGGAAACCACGAAAATATCCTGTCAGAATGGTCGACAGTGGCGGGAATCAAACCCCGGTCTCCTGAATGACGGTTCAGCCACTCGACCTTATGATTATGATTAATTTATATTCATTATTCATCTGAAGATGCCCACCTGTTTTCCACCCATAGTATAGAAGGAGAGTTTTTGTCCCCAGTCTGCCACGCAAATAACATCATAGTTCTCCTCCTTGGAGGGACTCCATGCGATTGCCCAGATCGGAGCAAGAGTTCCACTTGGCCCTTCGATCCGATTCTTCTCCTCCCCAGCCTTATTGCGTATCGAAACAAATCCACTGTTTAAACCGAGGGCCAAATACTGACCGTCGTTTGTCCATGCACAAGCATTGACACGCGAATTGGTTTTGTGCTTCTGTACGGCTTTCTGTTCGGGAGACCAAAATGCAAAGTCACTTATGGCGCAGCTGGCTAAGTGATGAGATACCGGGTTATACGCCAAACATTGGATAGCATCATTGTGCCTAAAATCAATACATTGAACACTTATTAACAACAGAAGTATCATTTCACTATAGGTCAGTCACCAAAGAAATATCAGAGATAATAATAATGATAGGCCTAGAAATAATTATTATAATAGTAGGCCTACAGTGAAACCTCCATCCATCGTTTTTCAAGGGACCAGGAAAATAAAACCATCCATGCAGTAAAACCATCCATCCAGGAAAATTCAACATTGATTATATAGGAGTGGGGTGAGAAAAAGTGAATGATACAAGCACGAAAACGATGGACCCGGGAACGATGCATAGAGGTTGCACTGTACTAATAATAGGTATATTGATATTTTTGGGAGGGAATCAAACCATAGATCTTCATTTCAAAATAAAATTACAGAGAAGGCTTACAATTTACAATCTCCATAAAGCTTAAGTCAGTGGCGGCCCGACAATACAAATTCGGGTCCATGGCCTCGCGCCCGAAAGGGGTGGGTGGGTGTCTGGTCAGGTAGGTCCCAGAGGGACCTACCTGACCACACATTATTTGATGAGTTTTAACGTAGATCGTCATACTGAATTAAAAGATGTGTTACCATTATGCCCATGTATGTCGTATGTCTACATATTTCAGCTGAAAACAAATGCAAATGTATGCAGTCATATAGACGTAGACTTAAAACACATGCAATGTGTAGGAAATTCATTTTATCTACTCATAATTATGATTTTGAATGAAACCATTAAACGTTCACTCATCGTGTTAAGGTGGAAGTCTAGTTTTTCCATGTCTTGTGGACGTTGTTAAGGGAAAGGATGAGGAAGGGTTGCAAAGGGAAGAAGGAAATCAAAATGTCGAAAAACTTTTTTTGTTTTGTTTCTGAGTAGTCGACAATTTCTCACAAATATGCTTATAAACTCAAACACATGGCCATTCGCTGAGGTTATATGAGAAGTAGAATTTTTTAATCACTCCCTCCATCGAATTTGGATCAGGTAAGAACTAAGAAGGAAGCAATGCTTATGCATACCCTATAAAACAATGGGACTACATCTTTGAAAATGTGCTGACAAAAAATTATTGAAATATTATAATCTCAAAATACTCTCCTGCAGGGCGATTCCATTTTAATCGAGTGGTTGTCACTTAAAAGTTCGAAATATCTCACAAACCAAAAATTACATATTCAAAATGTTTGTGGTTGAGAACGATCATGTGGGTGTTACTCACGATGAGGTTCACCAGTAAAACACTAGGCAAACGCGTTATGTGTTTCCACGTTGATGGATGAGCTGGAACATATCAACTTACCTTTGGATTGGTTATTATATATATATATATATATATATATATATATATATATATATATATATATATATATATATATATATATATATATATATATATATATACACCTTGAGATCCAAACCATTAAATCACTGCCATCTTATTTTTCATTAATAATTTATATGATAATAAAGAAGGCTTTGTTTCAATCGTTTACAATCAAGTGGTGACACTTGTTGCTTTGATTTAATAGATATCTTAATAGCTTTGAATAATTCATACAAATAACATTATATATTTTTTTACATCGAAACGGCTGATCCGATTTGAGTGAAAGTTCGGAATAATGTGTATCATTATCAGATTTAAATTCCCTGAGAATTTGAATCCTCTCAGATGAAATATTTTTCACGAATGTTTTCCTCTGGGTTATTCTAACGGGATTTTTGAAAACTTTGGAATGAGTTTTCTCAGAAGTGGTTCAACCGATCGCGCCTCAAAACTATACAGCATCAAGTCAGATAGGGGTTCATGTGTGTGCCAAGTTTCATCATGATCTGAATTTTTGTTTGACCTGTGGAGCGCGAAAAAAAAAAAAAAAAACACATTCGATTTTTCAAGTACAGTGAAATTGAGTCTTCGCTACGCTCATCCAACAAGAAATAAAACAGAGTATGTACTAGAGTCTCACAGGTTGGAACTATTCACGAGAGGACCAATATATGCAGGATGCAAGTTTTTCAATGCCCTGCCAAATTCTCTCAAAGTTACCAGTGAACAATCATCGGAAAATGTGTTCAAAGAAGCTCTGCGTAAATTTCTCACCGAGAAATGCTTATACAAAGTCGATGAATTCTGTTGAATTCTCCATACTTGTCTTTGCTTTGGTTATCTTTGTTCTCTATTTTTATTTGTATTCAATGTGTACAGTGAAAGTTATTTGCTATTTATTGTAGTATTTACCCAATTTATTACTAAAAATGTCATTTTATATCATCTATATGATCAACCAAAAAGACAATAAACCATTATTATTATTATTATTATTATTATTATTAGAGACAAATTATTCATTAAATGGAAACAATGTAAAAATGCTTGTCTGAAGATTTTGTTCAATGAAGACTACGAAAAAAGTAGAAACGAAGTAAGAAAGTCAATACGGGAAGCCAAAATAAAATATTTCAGAAGTTCCATTGAAGAATCAAAGTTATTTGTTCAAAGTTTTATTCATTATAAATATGTTAATGGCTTCATTGATTGAATTATCAATTTATAATAATCTGATAATTGTGTATTATTAATCTATCTTCATCATTCATTATTATCAAAATAAGTTTCTCTCATTTCTTGTTACTATTTGACCTAATTCAACCGGCTTATATTTGTCTTTATACTTCTAAACTCGTGAATGTGTCATATGAATTCTTTATTTCTACTATGTATTATTGTATAATTGCCAGTATTTTATTCACTTCCTCGAGTTCTCTCTTCCTATGTTGATTGCATTTTTCTCTACTCACTACAACTGCAATTCGAATATAATTTTGTTGGTTCATCCTATTTTGTTCATTCTTACACATTCTCGTCATTGTGCTTCATTTGTAGGTCTATTGTTACGGTATTATAATTATTTTATTATCAGAAATGTATCTTTTTTTTATTGTATTATATTTAAGTGAATTGTTATTATATATCTCCACAGATAAACCCCATGAGGGTCGTGGAACCTCACAAGAGTACCCTTTATTGTTATAACGCTTTTATTTGGAATCAATAAAAAAAATAAAAAATTATTATTATTATTGTTAAATAAAACGTTCAATGTGACGTGAGTGACCATGGAATGACCCAGATGGCTAATAATAGGCTATATACAAATATGTAATTTAATTTGAAACAAACATAAACATAACTTAGTTGAGTAACAGGAGGTGTATGTAGAAGTAAAGCGAGCTGACAATATTGTTATTTTTGATACTTTTAAGCTCATCTCAATGTGCACACTGTGTTTTCCTAGTTATCCAAATATATTACCACATGCCACATACCGGTACCAGTAATAAAGATTCTAGTACAGAAAATTACTAACAACCATACCTCTTTTCTTATTAATGGAAGATAAATACATATAGTGCAACAAAGTATTTGGGCCTTTGAATAAAAACTTTGTTTCTTTCTTATTCTATAATTTTCAAGTTGTTCATTGATTACTATACGTACGTACTTGGGAGGGTGGCAATAATTTTCGGGTCTAGGTCGCCTAATGTCATGATATGACCCGTAGTAAAAATGGTGAATGTGCATCATATTAGCCATCCATACCTTCATAGTGTCAAACCGTACCTCAAGAATAAAAGTAATAAGTTACTATGATACGTTTATGTTTACTGAGCAAACATAATGCATCGCGTAAAGATACTTACGAATATTTGAGGACACCTTCAAGCTTGTGCGTCCAAATGATGACATTTTTGTCAGCACTTCCCGAGGCAAACCTTTTTCCATCTCTTGCATAGGCAACACAGTAAACAGTATCCTTGTGGCCTGTTGAATGAATCAGAATTATGAATAACAAGTAGGTCTACGGTCTACCTTTAAATGTAGAGCATATGACCATTGAGTATGTAGTTATAAGAGAGTACATCCAATGTTAAGTTCTTTAGGAGCAACCGTGATCGGCTGGCCCGAGCTTCACCCCAAAAATAGGGCATTTTGTCCAGGTGGTGCTAGAGTCGCCACCAGACTAGTACCGGCGACACTTGCACTACCTAGACAAAACACCATGTTTTTTGCGTAAAGCTCGGACTGTCAGATTTATAGAGCCTTCCATAAGAATGTACCATCTTCTAACGTAGTTATTATAAAGTCAATGACATGACCAAGTTGAGAACCAACTGACTAGGCACAAAAAATTGAAAATACAAAGAAATTACCTTATAATAGTGCAATATTTCAATATTAGAACCTAAACACTGAGAAAAATATAATTTCAATTGACGACTCGAAATGGCCGTGGCTTTACCAGTCGGCGAGTTGGATCTATATCATTTGTAGTGATTTGGAGATACCCCTTTTGGATATTTGAATTTCACCTCAGTTCTAACAGCCCCGTCAATTGGATGTTATGATTTGCGAAGTCGGAGAATGCGAGTCGTCAATTTCTCTTTAATCTGTAATGTATAGATTTTTCAAGAAACAAGTTGAACTATACCTTTAAGCGGCTGAATAAGTGAGCCATTTGTAGTATCATATACTAAAACTCGTTGACCAGCAGCCACTATTAATTGTGATCCATCGGGGTTGAAACACAAATCGTAGATACTGAAATTAAATATGATGTTATTATATAGGTATATAACCAGCAGCAAGTGCCAGTGAGGGTATGGTATGTCTCTACCAAGGTGCTTTGAGGGTTGCGTTGGTTTGCCCATTGGTCAATGTACTATTGACCGTGCGTATTTGATATATTTTGATATATATTTTATATAACGTGGACCGTGAATTGGGACATATTTTCAACATGAGAGGGATAGGAAGTGAGGACACCATCTCCAGCCGCCAAACCAATGCAACCCTCAATGCATCTTGGTCTCCACAAAAGGCAGCACTTGTGTTGGGTAGCATTTTCACACATTTTCTCAAATTTCAAACAACTTTTGTTGTTATTATCCAACAAAGTTGATGATTAACAGGGTCTTCTTGGGGCTCTTGATCATACATAGGAGTATACATATTAATATCAATGGTCTTTTATCAAACACTCAAGTTTGAAGATTCCTTCAAAACTGAAACTTGACAAATGACAATATTTTGTCAATACCAGCAAACTATAGGCCTATTACGTATTTATTTATGACTCGGGCACCGTAGAAGCGGGGTTTGTACTTGGAAGTTAAATCATTATTAATTACAGTTCTGTATGTATCTTCAGGTTGGATGCTTTATTAGGGTGAAGGCAGAGTTGTGACGTAGGTTATATATTAAGGTCTTTGGTTGTGACTGTTCAATAGATTGAATTGTGCATTGAAATATCGTCGGCTCTGCTTTTACGAGAGGAAACGAATTATAGTATTAACTGTATTATAACTAGCAAACTAGGAACACCCTCACTTCCCATTCCTGAATGATAAAGGGGAACAACTAAATTCAAGTCTAATGAATACATACAGAGTTATGGCATCTCTATTTATTCATTTATTTATTTCATAGTTTACTATAAAATTATATAGGCCTAAACCGGGTCAAGTACTAAAATTAATATGAGAATGTGAATGAGTGAATGATGATAAATGGAGATGAAAGTAAAAGAATATTTCATTTCAAACACTGAGATCGCAGGTATTTGTCAATGCTGTATGTATGTAAGTAATGTGTAGAAGTTGAGTTCAAGTAAGAATGTTTTTATTGCAGACTTGAATTCTTGACGCGTTTTAATATCTTGATGGAGTTTGGTAGAGCGTTGTATATCCTCCTTCCCAACTGCATAACTCCTTCCGTGGTCATCTTTAGCTTGCAGTACTGATGAGGCAGTTCGGCAGCTCCATGTGTGTTGGGATGTACGCTTGACGAAGGTCTTGGAACAGAGCTAAGTTGCCTCTCACGAACACACTTATTTTTCAGTATTTACAGGCAGGGGAGAGTAAGCATCTACAACTTATCGAAAGGTGATCTGCAAGAGTCACGACTCCGGTGGAGTGTCATGTTTCGAATTATTTGTTTCTGAACGCGAAACACTCGAATACTGACAGAAACTAAACCCCAGAAGAGGAGTCAGTAAGATACAACGGGTTAACACTGCGCAAAGTAGACGTGGTTGGTTGGTTGACGTGAAAATTGGAAATTCAGACTTCAGTTTGGCTCAGTCAAAAGTCGAGTGTGGAGTAGTCTTTTAATATATGTTGAAAAGATTTTAGTTATAGTACGAAGGGCCTACATAGCTTACGATCAAATAGCGGCCGATACCGTAGGCCTACTGACAATTTTTTTCTGTAACAACATTCTTAAATATTACCTTGCATTTTGAAAAAAAAAACAGGGTAATCTTATCGTTCAATGTACCATCGCTAATTTTAGTCCGATATTCTTGATTGAGGTGTTTTCTGATAGATCTTGTTTGTATGTATGATGAAGTGTTTGGACTTTTTGTGTTTTGTTTGTTTTAATATGTTTTCTACTCACTTGAAGTTGATGCTTCGTGATCTGACTAAGACGACAAAGGTGGACAGTAGGTTAGGTTAGGGTCAGGTTAGTGTACAAACCTCGCGTATACCGCCGGCAGGCGGAATGGAGCTTATATACTTTTAAAAAAATGATAGAAAATTTAAAAATTTTTTTTTAAAAAATGGCGTGGTACGTTAATCAGTAAATTTACCAAAAACAGTGAAAGAGTGGAAAACTTGACCAACTGTGCATTATAGGCCCCCTACTGATATTTGAACTCTTTAGGCCTACCATATAGAAATAGTATGTCAGTTGGCCCCAAAGAAACAATATGGTGAGTAAAGTCCATTGACTGTCAAAAGTCAGATATTTTTAAAATACTCGTATTATTAGATATCATATATTTAATATTTATGATATTTCAATCAATATTTTAAACATAATATGGTGTGAAAATGAAGTTGAAAAATGCGTAGGATGCAACAAATCAATGGAAGGAAATGAAGTAGGCCTACTGGACCTCGAGCAAGTTCCTCAGACCCCTCCTCGGCCATCACAAAAACTGAAATATTGGGTAATTCTCAATATGCCCCAAACCTCCTGGATCACACGAAGCAAGCACGTTGGCAATTGAGCTAAATCTGCCGGTACCAGTATATATAGGCCTATTCATGTATAGGCCCTATATATATTCACAATCTTTAAGTGCACACCTATATCTCATACAATGTAAAAGATAAGAGAAGGGAAAAGCATCGAAATTGGTCTTGTCCAGCTAAGACGATGAAAACAAAAATATATTAGGCCTAGTAATTTATAACTTTACATAATTTTTGGCAAATTAGCCTCAGAGGCCTCTATGGCTCACGACTATTTGCAACAATCAATGTTGACAAGCAAATATATTAGTTAATTTGTAGAATATACGAAACAAGTGTCGATAACTGATGGTCCAAAACCTAGCTGCAACGTGCCCAACTAGGCCTTCTCGAGCACATAACGTCATGAAACCAGTGCGCGACTGAAACACACCAATGCTTCTAACTCGCCTAAAAAGACTGCTTTTGGTTTTCATCGAAATTTGCAGCCCCATTTGCAAAATTTGCAGATGCAAAACTACTTACATTTTCAGTTTGAATTCAAAGCTCTACCAATACTATGAACTCAATGGTTCTACTGAGCATGCTAATAATTCACGCAGTCGATTTAGTACGTAGAAATTTTCTTCTTGAAATTCATAATGCATGCTTTGCTACTAGTCGGTGAGTACGAGCTTCACATATTCTGATGGCTACAACATTACTCGCGACAATTCAAGGTCTCTATCGTTACTGAAAATTATTTTTGGTATCTTACCATTGTTCTACCTGGTCACGATCTTGTACTTTATCAACCCAAGCTGGCACAGCCCTCATGTTGATTGCTAACCATATGTAGAATGACTGAATGACTGGGTTCTAAGCCAAGTTCTCTCGTTCTATTTGGGTTAATTACTTAATTTTCGCTCCAGTATCAAGAATTGATATCGCAGTACAAGCATTGAATCAATGATTGAGGTACAAGGTTCCGAAAATTTGAGGTTAGTTTTATTGACCAAAAATCTTTAGCTGTCACTGTCACAAATCGTCCCTAGCAACCACTGATCTTTGCTAGCAACGAGTACGCTTCACTCAACGATTAGGTCGGGATTCATTTGGCTTTGCACTTCGTTGAATCACTTCTTCAAAAAAAAATTTAAAACGTGTTATGTTATGTGATATATTATTTTTATTCTCAAAGACCAAAGACCCAACTTGCCCAAACAGATGTAATTTTAAATGGGCCAAATTATAGACCAAGACTACTTTATCAATGTTATAGATAGTCATAGTCATAGATGTTATAGAACAGTTTTCAGCCAAATGGATGCCGATCTAATTGCGCGTCAACCAAGCTCTCTTTCGCGTCGTAACGGAAGTAAAACAGTAACTATTTTGAAAGAACGAAAAAGGTAAACATAACTTTTAAATAAGTACACATTTGAATTTTGAACATTTCATACTGAAATTTGATTCGGTTAATAATTAATATTATTTTGTAAGGAAAGAATTCACTATAGAAGCTTATTTTTCATACTATTGTTTCATACAATTCTATAGATAATATTAATACTAGCACTAACAGCTTGGTTATTTTGTTTTTTTTTAAATGTATTTTTATATCCATTCATATTATGGTATTAATTCATATGAAACACATTCAAAAGGAATCAGGATAAACAAAGGAATAAGTGGTTGAGAAAACAATATAATAATAATGTTCATAGAAACCAATTTTGTTACACTGAAATTTGAACAAGACATAATTAGCCAGCTGAGGACAATGACATATGGTATAAAAAAGTACAGTTACCAACAAATTATGAGTATTCGTGCTTAGTCCTTATAAGGACTATATAACACATATAAACTGAGCCTAATACAATCATAGACCTGTTAATAGACCTAGGTAAAAAACAATAATAATTGATGGAACTTGACAAAAAATTTATAAATACTGTGGGGTACCTACTAGGAAAACGCAGCATAATTATGCTTTGTAAGATGAGCGAGATTTTCTACGGGATGGAATGCTATTTTAGGCCTACACACCTTGATTTTTAACTCACCTTTAACTGAATCTTTTTAACTCACCTATTGATTATTTCAATCAGTTCATAAATTGGTTTTACTCGTTGATCTTCTCAATAGTATTTTTTCAATAGCTTCAGGGACGTCGTTAGGAATTGTGTATTGGGGGGGCGCACAGGTTAGATTAATAAGATGACCGACCAACTGGACACCAGTCCTGCCGCAAGCGAAAAGGGGGTCTGGGGAGCGGAAGCCCCCCAGCAGAGTCCCACAGGGAAATTCAGAAAATGTGGTTTTAGAGTCTTAATTGAATCATCATAAACATTTTTGAAGCTATACTTTTGAGGTTTCTCCCAGCAAAGCCCCGCAGGGAATTTTTTAAATAGACCCAAGTCATTTTTCAAGTGATTTTTTGATATTTACAAGCAGTTTTGGAGTTCAATGATTGAATCACTCTGGACATTACCAAAGTTGTTTTTAATAGTATAATCATTAGGGACAATTTCGAAGCCAGCGGTGATTTTTTATAATATGGTCATTTTTCAAGTGATTTTTGCAATTCACGAGCAGTTTTGGAATCTAATAATTGAATCATTATCGAAAAGAAAAAAGGAAGCATAAAGAAGTTGAGTGTATACTGGTACAATTCATATTAATGAATAATAATAGTTTATTCTGTGTTTATTAGTATAGGTCAACATTATATATTTTAAAGAAGGATAAATTATTGTGAGGGGGCGTCCCCCCCCCCCCCCCCTTGGACCCCCTAACGACGTCCCTGAATAGCTTTACTTAATTGAAATAAAAAATACACATAATAATTCTCACCTTCAATATGGCTCATCTGATTTATTCAAAATTTTGGAATCGCATGTAAGTAATTCATATAGGCCTACCTAAATTTTGTAGATTTCATTTAATTTGAGGAAATTAAATGTATGGGCTGTTTGTACCAAAGAGATGTTCATAGGAATTAGCACATAATTGATGACTGAAGATAGGCATGGCTTACAAATAATTGGCATGTTAGGTGTATTTCATTTGTGATCAGTTAGAGATACCCTGATTAGGTGAGTCCATTTTAAAACAAAGTTTAAACAGCCCACTTGATGACTGGATGTTTGTGTTTGGTGTCGTCAAAGGGGCGGGGAAAGGAATGCCGTTAATTGATAGCCAAAGTGAATAAATATTTAAGAATTCAATGTACACAAACACAATTGTTTATTATGAAAATTATGTATATATGCAACTCAACAATAGGCCTGATATGACTAATTTTCTCAAATCTATATAATATACTGAAAATACATGGTATTCTGTTACTTTGCACAAGTTCAACAATCTCAATATCTGAAGTTGTATACGCTAGCGTGAAAAAATCCGTTGGTAAATAAATACAGTATGTGTATAACTGAACATTCGTATCACATAATAATAATAATAATAATAATAATAGCAGTTTATTATCTTCATTAAGATCACATATACGTACATGATACACGACGACAGTCAGAATATAATACATTATTATATATACACAAACAATATGTAACAAATAAACCTAACACAAACAACCTTTCAGATTATTAGAGGAAAAGCTTAATCCGTGTTATTCATGAATTCTGTAATGGAGTAAAAATAAGTGGAAGTAGGTAGGGTAACTACCTGAAAGTAAATGTGAGTAAATGAATTCATGAATTCCGTAATGGAGTAAAAGTAAATGTAAGTAGGTAGGGTACTACCTAAAACGTAACTTGCAAAAGCATTTGCGATAAAACAGACGTCTGCTATTTGGGATAAGTACCATGAGAGTCCTTGACCAGCCACATGTGGTCGATTACAGCACCATCCTGAAACAGAATATAAAAATATCTCATTCTCCTTGGTTCTCACACAAGTTGATACCATACAGTGGAAACTCATTAGTACGTTTTTCAGGGGACCAGAATGAAAAAACGTATTCAAGTGAAAAACTATTTAACCACTTGACAGCCGGGCTACGAAATCATTACCATACCTCCCAGGCCGGATTTTCCCCCCTGTTATATCGCACAGATACTTGTATTTAGATGGCCTTTCATGACAATCATAACAGAAACAAATGGTTTTATTGCGCTGATATATTTATTAACAAGTCATTATTATCTGGATATAATTAACAACTTGTACGTATTATTTCAATGATCCTTTATTGATTCCCTCGAAACTGCGATATAAGTAACAAAGGCACAAGGCCTATCTTACCCACGACCACACGACCTCTCACAAAGAGGTTGGATGGCCGACTGGGGCGAGCTTAATAGCGCTCTATCAGGGGTGGATGTTTCGGAAACAATCTAGAAGGTACTGACTTGGCGGGAAAACACGGTGACATCCGGGATACAAACATACGATTGTTAACACATTGTTGGACTTGATAGGTGAAACAAGAAATTTGCCGAGATCACTTTTATTCAGAATCCAGAGGCTTCTCAATTTGATAAATGTAGCCTAGCACAATGTTTTAGAATAACAGCAGACTGTATTTTATCATTTTCCAATACATTAATTAGCATATTCTATCGGCTATAAAAGAAATTAAACTTGTTTCTCAATCCATCTCCCAGACGTCAGTACAAGTGTGTCTATATGTCGTCATTTTGTCAAGATATACGTAGAATGAAACGTTTTGGAATGTGTGAGACACGTATATGCGCCAGTGGCTTAGGCAGCACGATTGCTGTGGCCGCATATTTGCGCCAGCGGCCGTCAAGTGGTTAACATGGGAAGCATATAGATGGGTAAAAAAATAAAACTTACCAAAGTAGTGAAAAGAATACCGGTAAATGTAAAACCTATTAGAGTGGTACATATCGGTGTGCATATTGCACACAGCAAATGTCGCAGTTTTGGTATGTACAGCAAAACAGTACTGTGCAGTACTGCTTTAAAATGCAACAACTAATTAATCTTGAATATTTTATCCATGATGATGAAATCATTTTGTATGTCTTTTGTCAAATATGCATTTAAACTTTAAAGGGTATCACCAAACTAAAATATGTTGGTGCAGTAGTAAAAATATTTTTCAACAACTTGAATTGAAAATGGCAAATTCTTTATTGGTACTTTGAATTATAATTACGATTTATTTCAAGTTGCTGAAATTGGGAATGTCAGCACAATCTTTGAAATTGAAGTAGATAACTACCAGCACAAAGCTTGCTAAGACGTGCGCTGATAGTCATCTCGGTCACAACTGAACAATGTTTCCAAAGTAAAATGAATCATAATTAGACGAGCTTTAGCGAGGATTCATTTTGACATACTGAAAAAAATTGGTGTTCGTTTTTATGTTTTTTTTTTTTTTTTTTTTTAATGTTTTTTTGTCGGTTCTCCACAGGTCAAACGGCTACAGCTATCAACTTCAAAATTTTTTTCGTCATGGTTCCTCATCTAACTTAGATCTGTATAGTTTTGTGGCATTATCGGGTGGTAACTTTTTTTTTTATGAATTTTAGAAATTTCAAAAATCCCCATTAGAATAACCCGGAGGAAAATACTTGAAAAATCAAAATTTTTCAAGACCTCTCAAATTTTCGCCGAATATAAAGGAAACTATTAAGCACATTTTGAGAGATTTTTCGCATCAATCGGATGAGAAATAACGAAGAAAACGCATTTATAAAGCATTTCCCCATCAATTTAGGCTATTACGGGAACCAATTAAATCTATAGCAACAAGTGTCACCAATTAATTCAAAACGATTGAAATGAATGAAGAGGAAGGCGGTGACATAACTGATTCTCGTAAGGTTTTTGAACGTTTGGAGTGATCCAAGGTCTGTAGATGTAGATTGGGTTGACAAATTATTTTTCATTCTAGATTTCTATACCCCTAAGCTCGTCTAACAACGCGCATCCCGCGTTTTCCTAGTTAATTCCAAACACCAATTTAAAATACACCTGTTTTCACCTCAATTTTTGGTATATATTATTTATGCCTACACCAGCAAAAGTTGGTATGGTGATGGCTTTTAAATATTATATTCTGTATTGAAAATAATCAAAACATAGTTTCCATTTCTCAACAAAAAAGTTGTAATGAATACGCAAAGACCTCCATCCTACTCTTACAGAACTTTGTCTGTGTTTTTGTTTGTTTGTTTGTTTGTTTGCAAACACTGCAAAGGGCGCATGGTTTGACTGATCATCATACATTTCATCCAGCCTACATATGCAAACTTATTCAACTTAGAACTGCATAGTTTTTACACAAAATCGGATGGACCATTTTTGAGAGAACCTATCATGAAATTTTTAAAAACTCCATTAGATAGGGCTGAACAGGAAAATTTGGAAAACAATTAACTTGGAAAAAATCCGTTTTTCACTATATGCAATGCAAGATGTAGATTTTTCATTATTACCGGTGCTACTTTTAGAAGAAAAAGATTAATGAATAATTATCAATAATTAAATAATGAATAAATAATAATAATAATTGTAGAAGAGAATATATTTTTCACAACAAATTGCTAGAAATAATACTGATTCTTACTTATAGTTTAGAACTATGGCACTGTGATTCTAGGCTTTTTTATGCTTAAAATAGCTTCCAAGTCAGATTCAAGCCCGTATTACACTGGTTTGTTGCAGTATTGGGTGAGAACTTATCGAAAGGAATGCGTTTATGTTTTCTCAACATACCGGTAAGTTTTGAAACATAAGTTTAGTCTAAACATAAATAGTATTAGTATAACATTTATAGATTTATTTGCTTTCTTGGGTGTGACTGTAATTGTTCGTAGGCCTCGTTGGTACAATCAAGTGTAATATTTTACCATATTTATATCTCTTTATATACATATATTTCATATTGTAACATAATCTGACGATACTCAATATTGTGAAACAAACAATCGAACGAGAAAATAAAATCATTATCATTTAATTATATGTTCTACAAATAGATTCAAACTGTTTTGAGCTTGTTTACCTTATCGTCCGAGACTTGTTCAACGTAAAGATGGCTAACATTGTATGCCCGGAGTCTCATATAACCATAGTCATTGCTTCGGAATGCTGACCACTCCGGTTGAGGAGTTTTGAATGGCGCTTTTCCCTCTTTGCAACCCTGCAATTAAACAAATATGATGTACATACGTAACTTACAGTACATTGACTTCTATTTCGTTACCTAAACAATAGAAATATAGCTTCTTCAAATGCTACTTGTGCATTCCTGGGTTATTTAGTATTTACTAAAAACTTGGGAGGAAAAAGAGCTGGTGGATAACTGACAGAGATGGGCAAAATACTCTACAAAAATGTATTTGAAATACAAAATACCAGATACATTGAAATTAAGTATTTGAAATACAAAATACAAATGTATTTTCAAAATACTTTTCAAAATACAAAACACATTTTTTTGTGTGCTAAAATTCAAGAAATATGACTAGACTGTCTAGCCATTTGCTTTAGTAGGACTATTTCTCGGTTTTCTGAGTTGACAAATCTGAGTAAGGCATTTATTAAGAAAACATATGGACATACAAACTAAAGTTACTGTTTATTTTTCATATATTTCTCTAACCCGGTATTACCAAGGCCAGTTAGTATTTATCTGAGAGTTGGTGAAAACAAATAGCATATGTAACTATGGTGATAACAAGTTTGAACTGTCAAATAAAGGCTAACTGCACTTGGTAATACCGGGCCTAACAGTTGCACAATTATATTAAGATTTGCTTCTGCCATCTTGTGAACATAATCAAATTTCAAAACAATTTTGTTATGTCATTTCCTCCCAAACATGAGCATTGGCTCATATGGGTTTGCAAGAAAGAATATTTTTGTTTATTGCTAGTCATATTATGCAGGCCTACTCATCATAATAATTAATATTATTCACCCAAACAAATAGATTTTTTATTATTAAACTGTATGGTTGCCCGGTTTGGCTCAGTCAGTTAAGCCATTGCCTTAGAAACTATGAAGTCAAGTCGAGCGTGGATTCGAATCCTGCAAAAGACATGGGTTTTTTAAACGTCCATCATCCATTACTTCATCTATAATCTGCTCATTCTTCCCCTGAAAATCTCTAGTCAGCATTGGGATGAATATGCTGTATAGCCTCGGCTGCACTCAAAACTAGGTACCCGACAGACTGCAATACCCGACCATATAGCTAGTTTTTGTATCCCGTTTGGTTGAAAAAATTAACCAAATCCATTACCGGTACCCAAGAGATGATCACCTTTTATATAGATCATTTTTGATCCCTTTGTTTTATAAAAATGAACCTACCACACCACATGCCATAACCATAACTCCGCCCATTTGATCCAGAGCCGATTGCTAAACACCATAGATTGTTGAGGAATCATCAACATACATTGCGTGTCTCTTGATCGACATCTTGAAGTAAATGCAATATGTCGCTGGCTGGCTCTACCGATAATTGACACTTTGATGCGAATGCATTGTTATATTAATTACTCGAACTTTTCAATGTATTTTGACAGAAAAATGTATTTTGTAAAATACAAGATACTCAAATATTGAGTATATGAAATACAAAATATAGATACATTCAGAACAGGTATTTGAACATAAAATACAAATACAAATGCATTTCAAATACGTATTTGAAAATATATGTATGTATTTCGATACTGCCCATCTCTGATAACTGAAAAAATGTAATCATGAACTTATCATGAACTACTAATATATAGAGTGCTGGATAAATTCCTCAAATAAAGGAACTGGTTCCAATTCCCATTACTCGATCCAAAAAGGAACTAGTTACCATTACAGTTCTTCAGAAAAAAAGAAACTAAAAAGTTCCCCAAAAAATTCTTAATTTGAAAGTTACCGACACAGAGTTTTTTGTTTGAATTTGTAGGAGTATTTTCATGGGTTTTAAAATGTTACGAAGCAAAAGATTTCCACTGTGTCCCCCACTCCCATGTTTGAACAGTAATTTATCGCAAACAATTCAATAATTATTCAATCATTATTGATAAAACACTACCACAACTTTAATATTTTCATCACGAGGACTAGCACGAACGAGATGGAACACTGAAGTGGGATTGACCTCTTGTGTTTACACAAATCTCTCTATACGGGCCTTGAAAATAATCTCATTTTCATTGCCTGTTGGTGATGTCACCAGGTAGTGATGATTTCCTTGGAACGCATCAACTAGGTATGCAGAGTGACATTTATTTTAACCCCTCACACTGACGCTCGGTTGATTTGAGCCATCAAACTACGTCAATGTACGAAAAGATCGTATGATAAGAAGTAGCACAGAAATACCGTAAAATTTGTCTGGAAATAATAAGATACAGGATGGACGGCAGGGATTAGGGATTAGGCTGAGTCAATAAGGTGCGAGACAAAGGGTCACAGACAAAATCTTCCATCTGTTATCATACAAATAGGCAATCTTTTCCACGCTGCATATGCATTCTTGAAGTACAATCTATTCAAAAGGAACTTCGAAAAAAACGTAAATTTCGTCTCTTGTTACTAATAAAAAGGAATGCAATTACGTTAAAAGTTACTGCTTAATAATAGGAACGCGTTCCTATCAGAGTTCCCAAAAAAAAATGCGTTTCTTCTGTTAAGTTCCTACCCAACACTGAATATATATACATTTTTTTTTTTCTCCAGGTTAGATAGGTCATATTACGCCTGAAGGAAAAATATTATTTTATAACCAGTTGAATAAACTCACAGCTGAGCCAGTAGTGATATGAACTGGTGCTCTTGGATTCCGATATGGTTCGTTGATGCTGCCATTGAGCACTTTATAGTCATAGAGCGGCCACATACGTTCGTATGAATGCTCATGAGCCCAGATCTCAAGGTCGACTCCGTGATCGTAGAATAACTTCTCAAGACCAAACCAATGCAGCATAGGTAGACCCACTCTTGTCTAGAATTAAATCAAGCTATGAGCCCTATTGTACTAAGATCTATAAAGAAAAATGGAACATGTTTTCTCCACATGTTTTACTCAAAAACTATCAACCCCGATGAACTTTAAACCCGCCTCAATTTGAAACCCAGAAAAGTGTAAAAGATATTTAGAATATAAAACTAGGGACTAGGGGTACCAAATATCTTGATATGGCCTTGTAGGTAGTTCATGCTCAATTGTCAAAATAGCCCTATTCATAGCTTCCTGCATGTCGGTTGATCGCTTGCGCCGAACATAACCGAAGACACACGAGGCGACAGATACATCATTAGACAATTAGACAACGCAATAGAGTACATATTGGGGTGTAGCAACAATTTCGTTATGTAAATGGGAATTGGGAAATGTCCAATAAAACATACGTGGACTGTAGATGAGATGTTGGGACGAGACACAAACTGGAATTGAAGCTTAAATCACAATATGTAAACTACAGTTAACCCTCGTTAATCCGAAATTCAAGGGACCCCAAAAAGTGATTTCGATTTATAAAAATTCGGATCAACCAAAAAAACTCATTTTCCACGAAAATCATCATACTTCCCGGTTAGAATTGAAGCAATTTTGAATTGAGCGTGAGAGAAAGCTAGATGCCACATGTGCGAGGAACCGAATCACTGATCGTGTGTATTCGGCTATCTTCGACAGCAAACGAACGTTAGATGGCCAGCTTCCATTGGCGCTCGGCCGTTCCAAGTGATTGAGTGTTCCAAGCTTACCACTCGTCAAGGACAGACAGAGCGGCCAAAGACAAGCCAAAGAATAGACAAGATTTAACTGTCATTCCAAAGATGAAATAAATACTTGATTAGTAAACACTGTAGGATCTATTTTGAATGTGAGGGAAAAAAGTCAAAAAACAGTTCAAGTTTTAATAAATTGACGATTAGGGGACAAAAAGATTTCTGTACAGGAATTATCCAAATTTTGAATTATCAAAATATTTAAATTTTAAAATTGTAATTTCCTTTAATTGGAGTTGGGAACGGAGTTTGCTTTGAATACGTCGAATTTCAAATCAACCGTGTTTGAATTAAGAAGGGTTTACTGTATCAACTGAAGAGAATTCCTTAACTTCAATAAAAAGGAATGTTGGTCTAATACTTCGAGTTTTAAAATGACAATTTTTTAAATCATTAGTTATTTTGGAAGTAGACCTACTTTAAAATTAACAGCCCAATATCCTAGTACTCAACCAAGTTGAAAAACAAAGCTTGAAAAATATATTAGTTTCATAGTCTCACACTTGACAACTTTTGTCGTGAAATTATTTTTAGGAGAAAATTTGTTACCAATAGCAAACAACTCTATTGATTAATAGTTAATGTCAATAATTTTTAGTGAGATGTGTGACAGAACTAAAGTGTGCATACTCTGTCTTCAAGCCTTGAACAGTCAGCAAAGTGTTCGTTGGAACAATACATAGGGCGATGACCAAAGACTACAATCCAAGGTCGAATGCTGCGATTGGCTGGGCTCGAAGCATCCTGAAATGAATACATAAAATGAATGAGCCTGTAAATAAATGAGCCAAATGGATCATTTTTTTCTTGTATGGACTTTTGTACGATTGGCTAGTCCAATCAGGGTGATAATTTGTCAACATCTGTATCTGTCGTGTGTTCACATTTGTTTGAAAAGATTTTTTTACGAAATTGCCCCCGGCTATCGATTCAATTTCTTTGTTACGATAATTAGTAGGCCTATACAATTGATTTTGATTATCGAAAATGTCTTCTAATTGTTTCAAGATTTTCCTCCTTTCTGAATGATTCCTATAAACCTTGTCTTAGGCCCAAAAAATATCTTTGTCTTCTACTGGACACGTAAATCAATCAAACCATAGGCCTACATTGATATTTCCAATTCGATGCAATATTTGGACACACAATACGATTATCGAATAGGAGATTTAATATTGATATATCGTGATTAATTATCGATGTGATGTAAACGATAATCGATATAAGTTCCTACATCGACAAGCAATTCTAATTTTTCTCAAAAGTGGTTCAACCGATTTGATCCCAAAACTATACAGTTCCAAGTTGAGTAAGTTTGCGTGTCCTAAAGAGGTTCCCTGTCAATCAGTTAAACCATGTGAAAATGTGCATCACTTCACACACTCATCATGAGTCATGATTTGATCAAACTTGAAGCATACATTGACAAAATGGAAATTCTTAAAGCACTATATGATAAAAATGATAAATATAAGTAAAAAGATGAAACAAATGAGTTGGAATTACCTTCAAATCTTTCACTAGCCAGTCGTATTGCTTAACTAGTTCTTTGATACCGTACTGTAGGAAATAGTAGACCTCTGTGGATATCGAGATATAATGGACTTTGCCCATGTTGAAACTATACATAAGAGACCCCAGTTCTCCTGGCATGCTGAATCTGTTGCGGTAGTCACTAAAGTTGCTGGAAATACACAAAATTGCTATTGATACAAGGGTTGGTTTTAGACAAAAAGTGTCAACTTCAATTGTTATTGATGAAAGTTGATAGAAATTTGAGATTTTGATGAAATTTCCCGTGGTTTATAGTCTTTTTACAATAGGACCAGCGCAAACGTTTATCCTTGAAAGAAGAAAGTCGTGTACCAACAAAATAATCGTAGGAACTTTTGTAATTAGTTAATTTTGCTGTAACTTCAAGGATTTACCACTTTTGAAAAATGCAGTTTCATTTCTTATTGCAAACCTCAGGATAAAAAATCATAATACCCTGAAAATACCACAGCACAAGAATAAACGTTGATATTTGTGTTTGTTATGTTGATAGATGACCTTCTTTCATGGATACAAGTATAGTACCTACTTTTATTTGAGATACCGGTATATATTTTGGTGGGGTAGGTCTACAGATTATTTAGATCAGTGTAAATTAAAAAAGTTGTTAGATAGATTGTTAGATGGTTGTGAGTAGATACACTGGATAGATTCAAGTCTTTATTCATACATGTGAAATACAGTAAAAAAGGGCGAGGTTCGGTCTTACAACCGTTCTTCCACCTAATTTTATCCGGAATGCTGAAATATTTTATTACAGGCAGTCACCCAAAAAGAAAAAAGAAAGAAAATTTGAAATAAGATCTTATTGGTAACTTAAACATATAGTCTGAGGTATTATTGAACGTATTTTTCGTTAATTTGTTTGTTTTTGTATGTCAAGATGAACCAATCAACTTTCAACTTTCCCAAACAAATCATACCTTTCAAAGTTTGAAAGCACTTTTCAATTTAATAACCAAAGTGGGAAATTAAAAATAGGGCCTAAACTATTTTTTGAATAAGTTTAAATATTTACTGAATTCAAGGTTACTACTGCTCTATATTTTTATGATTGATGATTAATGATTATTGTTTGCTAAATTACCCCACCAACAGGCCACTCTAGGTAGCTCGGTCAGCTGAGACACCGCTTCAGAAACGGAAGTCACCGTTGGGCACGGGTTCGAGTACAGCATAAGGCATACGTTTTTGTAATCGTCCTTTCACTTATCATCACATCATAGTTTCATTATCACCTGCTCATTCATATCCCCATATAACCTAGCTGTTGGTGTGGTCGTTAAGCAAACAATAATCTAACCTCACCAACAGGTAGGTTATGCGGGGGTACGAATGAGCAGGTAATTATGAAACTATAAAGCGATGATAAGTGTTAAGTGATAAGTGATGTTTACAAAAACCCATGCCTTATAGGATAAGGGAATCGAACCCACGCCCAACGATGACTTCAGTTTCTGAAGAGGTGACCAAGTAACGAGGGCACTTTTATAACTTTGTGATATTCACGACATTTTCCTAAAACATCATATACGGCCGAATGTCGATGAATTTTTAGAACATTTCAACTCACTATTTTTCTTCATGGTTTCCTGGACAAGTCATGTACGGCACATACGCTGCTATTGATTGTATTTGTTGCATGAACTCATCTCCAACAAGACCATCGTCCGTGTCCATGTCGTAAGCAAAGTCTCCGTTGTGTATTATTGCATCGTACATGCCTCGTTGTGTCTCTCGTTGAAGTCGTGGTAGCGACTGTGCGTTCTCGTTGCCGAGGTCGCCGAATATTGCCACCGTGGGGCTCCAGTTGGGGTCGGACGGTGGCGTTACGAAGGTGAACAAATCAGACCACCCAGAGTCACTCCCACAGTGGTACGCTGGTTGAGTTATAAAAATAATTAGAAAATAAATGTACCTCGGTCTAGAATCCTGAGTAAAATTGGACTATTATGTGAATATTTCATTTATTATTTTTTAAAGAGTTTAATGGTTCAGTTTTTCATCTCTGTTCAGTTTAAAGACTACATATATCTAAAGATTGATTAGCTTAGTTCACTATAGTTTTGACCACATGAAAAACTTGGTAGGCTTATTTAATAAACTTCCACTCGCGGTACTCAAAATTTAACAGGATTTTTGGGTACAGTACAATCTCTTTAGTGCGACCTTGAGGGAAGATGAGCTAATTGTCGTTATATCACGATGATCGTCCAACCAAATTTTTCAATAAAATTCACAATAAAACTTCATGTGTTTGTTTTACAATTGTTTTAAATAGATTGACAGTATTTTATGTATGCCTTAAGGCATACATAAAATACTGTCAGTCGTCAATATTATAGCATAGGGCGGAGTTCGATCACTGATAGCCTGCCATGTGGTACGTATACATTTATAGTAAGACACTGTATAATAATGCTGTGTAATAATATTTTGACATTAAAACCCTTTCATGCCTAGCGTTAGGTTACCATATGGTAACAGCAGCACCATCACGTATAAAGAATAAAGATGCTACTGTTGAATTATGATACATTTTAGAAATATTTCTGCTCATATATTTCTCATGTCATTTACATCTAGAATGAAATTAGCGGGTAAGTTGGGCTCGTTTGGTTCTGCCACCAGGTTCATATCATTTCACCTAATCGCTACTCAATCGTCAGAAGGTTTAATCACATTTACATACATGTAAGTACCTATTATATCAGCGGATTCAAATTTTCCGGCCTAATGTCATGTGTTATACATGTTCCAAATATGTCAGAATAGATTACATAGGTAAGAATGAGAAAAAAAAATCAATTTCATTGAGAAATTACATGATGAAGTTTGTGCTACCATATGGTTACGCTAGGCACTAATGGAGTCATAATTGACCACTGTAGCCTATCATAGTGTATTAGTTTCTGGCAATCTGTGCAAGAGATAACGAACTATTTGGAGTATGATAAAGATCAGATATGTATTCATATTGAGCCTCATATATCGAAGTATCAGCTGGTGAGAACTCTGCTGACAGAGTCAGAGTAGAGTTGCACGGTCCATGTTGCACGGGTTGCATGGGGTCCGGGTGTCAACTGTTTCTCTAAGTATCACGCTAAATAACGCTAAAAATTGAAAATTCTTGAGAACTAATAACCAATAACTAATTTCACCTATATTGTAAATAATTCCACCATCTTGCTCATCACAATAAGTATCCTAAATGGACAATGTCTTCAATAATACGTATGTTGATTTCGATCGCAACTGACTCCAGATGTGCCTAGCGTTACCATATGGTAACACCCTGTATCTCCCGAACCGACCCCAAAAATAAAAAAATTAAAAATTACTTTCTTCTTTCTTACAAGAAAGATTTACAAGTAGAAGATTTATAGTAAATCGATATGAAATTGATAAAAAAAATTGTGAAAATGAAACTTTTTTTATTCAGGCATGAAAGGGTCAAGTTCATGTTTTCAGTCTGAATTGATGCTTTAATAAAATATCCCCCCCTTCCACCTCCCTCCTGCAATTTACCGTGTGATTTTAAGTATCTGAAGTGTTCAACTGTATCATATTTCTTCACCCGTCAGTTGCAGTCAAGCAGCACGCCTGACATTGAACAGACATGGTGCCAATCGTGATGTGTAGAAGTAGGCCTATACACTTCGCTTTATTTTGGAAGGGTATAGAATATGAAAATAATACCACCGTATAGTGTCTCTAAGTATTTGTACATACGTAGAGACATGTAAAAATAGCAATTACTATAGAAGCTATGGAATTTAAAAGTGCCTTTTCACATGTTTTTCCGATATTTTTCCATGTTTCAATACGTTTGTTATTGTTTTATCATGTTTTTGAAAAGGCAACAAAGCGCTACAAATGTATGAATCTGCTACGTTTCAATGTATTGGCGATATAGACGCTATATTTGGAATAGAAGCATTATAGATGCTATTTTTCCTAAAATTATTTCAATTAAGGTGTAAACGGATGAAGTTAGTCGGGGAATTTAAATAAAGTGCAGTTGCAAATGCTGGCAGCAGATGAGGCGTAGGTTTAACTCGCTTGTGGAGACAATTGTTCTGAAAAATATCAATTTGGGTGTTTCTTTTGTACACATATTGTATGTTATCTAGTGGTTTTACCGTACCGTACTGTTGTTTGCTACAGAATGTTATTGCGCTACAAAACACGATGTTTCAAAATAATAGGTGCACCAAAGTGCTACTTTTCAAATTCTAAATGCTATAAGAGAAAATAGACGCTACATTTTTACATTTTTCATTTTTACGTAAGAACATTGAAACATTGAAACATTAAAAGTATCATTAGATGACCGGTAGTTGATCGCGTAAAATGCACCGAGCGCGACGGGAATTGTCTACCGGGGTTGAGACCACATCGACCGCCAAACTAGCACGCGAGGCGACGGTGCAATTGCCGGCCGCTAAACAGTCTCGTGCGTGTCAATGTCAGACAAGGTCAGACCACACGCAGTCGGCACTAGGCAGTAGGATGATGCACACCATGCAGCCAACTGCTCAAAGTGATTATGTTTATTATTGCGCGTCAAATAAAAATGCTGGGAATTGGGAAAATCATGCTTGTTTATGATGAAACATTCATTAAATACCTTTTCAATTGAATATCTTGCAGTTTCAAGTCGATTCCGTTGTTATGAGTGTGCGGGTGTTGTAAGCCCAATTAAAATGAGCAAAAAACGTATTTTGGACCGATTATAGGCCGAGATTTGCAAGTAAGCTGAGGGTGACTTTAGGGCTTGAAATTTCAAGAAAAACCCTCAGCTTATATTCAGGACAAAACGGTACAGACAATAACAATTTTTCAGTCGTTTCGTCGTAGTATTGATGGTTTTTCTTGGAAGGGAACCAAAAAAGTGTCGTTTTCTCGCGACGGTCGTTAAATTAAGGGACATAGTCATACAGTAGTAACAAAGAAAAAATACACATGGTCTTATGGGAATTGGCCGGGACTATCTCAAAACGATGATATATTGCGATGATCGCTGTATTGAAAGACGTTCTAGAGAGATTCTACTGTATTTCCCTTTTAACCAGTAGGTCAAAGCATTTTTGCAGTTTTTGTTACAAGTGGAAGATCAGTTCTGCACAATTTAAAATTAGTGTAATATGCATACAATATCTATTTTATTTGTATATATGGTTGAATATGGTTTAATAAATTACCATACCCCACCCAAAAAAAGAACTTGTGACCAGAGTGCCTTAAAAAAGTTGGCTTGGAATAGACCAACGTACCATAAAAAATGTAGCTTACAAAAGTAGTGACATAAAATACATTTGCCAAGCAGGCCCTACCAGTGTAAATAAGCAATGAATTGAAGTTATTGTGTAATGAAATGACACTTTCAGAACATTCAATTTCAATTAACTTATCTAGACAATATTTGTGGGAACCAATATATGGTACCAGTACATAACTAATGGAAAATTCTTACACTTGGTTCATTGCATTCAAATCAATATATGGTAGTATAGGCCCCTACATTAATTATTATTGTACAGTGTATAATTATTGTAAAAATCTTTTTCATCTTCTTTTCTCATGTACAGTCACTCATTAAACTGCTTCGAGCATTTGAGTGTATGCCCACCATACCTTACAGTTTACAAGTTACTTACTATACTTGGTTTCAGGTGTGAGATCTGCTAGTTTCACGCGATGAATGTATTGAGTTCTTTTCTTTGAGCCTCCGTTGGTGAAGATTGTTGGCATGTTTGACGCTTTCAGTACGAGACCGTTGACTCCGTACTCGACAACAGAGGTATTTGTGTTGTTCAGAGTACTCCATGTTACAACCATCTCCCAATTATTATCTAGAAAAATAAAAGTAACAAATGAAATGAAAAGCAATGCTTATACAATTAGTCAATTACATTGAGATGTATGCTGTAATACTGAAATAATAAATGAATAATTTATTTCAACATCTGAAGGGAAATAAAAGTAAAAAATGAAACGAAAAGCAATGCTTATCCAATTACATTGATATGTATGCTGTCATACTGAAATAATAAATGAATAATCTATTTCAACATCTGAAGGGTGAATACATTTTGTAGCAGGAGTATAGTATAACTTACTTCCATACGATAGGTGAACTTGTTCTGGCTGATATGAAAGCAGGCAAGAACTTTGTTCAAAAAGCAACCCGTACAGTATGAAACTAAGCCAAGCAGCAATCATCTTTGCCATTTTTAAATAGCTGGAACAGAGAATATTCAGAGCAATTATATAGGAATAGAATGCGATTTTATGGCATGCAACAAGGAGGTTGTACTTATATTGCATAGGGTAATTTTAGAAAAGACCTACGGCAAATTACGGATACTACTTATATGATGGAATAGACCTTTTTCGAAAAGAATGAGCCATCTAGCGGCGATCGTTTGAACTAGAACGGGATGTTATTACCTGCGTTCAAAAGTCCCATGCTGCCAATGCTATTTAGCACGAATGATTTATATTATTGTGCATTACAGTGAACGTATTCACTCACAATATAATGGTAGTTTCAACATTTATATGATAATTAGTAATTACTATATAGGCCTACATATACTGAGAGATTTACACACTGTCAGAGTGAGTAAAATGAGAGATAATGCAAGTTATATATTTTGGTGTTTTGCCTTTAACCCTGTAGATAAGCGGGTTGACTTTTTCAACAGTACTACATCTCCTAGAATACATTCTTACTAGTGATCTCGGCTGCTACGAGGCGGTACGCGCCTGTGCATTGAATTATGAAGGGTCTATTACCGACGTACGAATATCTCTAACTGGCAGATTCAAGTTATGATCAGATCACCATCACAGATTATCATGGTTACCTATGGTAGGACTATATGTTTACACCAACTCTTAGATACACGCTAACTAGACTTGGTACAAGTGGTGGATACAGAGGGGGAGTGGGAGGGGGGATAGGGGCGATCGTTTTCTGAACCCGTATCTGTTATATGACATAGCTCGTCTTTTTGGCAGCAATTAGCAAAGAATTCTCTTGAGTCTTACGACAGTGAGGACTATGTCATTTGATTGTAGAATCACTTAATCCACCCCCCTAATAAATTGTCGAACAGTTTTTGCAAATTCGTTGTGGAGTCTTCATTGCACTCCTCATATCAATGTTAACTCAACAAGTACAAGTGATAGACTGGACACTGAATGCAGCAATGGGATGTGGTATGACGGGTAAATACTGGCTAGGCCCATTCCCCCCAATTCAACCCCTTGCTTCTTGTTACATGGTAGGCTACATTCTTTCTGCCCGAGGCGATATGTACTTCTAACACAATAACGGGCGACATTCCACTCAGTTTCAAGAAACAGAAAACAAAGTCTGTAAAAAGTCCTTGGATCGGCCGTGTTTCGGCCCTGAAAAGTCCATAAAAAGTCCCTGAATTGTCCGTGTTTTGCCCCTTGGACAGACAGAAATGTGGTTGCTATATTGTCCGTGAAAAGTTCTTAAATTGGCCATGTTTCGGCCGTTCAATCTCATCCAGTTTGAGGCCGTCTTTCGGCCCTGTTTGGGCGCTAGCAACCGCACCTTTCTTCAGTCTGTTTGCCTTTCTATGTACGTCCGTGAATCGGCCGTGTTTCGTCCCTTAAAACTCAATCGTCCCTGTTTCGGCCATGTGATTTCAGTAAGGGACACAGGGACTCTTTTCCCTACATGGGCTTCTTGTATTATATTTTTGATATGTATGAAATGTATTTAGATGTTCTGTATGAAAACAAAAATAAAATTATGTTCAAAACAAAAACAAAAAAAAATAAAATAATTTCTCACTTGTTATAATAACACAGTAGGCCTACCGTATTCAATTGAAATTAACAAATACTCGAATTATGTAAGCTAGGAAATACAATCCAGAAGAGCCCGGGAATGGGATTGTGCGTGATCTCAATATATGTTGAAAGTGTGGCCACACTGTTCACACACTGTTCGTATTGCAGACACTGTAGTAGATAACTATCCTAATAACACGGGCAGTCCCGAGGCACTCTTCAGGCGCGCACAATGCCCAATGTGAGTGACTCAGTACCTCCTCAGGAATTCTAGTGTTATTAGGGTACATTGTTCGGTGGGGTTATATTCCAGATAAACCAAGTACTAAACGTGTATTGAAAAAGCGGAACTTCTAGGTGAATCAAATCGTACTGGAATGCTCCCCCTAGTGTAGAAATAAATGAACTATCCCAGGACGGGTGTCAGCGCATATATTTTTTATAGCATACCATTGAGTTTATAGTGTTGTAATGACCATACTGATGTAGGTCCACATCACTGGTGCAGAAAAGGGTTTTACGCCTCACTAAAGGCTTTCAAGGCTAGGCCAGGCCTATGCCTATTTACACACTGACAACATAAGGATACAAATTGGTCTATGATAGTTACCTCTATGTATACCTTCAGTTTTTCGGTTCTCCTAGGTACTTGTTTAGCAGTAAAATTGTTGAAAATAACAGTAATCCACCGCTGATAGCTTATTAGAGCTGACTAGGCCTAGGCCCAAGTTTAAGTTTGGAAAATACAAATAATAAACGATTTGCCCTGTGTTTGCGTATCATTATCAGTCATAACCTATGACTACGATGAATAATGACCTTTATCCCTTTGTTTGAAATATTTCCAGCGATTGCCGATTGGGCCTATGACAAAGATCTGCCTATAACATTTGAATGGAAACTGTCAGTGTCAGTGTCATGTCACTCAGTTATCAGCTGACAGTGACAGATAGAACCTATAGGTCTGTTCGATTTGTCTACACCAAGCTACACCATGCACTACACTAGCATGTTCGATTTGTCTGGTGCAGACTACTTTGCCGACTCTGGTGCAGCACCGTGCGTGTTCGATTTGGCGCTGGTGTAACTTGGGGCAGCTTTTTAGCGCACCAGCTCCGGAGGTGGTGTGTTGGTGTAGTGCAGATAGTTTTGGCGCATTTTTCAACATGGAGGGTCCCGCAATGAAATTAAGTCATGGAAATATTAATCACCAACAACAATCCAGTTGTCCAGAACGGGCATTATACTTTTTTTTCTGACGGTGAATTATTTCTATAGGTTATTTGTAGCTTATGCTCGTAATAATATAGAAAATCTATGACCATGTCTCAAATGCTCAACTCAAATGCTGCGTAACAAATTCGGACGTGTTCGATTTGGGGTGTAATATAGCTGCTTGGTGCTAAACCAAACTGGCATGACGTAATTTCCATAGTGCACTGAGCCTACACCAAGCCTACACCAACTGCCTCTGGTGCAGACAAATCGAACAAACCTTTTGTTACTGCACTTCGATAGGTCGAACCAAAGAACGCGCGAGGTTCGAGATGGGCCGAAGTGGCTATTTACAAACATCCTTGTTAGCTGTTATCTTGCAATTTTCTACATTTTGCTACTTCATCTATCGCCTTGACGAATATAAAGAATAGTTCATTGTTGGGCAAATATCAAATCTAGAAAGCAGTCCATATATTTGATAAATAAAAACTGTTATTTGAATTTTTTTCTTCAAAACGACTAGTTCGAATGGCTTACAAAATGGTGATAATGTGTATCATTTATGTGTACACATTCAGAGAGATTTTTTTTCAAGAGATTTTATTTTTCATTTTTTTTTGCGCAGTCCAATCTTATGGGGTTTTTAGAAACTTTGACATGATATTTATCAAAATCGGTCCGACCAATTCATTCCAAAAACTATTTTTCCAAGTTGTAAAAGTTTGTCTGTACAAAAAAGTTGAATGTTGATCAGTCAAACCGTGCAACCTGTGCAGTGCTCACAAAAAAAGACATAGACAAAGCTCTATAAGAGTGGGATGGGCGCTAAATGACCTCGCTGTCGATTCGCCTTAAAACCCTATAATATTCATTCAAGAGTGGGATGAAGTCTTTGCTACGCTCATCATCTAGAATCATC